>CM032638.1:22816025-23100558 GCA_019097785.1 Fraxinus excelsior
AAAAGAGACTATAAGAAGACAACTTATGGACATACAACCAGTGATATTGTTGAAATATATAGAGATTTTGTAGAAAATGTTCCTATAATTATATGAAATAGAGAATGTTTTATACATCGAATATATGCAACAAACAAAATTGGATGTGACGTCCTTTTAGGAGAAAATTTTATCTACACATATAACCATTTTACACAATATAAAGATAGTTTTGAATTTACCACACATTGTAATCACAAAATTAAAACACCAAAAATCTATAAAGCCATTGGAATTGCACATCAACCAATTCACCATAAATCGAGACATCAGAGTTCTGCAGGTAATCGTGGTGGATGTTATACAGAAATAATAAAAAAAATTCTAGTATTAAGAATTAGCAATTTAAAAGAAGAATTAAAAAGTATTAAATTAGAACTAAAAGAATGTTATCATGAACATCCCTTAGCTAAATGAAACAAAGATAAACATATGGCAACCACTGAACTAAAAGACACATATGCTAAGATTTCAGGAAAACAATTTCCTTATAGTGAAGAAAATAAAAAAAAAATTGAAATACAAATTAGAGAACTCTTACAATTAGGAGTAATAAGAAAATCAATCAGTTCGTATAATAGTCCAACATTTATGGTTAGAAACCATAGTGAAATTAAAAGAGGAAATGCTAGAATGGTAATTGATTATAGAAATATAAACTTTAAAACTATACCAAATAGCAATAAATTACCAATAAAAGAATTGTTAATAAAACAAATACAAAGAAGTAAAATATATTCTAAATTTGATTGTAAATCAGCATATTGACAAATAAAGCTAGATGAAGTATCAAAATCTTTAACTAGTTTTACTACCCCTAATCCATTAGGACAATTCGAATGGAATGTTTTGTCATTTGAATTAATTCAACAAAGAATAGATAAGATTATCATACCAATAAAGAACTTATGCATTGTTTATGTAGATGATATTCTTATTCATAGTAGAAATTTAAAAGAACATATTGAACATCTTAAAAATTCAATTATATTGCTAAAAAATATGGATTAGCCCAATCAGAAAAAAATAGAAATAGCTAAATCTGAAATTGAATCATTAAGATATATTTTTACTGAAGAAAAAATAATTCAACATCCTTGTATTGGAAAAAAAGATTATCGAATTTTTAGAAGAAATTAGAAAAAAAGAGCTGCAAAGTTTTATCGAATTATTAAATTATTCTGAAAAATTTATAAAAAAAAATTGTGCAAAATACAAAGTCCACTTTACCAAAAAAACTAAAAAAAAAAAATTGTATGGGAATGAATACAAGAAGATATATAAATGATAAATAAAATTAAGAAAATATGTGAAAATCTACCTGAATTAAATATTCCAAATGATAATGATTTCTTTATTTTAGAAACTGATGCATCTCTATTACACTGGGGAGTAATCGTCAAAAGAAAAGAAAATCATAAAGAATTTATTTGTAATCCATTGTGTAAATGTCCAAAGAACTTGTTGCTTATATTTCAGACATATTCAAAGATGTTGAAACAAAGTATGATATTAATCGTAAAGGATGTTTAGCCTTTAAGAAAGGAGTGGCAAAATTTGAACTTTACTTGCTACCTAAGAAATTTTTTATTAGAACAGATAATACTCAAGTAAAACCATTACTAACAAATAAACTTGGGACAAGTGCTGTTGAAAGGCCACTTATTAAAATGCAAATGTAGTTTGCACCGTTTAAATTTGATATTGTCCATATTAACGGAAAAAATAATTTTATTCCAGGTTTTTTAATCAGGAATGGAGCAAATCAAGAAAGAGCTAGAAGTATTGAAGTTCAAGATGAACATAAAGATTGCTGTAATAGAATCCAAAATAACATTGATGGAAATGGCTGCTGCAAAGTCAATATTTGAGAAAGCCAATGATGTTATATTATCTGAAGGCCCTAGCGCCAGTATTGAACAAGAAGCATTGAAACTTCATAAATTATCAGTCAAAGAGAATACTACTTTGTTTCTTTCACAGGAGAAAAAACTTACAAATGACAGTATTTCTATACCAGAGTTTAATCGCTCAAATATTATCAAGGCCAGTAACACCCTTGGTGTTATGGATATCAAGAATAAAAACGATTTTATTTTTGCTTACGTATTGTTTAATCTTGCCTGCTGCTGGTTTACCAATATAGGAGGGTGAATGAAAACTCTAACGTATGGAATGTATAATAAAATCAACATATATCTAGGAGTCCCAGCTTATTGGGTTCGTACTCTTTATGAAATGGGAAATATAATTTGTATTTACCCATCAAAATTTTTAAAAGAAATTTCTATGCTGCCAAAAGACGCAGTTCGAGCTATTGAACGATATTGTCAAGTTCTTAAACATAAGAACATATATATCAGGTTTTTCTCTGCAAGTCCCGAATGGAATAATGAAGAAGATAGGCTGATATCAGTTTGTCATATCATAAGAATTACCACTACTTTCAAGCAACTTCAGCCTGAGAAAAGTGAAGTACATGAAACTACACCAGAAAATGTCATCAATATTACATCCTTCCATAGAGCCAAGGGATACAAGGAGCAGTTTGGCTATATTCAGAAAGTTATTGAAGAAAAACAGAAAATTTGGGTGTATGAGTTACAAGACCATTTAATTTATAGCAAGACTGTTGCACCCACTAAGCAAGAAGATTAGCACTATTTTGATATATTGTGTGATCATATCTTTGAAAGACATGCCAATGGAACACCAAAAACAAAAGAAGAGCTGTGCAAACAGTTCTGGCGTTATCCTAATCACAAGTGCAAATGTTGTAGCATTGAAGGCGACAGCTCACCAATCTCACTGGATTCAGAAGAATTTTTGGATGAGTGGTTTGAGTCGCATATGGAAAAGTAGAGGACCCATTTATCACTACTTTATCAAAAGCATTTTTGATAAAGAAAAATTGTAGGATCACCTCAAGACAAAGAACTTTAGGCCACAGTAAGATACCCACTATCTTACACAGTTAAAGCAGCAATAATTAAGAACAGATGTGGAACTGTTCCGGTCTATAAATTGAAGACTAATTCTCATAAGAAGAAACCAATTCTTAAGCCAAAAAATTATCTCTCTACCTAGCATTCCGAATCTTGTAAACATTTTCAGTTTCTTTCATTCAAGTGAAGCTTGTAATAATGTATTCTCTATGGAGTTCTAATCTCTTTAGAGAGAGTACCAAGAGTGTAGTTGAAATATGTATGTATACTCTTATGTAAGAGATATTAGTGTGATGTGTTTATGAAATCAAAGTTGTTTGAAGATAATATCTTCTTATCCTTATTATTTTTTCAAAAACTCTTATTTTACTTATATTCCAACGTTGAAAACTTTAAGGGTTAATACAAATATCTTGTTGATGTGTTGCTGTGTGTAGACATTTTAGGCATTGTTAGAGAAAGTTATGAGAACCCTGTTACCATTCAATGTGATGTTTTAACTAGGAGTTGAAAGGAAAATTGTGATTCCGTGTGATCCATTGTGAGATATGCAAAAGAGTCAGAGAGAAAATTAATAAGAATGCGGAAGTCGTGTTGGACCATAATTCACTTTCTTAAATTCAAATAACACCGATCACTTATATCCGAGTATACTAACATATAGATGCAAGCTCGAGGGAAATTTCGTTGATATTAATCTGCATTTATCTTCTGCTTCAATACTGTAAGATTTATGTCAGTTACTTGCATTAATATTTGCATTCCTACTATTTATGAAGTTTTAGTTACTTGTATTCGAAAATTAGAAATTAACTGTGAAAGAAAAATGGAAGAAATTAAATCATTTTATACTGTGCTAAATTATTTTTTGAGAGATAATAGAAATATACTTGTGTCTATATTTTGGAAAGAAAATATAGTCAGAATTAATAGAGAAATTAGAAAATAAAATTAGAACACTAAACGATTGTTTCGATAAAAGATATATAGATAAATACAAGTATAATTGACTTTTTCATTTATTAGAAAAAATAAATCAAAATTATCCTATATTAGGAATAGAGAACCTTAATTTAAATAAAGAATAGTAATCTTTGTAAAGCAATTTTGTCAAGATACTTTGTACAACTAGCATGATCGTTGTTTTATGTACACGGTAAAAATAGCTATGCTACAGAATTGACAGAATTTTTACAGAAGAAGTGCAATTTTTCATGTTTTGGACCCAATAACGGCAAAATGCACCATATAGATCTGTGAATTATTTTCTGTCCAAACTCAATCAAGAAATTTTCGAATCATTAATTTATTCTGACGTATGTCAACTTTTATAGAAACTTAAATTAAGAGATGATTCACTATTTATATATATACTATTTATATTTAAAAACTGATCTATTATTATTTTGCTGACAATAAACTAGTCAAGTTTCCTATTCCGACGTGGGTATTTTGTATCACTTTTTTTTTTTTACCAAGTTTAATTTTTAATGCCCGTCTCTCGCTTATTTGTTATCAATCATAATAATGAAAACTTTAGAACCAAAACTGCACGTAACTTTGCAACAATACAATAGACGTTAATTAAATTCACAATTTTATCAAAATTAATGCTGAAGAAAATTTCAAAATCATTTTTCCAGGCTCAATTTTATTCAACAAACAATCCCATAAAATTGTAGTAATTTGTATTGGCCGTTTTGAATATGGGACCAAATTTCATCCAAAATTGAGCCTATCACTCAAATCGCTTTGAGAACGAAGTAATAATCATTTATTAGTAATTACTTAATCAGAATAGTAAATGAAACATTTAACTATCATAAAAGGATAGAAAGAGATCAATATTACATAATATATTTTACCTTGAATCAAATAATCTTCAAATCCAAAAACAGTCAGAGCAAGGAGCTAAGATGAATGAATATCCTATAATAGAATAAAGAAGTGGGAGAAAGCTGTAGCATGTGAAATTGTATAACTCTCATTTAGTACGACATTGACTAACGTTTAAAAGAATCTTGACAAGAAGCTTTACTCAGAGGGAACTCAGGGAAGATATTTTTGAAACCAAAACCATATTCATTAGTGATGACTTTGTATGCATGAATTAATATGTTAGTCATAAATATGTGGACAAGATTTGGTGATATGTTCTCGTCATTGATATCTTATTATATTTGTTTTCCATTGGAAAGTATCATTTTGTGATACCATCTGAATGAAAAATAATTCATTGTGTAATTTTCTCATATTTGTTATGGTTAAGTTTGAACTTGTTTACAAGAATTTTTTAAGCTAATTTGAAAAATGTATCTGTTTGTAAGGGAATATGCACTGAAGCAAACAACATGCAACAATCCAAAGCCCTTGATTAAAAAAAACAAGCGAGAAGACAATGAAACATGATTAAAAAAATATTGATGACATACAATAACATATATAGACTTTTGAATAAGTTAAAAGATTTTAGTCGTCATTATTGATGTGCACTGATGAGTAACAATTTACTTGAAACAAATAGATAAGGTTACAACTTATGATGCTTTATACTTCAAAACATTACATATTGTTTTTACATTTATTCTTTCATAAAACGTTCTTGGCTACTATACAAGAATCATCATCATTTGATCAATTTAATCAAATGATGATCACTTTCTTATATAAAGCATCATAATATGATAATTTTATGAATTTAATTCATTACTAATAATGATGATAAGCAACACACACACACACACATGCTGATAAAACATGCTTGGCTAGATGAAAGTTTACACTCAGCATCAAGGGCAGATATGGGGATGACCAAGAATTGCAAAGTCCAAATGCAAAATGAATAGGGAAAAAATGGGGTACTTACGGAAATACCCTTAAAATAAATGGTCTTTTGAAAAATCATATGAAAAGTGACGAACAATGTCACTAGAAGACAGAGATAAATGAGATAGCTTTCTAATGTTCTGGAATTTTGGGGGTTTTGAGAGTATTAATTATGGGAGTAAGGATTTTATTTTGTTTTAGGGGTATTATTCTATTTTTTTTAGTTTTTGGAGGGTAGTGGTTAGGGCTGGACAAAACACTCGAACCGAATCGAGTGGTTCTTCATAAGTTAAATATCCGAACGGGTATTTGAATCAAAAACCGATGGGTTTGGATCGGTTCTAGACCAAGAACAAAATAATCGAATAAGAATTGAATTTAAATAATATTTTTAGTTTTTTTATATTGAATCAATTAAATTTTTTTAATTTTTTCTAAATAAATTAGCAAATTAACTAATTTAGAGATTAATGCTGCAACTTTCAAGTCAAGTCCATGCCTAACTAGCCCAGTCCAATCCAATTTCTAAATTCAATTTTTTGGCCAAATTATTAATTTCATTATTAGCCCAAAATCTAGGCATTTTAAAGTTTTTATCATTTATTTCCAATTTCATTCGATAAGCACAAGTCCACTAACTTCAAATTATTTGATAAATTGAAAACCTATATCTACATGAATCCCTTACCATTTGCAATTAAAATTAATTATTAACTTTAATTTAAATTAAAATATAAATTTTAATTTTCATCAAATATGGAATAATATGTTTAGGGGACGAAGTCAAGTCGATTTGATTCATAAAAAGTTAACCGAAAAACATTTGCAAGCCAATTGGGAAAATTGGAAATTATCGAGTGGCTTGTTAGTTGGGCAAAGTTGTAAAAGATTATATATATATATATATATATATATATATATATATATATATATAATCACACATTCTTAAATAAAATAATATTAAATGTAAATTTAAAATTTTTCATTTTTTAAACCACACCTCCAAAAAAAACCATCATTTTAAAATATATATTTTTCCAAAATTATGAATGGATAGAAACTGTCCATTTGACTGTTAGTTGACCAATATTTTGCAAAAATTGATATTTTGATCATTTTAAGCAGGAACATTTTTGTCAATTCCATGACAATATTATATTTTGCAATATAAATACAATTATATAATATGGAATAATTAAATAAAAAAAATTCAAATCGAAAGGTTATTTTCTTCACCCCACTCCCAAAACCAAACCCAGAAATTTCGACGCGTCCTTCATATTTATTTTATCGCTTTCACGCTACATCAAGTGGTATTAGAGTGTGGTTCTTCGTTCATGATATTATTCATGGAATCAATGACGAAAGTTACAACGTATGATGACAACATTTTTGTTCCTTTTGATCAAAGAAGTTGATGGACACAAATTTGGATGAGGACTATGACGTTCCTCCAATTTTCGAAAAAGAAATTGAAGAATCTTTGGATTTCAATTACGAAGGTCCTTCAATCTTTGATGAAAATATTGAAGACTTTTTGGATTTGGGTAATGACAGTTACGACGAATCCTCAATCTTTGACGAATAAATTGAAAAAATGCATGGATTTGTTTGATTTGTCACACTTATGGCGTTTCACCTATTTCCTATGAGAACTTGATGTCAATGTCTATGATTGGTGGTCTAAAGAAATCAATGTTGGTTTAAGTGCCACATAAGAGAGTCCATGGATCTTGAGGTGTCTCTATAGTCTAATCTTCGTTCGAAGAATTTTCCGTTGTGTGCCCTAAGAATTTGCCGAGTAAAATACTACTATTATGAAGAATTCGATGAAAAACACAATGCAAGATTCGAGGACGAATCTTTATCAATCGGAGGAGAATGATAAAATTTGAGTTTATAATTATTTTTTAGTTAGTATTTTCTTCACTAATAAAGTCGAAATTCAATTACGATTCCAATTTTTAATTGGGTTATTATCTAGATGTTAGTTGTTAATTAGGATTAGTCATGAAATAGAGGTGGTCATTTATTAGGATTAGTCATTAATTAGATTTTTTAGTTATTATAAATAAAGGTTGTAGCATTAATGGCAATGGGTTTATTTTTATTTTTATTTTTATTTTTGAGATAAAATATTAATTTTTGAGATGTTTTTCAATTTCTCAAATTCTTGTTTTTTATTTAAAAATCAATGAGTCCAAATTCTTAGTTTTCGTGCGTGAATCAAAAACTTTTTTTATGCTTAAAGTTTTCTTAGCAATCAATAGAAACTAAATGGTGATCGTGATACCTAAACTTTTTTTATGCCTAAAGTATCATTTTGTGATACCATCTGAATGAAAAATAATTCATTGTGTGATTTTCTCATATGTGTTATGGTTAAGTTTGAACTTGTTTACAATAATTTTTTAAGCTAATTTGAAAATGTATCTGTTTGTAAGGGAATATGCACTGAAGCAAACAACATGCAACAATCCAATGCCCTTGATTAAAAAAAACAAGGGAGAAGATAATGAAACATGATTAAAAAAATATTGATGACATACAATAACATATATAGACTTTTGAATAAGTTAAAAGATTTTAGTCGTCATTATTGATGTGCACTGATGAGTAACAATTTACTTGAAACAAATAAATCAGGTTACAACTTATGATGCTTTATACTTCAAAACATTACATATTGTTTGTACATTTATTCTTTCATGCAATGTTCTTGGCGACTATACAAGAGTCATCACCAGTGATCAATTTAATCAAATGATGATCACTTTCTTATATAAAGCATCATAATATGATAATTTTGTGAATTTAATTCATTACTAATAATGATGATAAGCAACACACACACACACATGCTGATAAAACATGCTTGGCTAGATGAAAGTTTACACTCAGCATCAAGGGCAGATATGGGGATGACCAAGAATTGCAAAGTCCAAATGCAAAATGAATAGGGAAAAAATGGGGTACTTACGGAAATACCCTTAAAATCAATGGTCTTTTGAAAAATCATATGAAAAGTGACGAGCAATGTCACTAGAAGACAGAGATAAATGAGATAGCTTTCAATGTTCTGGAATTTTGGGGGTTTTGAGAGTATTAATTATGGGAGTTAGGATTTTATTTTGTTTTAGGGGTATTATTCTATTTTTTTTTAGTTTTTGGAGGGTAGTGGTTAGGGCTGGACAAAACTCTCGAATCGAATCGAGTGGTTCTTCATAAGTTAAATATCCGAACGGGTATTTGAATCGAGAACCGATGGGTTTGGATCGGTTCTAGACCAAGAACAAAATAACCGAATAAGAACTGAATTTAAATAATATTTTTAGTTTTTTTATATTGAATCAATTAAATTTTTTTAGTTTTTTTCTAAATAAATTAGCAAATTAACTAATTTAGAGATTAATGCTGCAACTTTCAAGTCAAGTCCATGCCTAACTAGCCCAGTCCAATCCAATTTCTAAATTCAATTTTTTGGCCAAATTATTAATTTCATTATTAGCCCAAAATCTAGGCATTTTAAAGTTTTTATCATTTATTTTCCAATTTCATTCGATAAGCACAGGTCCACTAACTTCAAATCATTTGATAAATTGAAAACTTATAACTACATGACCAAATCAAAGCCGCTGACTGCCTAGTCCGACTTTCTCTTTCCAGCTGCCCATCGTAGCTAACATGTCATTAGTTGTATTTATGTAATGTTGCTGTATATGTTAAAAAAAATTAATTATGGTACGAAATCGAACTAAATCGAGCCGAATGAAACCAAACTCGAATAGTTCCATAGTTATATTTGGAGCCGAATGTTCCATTTATTAAATGCCCAAAAAATTTGGTTCGATTCTCTTAAAAATCAAATTGAATCGAATCGAATCAGACCATGTCCAGCCCGAACGGTGGTCCTAATTACCCCCCCCCCCCCCAAATGCTCATGTCCTAACTTGTTGTGTAATTAACTTTGTCAATATAAATAATATTTGTTAGACAATTATTTTTTTTATAAACTAATTGGATCATAAGATGAAAATAATTAGTCTTTTTTTTCCAAAAAATGATGGTCTTTCTATCAAATAGGTGTGAAGTGACATGTTATAAAAAAAAAATGTTGACGTTACACCCATACATGAATTTTAATTTTTCAATTTAAAAATCAGTTTAAAAATTTTTGTTTAAAAAATCAGATGATAATTCATTTTCAAATATTAATAATGATATTATAAAATAAAATTAATTACACACCCACCCCAAGTAATCTATCCACCCCACCCCCAATTTCAATCCAAAACACACACACACACATACTCTCTCTCTCTCTCTCTCTCTCTCTCTCTCTCTCTCTCAACACCACGTGCAGCGAGGAATGTGTCACCTCACTACATGCAGAGGTGCAACATTGTCGCAATGAGGCTTCGCCTCGCGCGACGCTGAGGTTGGTTGTTAGAGTTTGTTTGTGGTTTTCTAATCTGATAGGCATTAGGTGGTTATTTGTGGGTGTTTTCTAATCAAATCTGCTGTGGGTGGTTTGCACTGGGGTGGTTTGTTAGTGATTGTTTGTGTAGTTTTTTGATTCTATCTGTTGCTTAGCAGAAGTTTAGAGAGTAGTTATTGGTGTTTCACAAATGGTGGTGGTGGTGCAGGTGGTGGTGATCATTGTGATTGTGGCGAGATGGTGGTGAACCTAGCGATGGTGGTGAGGTGGCATTCGCTCGGTTTAGGTGGTGGAGTGGGCGGTGGGGTGGGATGGGGTAGGATTTTGAATGATTGTAATCAATAAATTAGTTAAATTTTGACCAATAAATGGTATGCGATCTAAAAATGTGAGATTACGACAAAAATTAGTGATCGCAACTCCCAATTATTAAGTAGAGATTTATTTATTTGAGAATTTGTGATGGTTAAATAACTTATGACTAATTAATTTGATAATCTGTTACTGTAATACGTGAATTATTAAGTTGATAACCAATAATTAAATTATAACCTATAAAATTTGAGATTTGTGACCAATAAATAATGTGTGAATTGATAATTTGTGCATGATAAATTATAAGTCCGACTTATGAAATCTCTGATTATGACTAATTAGTAATTGTGACCATAAATTGCATAGTATAGTAATATTAGTATATTTAATTCATAAAATATTTTTAATTATCTTTTTTAATTAATAAAATTAACTATGATGTGATTTTGGAAACTTTAAAACATATTTGTTAATTTTGAGATTGTACCTTGTAACTATCTTAAATTTGTATTGTTCCAAAACAAAAATAATAATAATAATAATAATAATTTACTAATGTGTTATCTTATGAAGGGTTGTTTCTTACAATATTAACTAATAGCGAGTCGAAAATGATTTCACCACCACATGAATTTGCTGAGGTGTCTATTGACAAAAGTAATTTTTCTTGGAGGTTATTTATGAAGAGGTCACAAGACTTTTAAATTTTAAAGAATAGAGATATTAAGATTCATTTAAGTAACAATTCATATAAATTATTATATAACTTTTCAAAAACATATTGAATAAAATGTCAGAAATATACAGGTAACAATTATAGTGGTAAAAAAAACTCGTTAACCTCGATTGCGGAATTGAGCCTTGAACGAGAAGAGAATTTCCAGGGTATTCATGTCAGGAGTGGAGAAGGGGGTATGGAGAACATGGTCCCCGCCCTATTACCTATCATGTTTAAATTATATTTCAACATATAGGTTTATAATTACACAAAAAGAAAAGAATCATCATCCTTTTCAAAGGGAACATGATTTATCCCACAAAATGAAAATAAAAATAAAAAATTATTAATGATTTCACCATCTAAAGATAAGAAAAAAACGTTCCATCCTATACCACCTTAGGTGGCAATAGGACACGGCAAAGGGCGAAAACATGAATGGGATGGGGGATGAAAGGTTGCCCCGACCCCGACCCACCCTATTACCATCCATAGGTAACATATTATGATATATTTTTAGATAAGGTAGCATAGATCAAATTATATGTCGCCCGATTGTGCTCATATATATATATAGCCAGCATTTCTTAAACCAAATAAAAATAAAATTTTTCATTCTCTTTTGACACCTTATTTTTATGTACACTATTATGTAACTCGTTGTGTACAAGTTGCATTATTCTATCTAACCACATCCTATGTATGTAAATTATTATGTATATATGGCACAACCGAACAAATAGAAGGAAAGAAAAGAAATTCAATTAATATAATTCACACCATCAATTTGTACATCAATATGTACACAATGATGTACAATAACCATTATGCCAAATTGAGAAATAAAAAATGAAAAATACCTCTCTGCCATAAGAGAAGAGATCTGGTCCCTCGACCATCCTCCCTTGAACCTCCAAGTCTCCCTGGCAAGCTCCCCTGTGGAAAATTACCCACATTCCTTCTGGCAACGAAGCCAATGACACGTAAGTTGTTATTTTATCGTGCTTATGTGATAAAATAATAATAAATCATTTTTTTCATGCTAATGTTGAAGGAAAAACTCTAGGGTGATAGGCTCAAGCACCGAGCCAAAAACAGGGCGCCTACGTGGCGCCCCCTATTGGAGGGTCGCCTGACCATCATTTCCTTATTCAAAGCTCCTCATATATCGATCAACACGAGTAAGTGCCCATTTTTCTTCAAGAAAACTTCTTTTTTTTCTTTTTATTTATAAGAATTGGTGTATGTGCTTGACAAATTAACTCAAATGAAATGGTGGGGATCTTGAATTTTTTATATTTTAATCTAGATTTGGAATTTATAATCTGGAATGGAAATTAATTCAAATGCATTGAAAAATTTATTTCTTGTGTATTGTTAATTTACTTTTAGGGTAAACCGTAGTTAGTTTTAAAGTTTGTAGATTTCAATTTCACCTGAATTTTGATTTTAATACCTGGATTATACTTAAATTTCAAATCTTTGGAATTTTCGTAGGGTTTTATAGGTTTTACGGTAGTTCATAAAACCAAAAATTGAGGTTTCTGATTGGGTGTAGATAGTAAGTTTCATCTGGGGCATCATCAAAATCAAGTAATGTTCCTGTTTCTCTAATTGATTCTGGCTTCTTATCTGTTTTTGTTACTAGGTCTTTTTTGAGTTGTATCCAACAAGGAATTAACACTTTTCATTGAGATTATACTGCAAGATTTGATTTTGGACATCATTTGACACGGTGAATTGCTGCCCGCTTTGCTAAATTCTTTGATTGTCTAGATCATTTTTCTATGACCACGTCTCTGTTAGGAATGGAGATTCAATCCTCTGATGATAAGATAGTAAATATGAAAGCTGAAGTGGTGGGTGATAAAAGTTGGAAGAATTCGATAATGAGATGGTAAGGGACAATGTTAAAATATCGGGAAACGGTAAGGGATAATGTTAAAATATCGGGTGATAAAATAGTAGGAGGAGATAGTGATATTGGTCAGAGCAATGTCATGAATATGGAAAGTACTATTTCATGATAAATTCAATTTGAACATAGATAGAGCTGATTGTTAAATGCTTGTTTTAAAATGCCAAAACATCAATAGGATATAATCACAATGAAATTAAATTTAATTGAATACACTTTCAATGTTTTAAGAAACTACATAGATAGTCTTTCTCATATTGTTGATGATACAGCACAAACTCAATGTGACAACTACATATATGGTTTTCCATGGTCCTCTTTCATTTCCCGTCTATTCCATAGTTCATTTTTTTCATATTGAGGGATGTCTATACTTCTTCTTTAGATATTCAAGAAAATATTTTGAATATTCATGATAAAACATCAAATTGTTAGGCTAATATTTAATCTCCTCTTGATTCACTTTCGCTATAAACACCAATGGATTGACCTTCTAGTTGCACGGGTTTTTTGGGATAAAACATCGCTCCACTTGAAATATCCACAATCGCTACTACAACAAAAAATAAAAAAAATAACCTTCCTATGTTCACAATCTTCTTCTCCACCTCCATCCATTTTACAATGTCCTTGACACATATTGTGCACCATCGCTTTTTTGGACACATCGACAATTGTTGTCGCGTGACTATCCGTAACTATGAGAAATTTCTGTGTTCTTTTGTGTCATTGAAAATGCTTATTGCAACCATAAAAATTAATCAAATGAATTGAACCAACATCATCATATTTTTTTTTGTCAATCTAGAGAAGAGATCTATTATTTATAGTCAATCAAAAGAATTGAACCAACATCCTTATATATATGCTGAAAGATCAAATGGTGATAAAGTATTGCTTATTTTTCGGCATAAAGAAGCCATAAACGGGAAAATTAGAATTTAAGAATAAATCAAGAAATAGAAAACGAACATAAAATACGGGGAAACTAAAGACACCCACACGAATGAATCAAGAATTTAAGACCCTAAGGTCAAAAACGTGAAAAATAGTTAGGCATATATATCGTTTATGCATACACACATGGGTTCACCCACATGGGACCATGTGAAATCAAGTGAGCCCACAATTTTTATTCTTATTTTATTTCAAAAATTATGTAGTTTCTCTTTACCTCTGGCTGCGAACCTTTGTAGTCTATAGTTTACTCTATTCTTCAACAAACAAAAAAAACCCTCCTCCAATCTCCAATTTCAATCTCTATTCTTTATTTAGGTATGGAGTTTTTATGTTTGAAATTATAGATTTTAATATTTATATTTGATTTTCTCTCATTTTCCTTTACTTTTTCCTCTCATTTTTCACTCAAATCTATTTCTCGTCATTGGAGTTTGTGTTGTAATTGTCGAGTTATAATTGGATTTGCGCTTGTGTTATCTGGTGTTGATGATATTAGGTGAAGTATGTAATATGTAATCTATACTGCACTATTGTAATCCGCCCCTTAAGGCGCAGGCAAAGTCAAACGAAGGTGCTAGAGCGCAAATTACTGAAATCTATTGTGTGGAGCGCCTAAGTTCTGCTCGAGCATCCTTAAGGAGCCCATAATGTGCTTGATTCCACTATAGTGGTATTCTAGCTCGGAAAACTCTAAATTCCATTCTTTCAAAAAAAAAAAAAAATCATTGATTCAAAGAAAATTCTAACTTATTTTCATTAATTTAATTTTGTTTTTTTTTTAAATTACATTTTAATTTTTAACCCCACAATACAAAAAGTCTTGCTCCGATATATGAGGAGCATTGGAGAAGGAGATACTAGAGAGAGTTTTACTAGTAGTTAACACTGGCAAACTTTTTAGAGTAGGGAAAAGGCCACCATACTAAATATGAACTATGAGAAAATAGGATCGGCTCTTCAATTCATGAAAGGACTCCAACCTGCGTAAAAATGTCTAAGATTTAGTTTTCAACAAGTATGGTATCAAAACCTATCTAAATACTCAATATAATCAATCCAAAAATACATAACAATAATGATGACTATTTTGCTCAATAAAATATGATCTCACATAAATAAGTATCAAATTAGAAAAAAAAAAATGTGTTACCCAATCACAAGACATAAACCAATCCAAAAAAATCATTCATATTATCTGCCAAAAAGGCTATCCAACTCACAAAAACTTACGATATATATATATTTTTTGAAATTTTTAATTTTTCAAATTATTATTGTTGTTGTTGTTGTATATCAAACAAACAAAAAAATATAGTATGACAACATTTATGCTATACCCTCAACTTAATATACGCATTATCCTCAATGTGTCCATAATATAGGCTTAAGAAGTCAGCAATATTCATCATCTATATAAAGATGCTCTTCTTTAGCACTTGATTTGTTGCCTCTCCTTTTCTTTGTTTGTTTTGAAAATTCTATTCATGATACCTAGAAAGTAAAGGGAAGATTAATCATCAATATGATCATACAAGAGTAAAATCTAATTTTAATTGGAGCGTAGGTATGTGTGGGATGAGATAAAGCAGGTTTCGAATTCCATTCTATAAGGCATTCCTAGACTTTTCATAAAATATGGTTTTACATTCAATGAGCTCGAGGGTGAAACAAGTGAAATTGTTCTTTAGAGTTTTCCCTTTCTCCCTGCTCATATTGTCGAGTCTAGTACCAGGTGCTTTACCGAGGCTAACTTTCGGAGAAGACTCCAAGGAAGGCCTACTTCAACTGTGGTTAGCTCCTTATTGATCCAAGATGCAGGTCATCGTACCACATTTTTAATGCTCAATCTAACGTTAATTGGAAGGACTGACATCTGAGTGTGGGACTTTCCCTTTTTAACTTCATTTGTATCATATACTTAAACATATGATACATTGGATAACTTTTTCCACTATATTTCTCTATTTTTGCGCGGACAACGTAGTTTAAAATGGGGATCTATTTGATCTCCTTTGAGAATGGCAAGCTTTCATCATTTTCATCCGATTTATAAGATTTCGCTAGCTTGTCTTCACACTCCTCATAAAGAGGGGCAGAATGAGAGGATTTATGCAAGCTTCCCATATTTCTTTCTTCATTACAATAGTTATGATTATACATCCTTCAATGAGAATTTACCCATTCCTCTAGTCTGTCAAACATGCTTAGGGATCCATTGATTTGGTGATATTGTTGTTGCTTATGAGGCAAAATGTTTAACATAATTGATATTCGAACATTTTGGTTAATGCTTATCGAATGGAAAATAATTGATGTCTGTTATGCATTTTCTACAACGTAAATATACCGTAAGTGTACGGTGTCAAATTTTGTACTATAAGATCAAGTAGGATGTTGAACTCACATGGATTTTCAATCCATTTATTACTAAGTACTATAATTGTGTAGCTTCTATTTTATCTATACAAATAAATTTTAAGATTAATGTTTTACCTAATTCTAACATGATTATTTTGATGAATTCAACAATGTCAATGCAATTTAGAAGAGTTGGTCAAGATGAGAAAGCCTAGGCTTGTGATTTTACCTATCAACTATATTTCTCAATTATTTAGTTATCTCTAATCAAAATTTTCAAGTTTATAAACAAGAACTCTAATGTAATTATACTTCTCTCTCGAGTGTTGTGTAAAATTTATTCCTAACACTCAATTCCAATATCTCTATTTCGAATTAAAATCAAGAAATTATCAAGTTCGTGGTTCTTAAGTGCAACATACTTCAAAGATTCTATATTTTCTTTCAAAACTTATAAAATTTAGGTTGTATATTCTATGATAACACCTAAGTTTCTCTCTCTCGAGTGTCGAAACTTAAACAATCAATTCATTCAATTAGTAAAGTAATTGAAAGCATTAAAATCAATAACACAAATAAATGGAATAGGAAAATATCAAAGAAATAACTATTTAAATATCAAAACATAATTAATCTCAAGTTGGTCACATCAAGCCCTAGATGTGGACTTTAGTTCATGACTAGAGATAAGAAATTATAATCTTCATATTCAATAACATAATAAAGAAGAAAAGAGACAAACCTATTTTTTGAAGTTGATTTGGTCGTCTTCTTGATGTTCTTCTTGATCTCTTGATTGATTTCTTGCTCTTGCCTTGTTGAATTCTCCTTGAGAAGTGGCCTCAAGGGTTGTATTTATTACTTCGTGGATTTATTGAACAAATCTTAGTTGAATTAGGCTTTTTAAATGGATCAAAACTCATAAAAAATTCCTTTGTAACGTCGATCAGCTTCTGGTCTTTCTCTAGATTACGGGGCGCCTGGGTCCTTATTTTCGGAAAAATTCGGTATTTTAATCATAAATTTCTCTCTTGATACCCAATCGAGACTATTTAAAGTGTATTGAAAATATTACTCAAAGGGACCCAACTTTGCTAGAAATAGTATTTTTCAAATTCGAACATTTAATATGTCAAAAATGGGTCTTAATCTCCGACTAAAACTCTAGTTCATACTTGTGCGATTGAAAATTGATTTGTAAAAATATTTAAATCATAGTCAACTCTTTTTTGGCTTCTAATTGCATTTGATTGACTCCTAGAAATCTTCAATTGTCATTTTGTAGTCCAATCAACTATTGAAAGTTGCAATTGAGTCCTCAAACTTTGAATTTCACCATTTTTCTTCGTTATTCACTTATTTCTTTCAATTGAACCTCCAATCATTGAGACTGAACTAATCAACATCAAATTCTCCTTGATTCATGCCAACATTACTATTTTCTCCAAGTTTTACATTGTTCACACCAATTCGCCTAATCTATAAAGCAATACGAAAACGCAAATCAAAACGTTTTAAAACTCCAAGAATCAAACGAAATATCAAGATTAAGTATCATTAATATGATGAGCGAAACACACTCATCAAATACCCTCAAACTTAATACTTTTCCAGTTCTCGAGCAAACACAAAGAAAAAGAAAAATGATTAACGAAAACATACAAGCAAAACTAACAAATGAACTCACCTAAAACAAGTTTAGCTAGATAACTTACATTCATGACTCGGAATTGAAAACATGATATTAAATTTATGAACTACTTCAAATTATAATATAAAAAAAAAGTTAAATTCTCACATACTTAATGCAAAACAGGTATGTGTGAAGAATCAAGTGTCACGTTGTACATTCACACGTTAGTTGAATTCCCGACCTTCAAAGTCAAATATTTCATTTCTTCTCTCGTGGAATTCACACATCCCCAAACTTGTTTTCTTTTTATTCTCTTCATAAGAGTGTATTCTACAAAAAAAAAATTCAATTGACAATTTCTTACATTACTAAAATTTGGTTTAGTCTAAACGACAATGTCAACAATTTATGCATGTGATGATTCTCCCAAATTATTAGTGCTTCGACAATCAAACTTATACTAAGAAATTCAAACCCACTAATTATCTAAATCCCCATAATAATTTCACAATTGCACAATTCCTTGCTTATTTTGAGGAGTTAGAGAGACAGAAAGCTTGGGGCACTTTTCAAGAAGCACTTCTTTAATGACATTAGCTTGAGGTTATCGGAACGCCTTAGGTTGGAACTTCAAGAGGCCCTTCCTTCATGTTTTGAAACGTTTTCCTTAGCTTTGGACTTTTCTTCATATAACATGGAAAAGAGGATTAGGAGGCTACTTCATCTCTGATATAGTCCTCAAAACCTCTATTGATATATCATTGTTGGAAGGTTTCAAAGCCTCTTCTATGTAGTTCTTCTTTCCTTCTTGTGGGTAAGCTTCATGAGATAAGGAAAAGTGAACCATTTCCTTGCTCTATATGTAGCTATAGCAAATGTATCACTTCTTGAAGCACGAGTTTCCATGTATTGCTCTAAGTGATCATAGAACAATTCTCTTTTGCATTTTCTTCCCATCATTGCATCAATTGTTTGGACCATATGGCAAATGTTAACTTTTTTTGAGGATTTCTTCGCTTGATAAATGTTGAACATGAATTTCTCTTCATTAACCCGAAGTGTCAATTTTCCTCCTTGGATATTAATCAAAGCTCTTCTGGTTGCCAAGAAAGGCCGACCAAGAATTAATGGTGATTCTTGATCTTTTTCAATATCCAAAATCACAAAGTCCACCAGATGTGCTGTCGCATGCACCTAAAAATAAAACCTTAACTTCTAAAAACAAATGTAATAGTGGAAGCAATGAGTCGATCTCACGAAGAGTGATTAATCTAATTTTATGTTATGTAAACAATAATTTGGGGGTTTTGATTATACACAAACAACTTTAAATAAATCAATTAATGAATAACTCAAATTATGAACGAACATTGGTCTAAGTCTACATCTACCATCAAAAATCTACAATTGATCATAGATGCAAGGATAATTCAATTTATATTGTGAATATTCACCGTTGGAATTATTTTGCTATTTCCCCTTAATTGTAGTTAATTAGAAACAAGCAATCCAATTAACCTTAATTACTAAACAACCCAAGACAAGCGCTATGGATTTAATCTAGTAACCACCTTAATAATTTGGGAAATCGATGAAACTAAATAATACAATCGCAAATGGTTGTATTTAATTTATTAAAATGTTTTTCCCAAGATTTAACAATTTTTTACGCAGCAAATAATTAAATCCTAGTTGCTTCACAAGTTAAATGGATCAAACAATTACAAATTTGATATTCAACTCAGCCGTAGATTGTAACAAATAATAAACTAGTAGGTCTCCTAACAATTAAACACAATAATTCATGAAATAAATGCAAAAGGACATTCAATATGCAAATTAAGAATTAAACAATAAGAAAAACTATTTAGATCTTACAATATGTGGTTCTGAGACTTCAATTTCCTTCGAACAAGTGTAAAAGTTTAGCTACAATTCATGATTCTAAGAGCAAAATAATGAAAAATGAAGATGGGAGGCATTCTGTATGTTCTTCTTTTCTTCTAGGGTTTTAAAATATGTATTTATAGTTGTTTCCATAAGTGGTTGACTTAAATTCGAATTATAATTTTTGTGCCGGGAATGAACTATGGGAGCGCATAGTAGTAAGTCATTCGGTCGCATAGAATATTGAAATTGTACTCTGAAATTCGCGGAAACACCTCTCGCGACCACATGGAATTTAAGCTATGCGACCGCATAACTGTAAATAACTTCCAGTTGACAGCCTTTAGTATTTTGACCATACCTTTCTTTCCTGATATCCGATTGAGGTGATTCAAGATGTTTTGAAAAAATAACTCGAATGGCTACAAATCATCCAAAAATACAATTTTTCCCGTTCGAACGTTATACCAAAAATAGGTCTCAAACTAAGATTGAAAATATGAAGCATAACTTTTCAGCTAAGAATTGATACGTGATATTAATCTGACTATATTTCATCCATTTAACTTCTTTCATCATCCAATTGATGCATAACACTCTCAAATCTTCATTGTGAGATTTGACGTAACTTTAAAGTATTTGGATTTCAATCCCCAAACTTTGTATTTATTCCATTTTAGTTATTTCGCCCGTTTCTTCTAAATTCCACCATATTCATCCAATTGCAACCTAAATCAAAATATAAGAATACGGAGTACACTGAGACATCAATTAATCACAAAATCAAAGGATAAATGGATGAAAAATATAGCATTTTACATTTTCATCAAATTCCCCCACACTTAACTTTTACTCGTCCTCGGACAAAACTTAATTTTTACTTCCTTCAAAAACACCAATGTTGTAACGCCATAAGTATAGAACAATCAAACTCTTTAAAACACATAACATAGCATGAACAAACATCCTCACACAACTTATAATCAATTAGCGATCATTTTCATATGAAGATGGAGTAAACCAAACACGTAGACCCCCATGGAAATAAGCACTTGGGTCTCATGTGTTCGAATGGTATGTGTTTCACTCAAATTCATTCCAATGGAGAAGATCTACCACATGCTTCCATTTCTTCTCATTCTCCACAAATTAGACCACACGCATAACACAAATCAAAAGAATTGTTCGAATGTTGTAACTGGACTTGGGTTCAAGGTGAGAAATATTTGGGAATGTGATTAAAAAGCCATCGAAGCTACCCAAGTTACCCAATCTCTTCTACTTCTTGCATTCCTTGGTATACATGTTTCCTGAAATCAAAAACTCAATACCCAGTGTAAAAGCAAGTGATACACGAAAAAAACTCATGAACACCAATAAGCATGCTAGTTTGAGACGTGACATTAATGTCAATCGACACCAACCGAAATATTAACATCACAAAACATCGAAACTCAAACAATTATGCATATGATATGCAATGCACATTCTCCCCTTACTGCAAACTCTCAATATTTTTTATGCAGTAGACAAATGTATCTATGTCTTCCCCAATGACCCATCAGACATAAAATACAAATCTCAATGTAAATAATCTCCCCCTTTTTGTCACAAATGACGAAGGGAATTTTTTTTTAACATAAACATAAAAGATGCAGTCGTTAGCATGCATAAGTATAATTAACAAGTAATAAACCTCCCCTACATACTTAGTTTAGGTCAGAATGGAGTAAATTGTATAAGTAACTCATGTGTGTAAAGTGTCACTAATACAAGGCAAATATGACTCCAAACCTTAATTTTGTAAGAATTGACATGATAAACATCACTGTTAATAAGTATATTATCATACTAATGAAAGTCAAACCATAAAGCACAGTATGACCTATAAAATAATGCCCTTTTTTAAAAAAAAAATTGAGCATATATAATTTTTCACATATTTCAAGCTCATCATAATTTTCACATCTTTCATATTTTTCAATCTTATCAATTTTTCATCTTAAGTGCAGGTGCAACTAAGATGACCCATGTAGTGAGTTTTAGGCCAGTTCACTCAAATCAGTTGACCATAGGCACCAGATTTTGAGACACTCCGTAAGCTTAATTGCTCGAGTCAAAGAGTCTCGAAGAAGAACATTAAGATACTGAGCTTGTTAGGATATATACTTAGGCTTAGATCTACTAAAAGTGGTCAATTTATGTTCAAAGTCAACTTACCAACAAGTGACTGACATCTCAAATCTCACACATGCGGTTAAGTCCCATTTACAATATTATAGTGTGTGCAGTGCAAATGGTACATGAAGACACCTATACTAATTACTCCATATCAACCCAAGCAATCAATGGAAACCATGCTACAACTTATCAATTATGTTCGTACATGACCTCCGATATGGGTCGTCCGGTTGGACAGAGATTTTGACAGTTTTGTTCCTATAAATACCACTTCATTCTTCCATTTAAACAAGATTTTAAGGAGCATCAAAAGTGATATATTTTCTTAGAATTACTTAAGCTTTCACTTTGCATTTACTTCATTGATTTCTTCATATCAAGACTTTGATTGATTTAAACTCTTTTAATTATCATCTTCATCAAAGTTCATCATTTCTCTTTTTATACTTACTTATTTCTATCATTCATAGAAGAGAGATATATTTTGAAGAAAAGTGTTGAACTTACATTGCATCAATTCTTCCACTTCTCTAAAACTTTGTTTGATTGAATTTAACTTTGAAATCATCATATTCATCAAAGTTTTCACAACTAACACTTGAGCTTTCATTTATTGCTATTCATCAAAGTGTTAGCCTATTCCTCTCTTAGTACTTAACTTATTCATATTATTTATCAAGAGATGAATTCTATTGTAAAATCAATTTGATTAAGTGTGGGTCATGTTGAAGTCCCTTAAAGATCAACATTGTAAGGATTGGTGCTCCTTGTTGTAAGTCACCGTGTGGGTCAAATTGAGGTCCCGTAAAGCTCAATAGTATGGATCGTATTGAGGTCCCATAAAGCTCAACGTTGTAAAAGGGTCGGTGCTCCTTGGTTGTAAGTACCTGAA
Source organism: Fraxinus excelsior (assembly GCA_019097785.1). Classification (NCBI taxonomy): domain Eukaryota; kingdom Viridiplantae; phylum Streptophyta; class Magnoliopsida; order Lamiales; family Oleaceae; genus Fraxinus; species Fraxinus excelsior. The sequence goes on from CM032638.1 coordinate 22,839,136, forward strand.
AGCTTTGTAAAGAGTTGGATTGCATCGCAAGTCAATCAACATAATGAAATTAGCTTTGCTCATGCCGGAGAGCTTGGTAATGGGGACGTAGAACACATTGTGTATTGAACCCTATTAAATTGGTTTGTTATCTTTACATTATTGCAATTTACTTTACATTTCCATTTATATAGTGCTATATCTATACTTGAATTAAGTTATTAAACTTGCATATTTAATTCTAGTATTTACTTTGCATTTATATCTTGTGTATTGTATTGTTTTGAGACTAAGTGTCGAAAAAGTTTCAAAAACCAATTCACCCCCTCTTGGTTAGTTGTTCTTGGGCTAACAATTGGTATCAGAACAATGTGCTCAATTTTAAAGATTTCACAATTTTGAGTAATGGTTAACCATATTTTTCAAAATCTTGAGGGGTATTCTACAAATCGTCCTCCTTTATTTGATGGTACTCATTATAACTATTGGAAGGCTATAATGACAATACTTATTTAATCAATAGATTATAATATTTGGAAAGTTATTGAATTTGGTTCTTATGTTCCTAAAAATGTTATTAAAGAAAATGGTAAACCATATCAAATAATTGTTAAACTTAGAGAGGAATATAATGAAGATGATAAAATAAAATTGTTTTTAAATGTTAGAGCAAAAAATATACTTTATTGTGGTTTAGATATAAATGAATTTAATCGTATTAGTACATGTGATTCAGCTTATGATATTTGGCATGCTTTAGAAACTACTCATGTTGGAACTAGCAAAGTGAAATAAACTAAGATAAATCTCTTAGTTAAAGATTTTAAGAATTTCTTCATGAAAGAAAATGAACATATTGTTGACATGATTACTCGCTTCACCGATATTGTTAATAGTCTCAAAGGCTTTGATCGTAAATTGACTACTGGTGAGCTTGTAAGTAAAATATTTAGATCACTCTCGAAAGAGTGGATCCCATTGAGAATGTTGATAGAAAATACCAAAGATATCAACACATATCCATTTGAAGAGCTTTATGAAACATTGATGATATATCATCTAAATCGCACAGAGACAAAGGAGAAAATATTGAAAAGCAAATGAGAGGAAATGTGCCAACTTGCTTTTAAATCCGTAGTTGATGAAGGCACTTCAAGTGAAGATGATGATCATATTGAAGACGAGAGTCAAGAAGAAATCGCCAACATGTGTTTTATGACAATCAATGATGAGGTAAACTCTATCGAAAAACTCTCTTATGATGAGATGTTAGAAGAATTTGAAAAACTCGCCCTTAGTCACTCTATTCTTAAAAAGAAACATAAATTACTAAAGAGTGAAATGGAGAAAATTTTGGAAACAAAAAAGAAAAATATTGACTATGATTCATTATATAAAGAAAATTGCTCTTTAAAGGAAAAGGTAGAAGATTTGACAAAAATTGTTTTAAAGGAGGCATTGGATATAAACCATCTTTGAAACAAAAATCTTTAGAAAATATGTTTGTTAAAGCTTCCACTTCCCATATTTCAAATGTCACATGTAATTTTTGCAATAAAAATGGAAATGTAGCTTTTTATTGTTCTATCAAAAAGAGATTACATTTTGAAGGCAAATACAAGTGGATTCAAAAATCCACTAATACTAACTATCGAGGACTCAATGATGTATGGATACCAAAAACCAAAAATTGAATTTTTTTGTAGGTACCAAGGAACATAGAGAGCAAATGGACCTTAGATAATGATTGCTCAAAGCACATGACTGAAAATCACGTTTTATTGTCAAGTTTTAAAATAAAGGATGACGGTCATGATACTTTTGAAGATAATGCCAAAGAAAGATCATCGACATTGAAATTATCGGTAATCATTCATCTCTCTTTATTGAAAATGTTACTCTCTTTATTGAAAATGTTCTCTTAGTATATAGCCTTAAACGTAGTCTACTTAGTTTTTTTAATTGCGTGATAAATATTATCATATCAAATTTGATTCTTCCAAGTACCTTATTAAGGATACTACATCAAAAGGAGCGTTCTTTATAGGAAGTCAAAATAAGGATGTTTATGTCATAAACATTGAGTTTGAAAAGTGAAGAAAAATGTTTATCACATTAAAATATACTTGATTGTGGAATAGAAGATTATGTCATATTTGCACGAACCTACTTTTAAATATTTCCAAAAATTGTTTATTAAAGGTATGTCATATTTAAGATTTGAGAAAGAGAAAATTTGTGATGCATGTGATTTTGGAAAAGCAAGTGAAAAGTTCTTTCTTCACATGAATCATGTTGGACCATCTAGAATCATAAGCTCAAATAATAAGCATTATGCTTTCGCCTTTGTTGATGACCTTTCTAAGATTCACTTGAGTCCTATTTTTGAATCTAAAGCATGAAACTTTTAATTATTCAAACTTTGTAAAAAGGTTCAAAATGAAAATATTGCATTTATTGATTTTAGCAAAAAATTATGGCTATGAACATAGTTTTTCGGCTCCTAGAACTCTTCAATAAAATAGTGTAGTGAAAGGAAGAATCGTACATTACAAGAAATGATTAGAATCATGCTAAATGAAAATAGCATGACAAAATATTTTTGGGCCGAAGTCGTTGATACTACTTGCTATATTGTTTATAGAGCTTTAGTTAGTCGAAAGTAAACTAAAATCCCCTATGAGTTTTAGAAAAATAGAATTTCATATATCGGTTATTTTAAAGCTTTTGGTTGCAAATGCTTCATTTTGAATACAAAAGAATATTTTGAAAATTTTAATTCAAAATTCGATATTGGAATCTTTCTAGATTTTTCATCGACTAGCAAAACTTATAGAGTCTTTTATAAAAGAACTCTAGTCGTTGGAAAACTCATGCATATATTAATGAAACTAATTCTTTTGATTAAGAGAAATGTATTGATAATGTTATAGGTTTGGAGATTCCTTTTGAGCAAATTAAATTCTAAATCAAAATAAGGAAGATCCTAAAGATGTTGATGATCCACATGAGGAAGAAGCAAATGCACAACAAGATGAAGAAGAATCTTCCAAAGAACAAAGTGGTTAATAGAGACCTAAGGAATGGAGCCAAACAAAATACATCATGGAAATGCTCAATAAGTTTGAAATGGAAGAGTTGAAATCAATTAACACTCCAACGAGCTCATCAATCAACTAGATGATCGAGGTATTTTCGTAGACATAACAAAATATCGAGGTATGATTGGATTTCTCCACTTAATCGCAAGTAGACTCGATATTATGTTTAGTGTGTGATTATGTGCTATATTTCAACACAATACTCAAGAATCACACTTTAGTGCGATAAAATAAATTTTAGATATCTTAGTGGCATTAAAATATTACGTCTATGATATTCTAAAGACATTCAAAAGTGGGATACTGTATTAAAATTTGTGAATAAGGAAAATCAATTGGTTGATATTCTCATTAAACCTCTAATACTTGATAGATTTTCATATATTCTAAGAGGTTTGGGAATTATCGATGAATTTGAAGTATGTGACTAAATTGGTTTCATACAAAGTGTTCTCGTATGAATCTATATGCATAATTGATTGAAATCTATATAAATTTTACCCAAATGATTTTATTTTTGTCATTTCATCACTCATGCTTTGATTATGATATTACTATAAATGTGATGATTTTCCTCTTATTCTAAACTTGTAGAAATATGGCATCTTGTGCCTAATTGAGGGGGAATATATTACAATGGCTGATTTAAAAGTTTGATCCTATACGCTAAACTATGTTATACACCTTTTTTTTTCTTTTCTTTTTTCTTTTTTTTTTTTTTGCTTATTCAAAAAGCATTGAAATTGGATAGTCTTTTATTGTTTCCTATGGTCACGTTTTGATCTTAAAAAGCGATTTTTTTGCTTATGCCAAAAGGGAGAAACGAAGTGAGAGATGATTTTGCATGCTATGATTTGAAAATCATTTAATATGGTTATTGATTTGTAAAAGTTAGGGGGAATATGAATTACATGATAAATCGTATTATATATTCCTTTATAAATTTGATATAAATTGTTCTATTTCAATTTGCAAATCATCTTGTTTGTCATAATTAAAAAAGGGGGAAATTGTTGATTGCAAGGTTAAGGTTTTGATTATAACAAACAATTTAATCTTGTTTACATTACAATTGATTTTTAAGTGATTATCATTTTCAAAGCATCCAATAAAAATCAATATAAGATGATATGCATGCTTGCCTTATATGAGAAAGTGGAAATACATGTATGAAAGATAGGGGGAATGTATAAACTATATGTGATATCTAATATGTTCTCGCTTATCAATTTATTCTCAATTATCTTTGTTTGTCACAATCAAAAAGAGGAAAATTGTTGACCTATGGTTGACTTCATGTTTTGATTACAACAAATAAATTGCTTTTATCTCTAACATTTGAATTTGAGTCGTTATAACTAAAGTTGATCAATTGAAGACATAGAAATTGCTATCAAAAGACCCGCAATTAATGTTCCAGGAAAATCGAGATGAAAGCCGAGCATTCACACAAAATCAATCAAGACGAGCAATTTAACGGTCAGACATTGAAGACATTAGACTTAGTTGTTTTTGATTCATATGTAAAGGTAAAAAATGCTTTAATCATTAGTAATGAATCGTGAAAAGCTCGATATTGATTTTGTGCACAAAAAATCACGACAAAAATGTTTTACTCAAAAAATATGTTTTCAAAGGTGAAATATCGGAACACGTATGTTTAAAACCTAACAATACTTTGAAAAACATTTTAATACGTCCCTCCAGTACCTACATTTGATGAAAATAAGAAACGGGGACGTTTTGAGCAAAAATTGACGTACCGGACGTTCGGTATAGCCAAAATGGCTCCAACGGTAATTTTTCAAACGGTCTAATTTTCTGACAAAAAATAACGGCTAATTGACAGTCATGTATGGGTCGTTCGGTTGGACAGAGATTTTGACAGTTTTGCTCCTATAAATACCACTTCATTCTTCCATTCAAACAAGATTTTGAGGAGCATCAAAAGTGAGATATTTTCTTAGAATTACTTAAGCTTTCACTTTGCATTTACTTCATTGATTTCTTCATATCAAAACTTTGATTGATTTAAACTCTTTTAATTACCATCTTCATCAAAGTTCATCATCTCTCTTTTTCTACTTACTTATTTCTATCATTCATAGAAAAGAGATATATTTTGAAGAAAAGTGTTGAACTTACATTGCATCAATTCTTCCACTTCTCTAAAAAAATTTGATTGAATTTAACTTTGAAATCATCATATTCATCAAAGTTTTCACAACTAACACTTGAGCTTTCATTTATTTCTATTCATCAAAGTGTTAGCCTATTCCTCTCTTAGTACTTAACTTATTCATATTATTTATCAAGAGAGGAATTCTATTGTAAAATCAATTTGATTAAGTATGGGTCATGTTGAAGTCCCTTAAAGATCAACATTGTAAGGATTGGTGCTCCTTATTGTAAGTCACCGTGTGGGTCAAATTGAGGTCCCGTAAAGCTCAACGTTGTAAACGGATCGGTGCTCCTTGATTGTAAGTCACCGAAAGTTTTGTAAAGGGTTGGATTGCAACACAAGTCAATCAACATAGTGAATTGACTTTGCTCATGTCGGAGAGCTTGGTAATGGGGACGTAGAACACATTATGTATCGAACCTCATTAAATTGGTTTGTTATCTTTACATTATTGCAATTTACTTTACATTGTCATTTATATTGTGCTATATACATACTTGAATTAAGTTATCGAACTTGAATATTTAATTCTAATATTTACTTTGCATTTATATCTTGTGTATTGTATTGTTTTGAGACTAAGTATCGAAAAAGTTTCAAAACCCAATTCACCCCCTCTTGGTTAGTTATTATTCGGCTAATAGAGTGGTTTTTAAGATATCTCAAACTTCTTTGACTACCTTAGACATAGACATTCTCCGAAACTCTTCTAGGGATACCGCCATAAATAAGACATGTAAGACTTTAATGTTCCAGTTACATTCATCTAAGTTCGTCCTAGTCCAATTAGCAATGAAAGTGTGGATAACCTCATTATTAACAATAGAACTAGGGGCAGTCCAACCATTAACAACACTCAGCCATATACGTTCATCCATAGATTTCAAAAAGGCTCTCATCCTAACCTTCCAGTTAGCATAATTATTGTCATCAAAATAAGGCGGAACGGATAATGAACTACTCATCTAGATAATATGGGTCAAGGAACGAATTTGGGCTCTGATACCACCTGAAAGTTACGGATTACCAAGTGGTTATTAATTATTCATTTTTAGTTCTTACACAACGTGCAGAATTACGATAATTAAAGCAACATGTCACTTTTAATTAGTATCTAGATGGTTAAGCATACAATCCAATTTTCCTAAATTGAATTACCGCAGTTCTAATATTTGGAAAGTAATAAATAACACAAAGTTTGATAACGAAGAAACCCAACTGGGTAAAAACTTCAAGACTAAGCAAGTTATCTCCACTATAGACAATGTGGGTTACAGTTCAATTCCAAACTAGTTCTACTAGTTGTTGTAAACCCTGTAACTCCAAGATATGCTGCTCATTCCAGCATAACGATCTACTGCCGTAGATACTATCCAACGAACCCTACTAGACCTCCTGTAGCTTCCAAGATCTGTCGTACTTACAGACTTACAATCTTTTACCAAGATATGTCGTCTCAACCTCACGATCTTCTGCACACGTCTCTTCCAAGTGGATACCCAAGAATCATATATTTATGTTCTTCTTCCTGCGCTTGAATCCCTTTCTCAAAGTGTTAAGGAAGTCAGGTATTTTGGATTAAAACCTCTAATGTTTTTCAAAATCGAGTTGCCGGTCATAAGAATAATATGATTGTTTTCACCAAAGAATTATGTTCTTGGATCTCTCAAAATATGATATAGATGAGTTATGCAATGAAAGCACAATGAAACAATCTTATGAAATTCCTCCCAAGCATCTGTATATAGTTGGGGACGTTTAGGTGTTATGGGCCGTGTAAAACTCTTCAAAATTACAAATTAGGTCTGGCCACATAAATACGTCGCTCAAGCGAGGGAGCCTTTTGCTCGAGTGAGGGTGCTATCGCTCTAGCGACAGCGAGGCGAAAGGTGGGTGACAATATTTATGTTTTTGCCGCTCGAACCAAGTCATAATGGCAGTCTAGCAAAATTTCGGCATCTCACCCCTTGTTTCCAACCTTTAACCCTAACCTAACTTATCTATACAAAATTACATCTTACCCCTTAACTTTTACATATGTTCAATTAAGTCCTTTTTGTTCACAGAATTGTCAATTACAATATTGAACCTAACAAAGTTGAGTGTTAGATTTTTCTAGATCACTTGTTAAGGATTTAACTTTAGCTTTTAAGTTCTCATTAACAAGTTTCAACTCACTCAGATTTTTAGTAAAGTTTTGAATGTCAGCTATGAGTTTCTCTCTCACTCTTTCAAGTTCATTAACCTTTTCAGTATGATTTTATTGACCTTATTGATTCTAAGACTCTCCTCAAATAGCTATTGATAAGACTCATGAATATTGGTTTCATCCTCAGAGTCATCCTCAGGATTCTCACAATGATCTTCATTCTCCACCTTTTCACTTTCCTTATCAGATTCAATCTTACCTATAGATGTAAAAGCCATAAAGTTTTGTTCATCCTTACCGCTAGAGTTATCACTATTAAGACTCGAATCTGATTCATCATCACTCAAGGTCACTGATAATTCCTTATCCCTTCCTTTAGTCAAATTCTTCTTCAAGTTAGGACATTCATTTCTATAATGACCAAAATTCTGACACTCATGGCATCTAATTGATTGGGTTTTCTTACTAGAAGTCCTAGGATTATTCTTATCACGCTTATCTTTCGAGAATTTACTAGGGACATCATTTTTCCTATCATGAGGTTTTTTCATATTCCTCATCGCTTTTTGGAATTTCTTAACTAAATATGCTATTTCGTCGTTCCTAAGAGTCTTAGCATCAGTAGACTCACTCTCTTATTCCCTAATGATGTTCATGACTATAGATTTAACTTTCTTCTTGAGATATGGTGAGTTCATAGGTTTGGAGGGATCCTACGAGTTTCTTTATCTTAACTACGTCTAAGTCCTACTTTCTTCAGTAGTGGTGATCTTAGATCTTCATCATCTTTTATTCTAATTTCTTCAAACCTAGAGGTTAACACCTGCAGTTTGGAGTTCTTAACAGTTTTGGTACCCTCGTGTGTGGTCTCTAAGATATTCCAAACCTTTTTCGCAGATTCACACATTGACACTCTCCTAAACTCCTCTGTAGAAACAGCCATAAACAGTGCATGAAGCCCTTTACTATTCCAATTGTAATTGGCTACTTGATCTTTGGTCCAAAAAGAAATGTCAGTGGGTATAACAACACCAGTAACAGTAGATGAAGGTGCAGTCCAACCATTTTGTACACTGATCAAAATATGCTCATCCAATGCTTTAAGGAATGCTCACATTCGAACTTTTCAATAAGTATAGTTGCTTCCGTAAAAAAATGGAGACACTGATAGAAACTGACTCATCTAGATTAATTATGGGCCAGGAATCAAAATGTGGCTTTGATACCAATTGAAATTACGAGGTTCGACCCAGATTACACCTAGAGAAGAGGTGAATAAGTGAATATGCAGAATTAAAAATTAATAATTAAATAGCAACAAATTACTTTTTAATTATTTATATATGATTAATTAAACAGTCCAATTTTCCTATATTGAATTACCATAGTTATATGAAACAGTAAATAACACACATAATGGTCACGGAGAAACGGTAAAAAACTTCGGGCACTTTGCCAATCAAAAATCTACTATAAACGAATTTTGAACTTACAGACCGCCAGTTACTAGGGGTGGGCAAAACCCAATCGAACCCTACCGACCCAACCCAGTTGGGTCGATTTTTTTCCTTTTTTTATTGGGTTCGGGTTTTTTTTTTTTCAATTGGTGGGTCGGGTTGCGTCAGGTTATAGGTTAACCCACCCAACCCGACCTGACCCGCCAATTTAAAAACAAATATTATAGACGTCTAATTTCTAAACCTAAATGCCCAGCACACAGCCCACTAGTCCAGCAGCCGTCTTCACTCTTCTCTCTTCCCTTAAATGAAAATGCCCAGCCATCTTCTTTCTTTGCTCTCTCATTTTTTCATATCTTGCCCCTTTTTTCTCTTCTTTCCGTGTGATAGCTGAAGATTTAGATCGATACATCATATACATGAAAGATATGAATGCAATTTATTTCATTTCAAGCTATGTATAAAAAATTGGAATATTCAGCCAACCAAAAAAAGTCGGTCATGAGTTGCAGGCTAACTTCGGATTTATTGGTTCAGAAAAGAATATTGTTGCTATTATAACACTTATTCTTTCGAGAGAATTTCAAATCTATTTCTGTCTTGGGATATTTCATGGTAAATGACATAACTGGTTCTGAAGCCAAAATTTTTGATCGCTGATATAACTAGTTAAACTTTGATTCTGAATACAATAGTAATCTTCTTTTTATCCTTATTGTTTGTCTAAAAATCAATCTTGTCAATTTTCATTGATTCAAAAACTCATTGCTACATTTCATATCCCAGGACACAATGCAAGTAATAAAATGAAACAACGATTTTGCTGCACAAGTGACTTGGTTTATACATTGCCGTTAGAACTCATATCATCATGGTGTCTGGTGCCATACATATTATGTAGTTGGGTGTTACTCTTTTCTGTTTGGAAATAAGGCTTATACTTGGAAGTCATGACTATAAGCTAACAGTTAGTGGTCTTGGAGCATTGCTGACTATTTTATACCATTTTATGTTGATGTGGCGCTTGAAAATATGACTCATAATTGGTTGTAAGATTTGAAACTTTTGAAGAACTTTTTGGCACCTGATCTGATGATTCTAATCAGTTGAAATGTCTTATTGATATTACCCATCAAAGTTTCTCAGACTGCTCTGTATTGTTCTTAGGTAGTGATAAACAAATGTTAAACCGACCAACCCAACTCAACCCGACCTACACATAATTGGGTTGGGTTTCAACATTTACATGGGTTGGGTTGGGTTGGACTTCGAACAAACTGACAATGTTGGGTTGGGGCAAAAATCGACCCAACCCAACCCACGCCCATCCTTACCAGCACGACTACCACTAGTACTTCTTAACCTCCTGACTGTAATTCTCACAGCTCTCCTGGATTGCGTGCTCCTACACCAACTTTCGTCTGTAATTCTCAAAGTCCTTATAGATTGCATGCTCCTGTACCAACTCCCAACTTTATGAATTCGTCTATCTCCTATAAATCAACGAAGAACCCCATGTCTTTCAACAAATGGAACTCTAGTCACCTTTCCTTAATCTTCAAAACTCTAACATATGTTTAGGAAGTAACAGTTTGGTATTTGGATTTGATGTTTTAACCTTCAAGAATAAATCAAATTATGAAGGATGAAAGCTTATAGATGATTTTGATGAAGATGATATGAAGCAATATGTGTCTTTTCAATGTTCCCGTTCAAAGGCTTATATAACAATTTATATGTATGACATATTTAGTATGTTAGCATGCAATTTAGGATCATTCTTCTATCATGTGCAAAGGAAAAAAATTTGTCTAGTTCGACATTACGCACCCATCACTTTGATTAAATTATTTATGGGTTCTCATTTTATCAGAGGATACAAATAATTGTCGCATAGAGGCCTTAGGTCTTGGCCTTACAGATTAAGCCCTAATCCTGCTCAAAACCATGATGAACAAAAAATAGAATCAAGAAACAAGCTAAGAACCCATATATTATAGTCGTTCACATTCAACGTGAGAGTTGTGCTCATTTTTGTCCGAATAGGTTCTCACTACAATGAAGCAAAAGAATAAAAGGTGATCTCATATTGGCCTTATAAAATCATCTACACGTTAGTACGAATATTAGGACAACTTAATACATGTATAGAATGCTTAATATGGTCTTCGAACATAACATTTAATTTGGTTTAGAATATCACTATAACACTTAAGTTTAAACCTTTTAAATATAAATGTTACAATATTAATATAGGGTACCGCTATTTCTATCCACATTTTTTATATATCGATCACAATCTAAGTTCATTTCTATTAAAATTAAAAAAAAAAAAGTATTTGCATCCACTTCATATTCCAATTTTGTCCTTACTAATTTCATTCAACTAAATATTATATATCCCATGATTTTTTTTATATTCATCCCACTTTAAATACAGCAATAACATTATAGATCCACACAATCCTAACATCATATATCAACATGAATTTTATATATTCATCCACTTTAAATTTTATATCCCTAACACTATATCTCCACATGAATTGTATATGTTTATCCTACTTTAAACTGAAATCTACTTCTCAGTTAATAAAACTTGAATTTTAAATATATCCACATGAATTTTATATATATCCCATTCTGTGTTTATGTATCCTACATTAAAAGTATAGTGTCAAATAATGTCAATGACATAAATTCAAAAATAAATAAGCTAACAACTAAAACATCAGGTAAGTATGCGAAATAGTTGATGAATTGGAACTTTTCCAAATACTTGTGAAGAAACCCACTACAATTGAGAGAGGGAGACCAAAAAAAAAATTGTACAGATAAAAAGACAACAGAGACATTGAGTATGACAAACACACCCAAGACTGGCAAACCCACAAGCTGCCCAAACTTGTGTGTGTGTGTGTCCAACTTGTATAATGCACCAAACATTAGTTAGCGAACCCTACTGAGTTGACTCGTTGAGTGGACACGTATTGCAGGATCTAACTTTTTTGGGCCCACTAGCGTAGGCTCTATCGCCATTAATGGCCACTATATGCCACAAACTCTAGACATACTTTCGATTGTTAATCATCCAATTAGAAGATAATCGTAAACAAAGAAAAAAATCAGAGCGCCCAAATTCAATCACGATATCACGAGAACGCCACTAAAACCTATAAATGTCTTAATGCATTAGGAAAAATAAATTAAAAAAATCAAACAAGAAAACAAGATAATGAACTAATTCTTTCTTTTTCAAATTACTCTTCATATATTGCTATGTTTGTATATATTTGCTCTAACGCCGTCTGTTCCATTGTTTACTAAATTCTTTATCTATTGAAGTTCTGAGTATTAGAATGCTTCAAACATGTTCAAGTAATTTTCTCTGATTTTAGTTAAACACAAATTCTAAAAGAATATATAAAGATTTAGGATAATTTAATGAAAATAAAAATTATTGGATAAATTTAGAGTTATGTATTTTTATTTATGTCTATTTAAGTAAATTTATATAGGATTTAAAATATAATAAAATTTTATTTAAAAGTGGATGTATATATAAAAAATGTGAACGGAAATAGCGCTACCCACAATAAATTTGTCTCGATACAAGCTTAACTAATAAATTAATATAAATTCAACCATGAAATTTAACTTTAGGATTTCATTGTTTAAATAATAAAACTATTATCTTATCAAATCATTGTTTTTCTAAAGAATCCGTAGAAGCAGACGATAAGTTAATCTTTTTAGATATAAATTGATCTAATAAATAATATATATTGGATACAACCATGATTCAATTTGCTTTCCAGTGTATTATAGCTATCTAAACCAAAATTACTTAAAATCAAATCAAAGATTTCAATGTGTGTGGACGTTTTTCTTTTTTTTTTTTTTTTTTCCTCGAGGGGAGTTTGTATCATTTTTAACAATATGAATATACAATACAAATGTTATTCAATCTCATGGATCCATGGCGCAATGGTAGCACGTCCGACTCCAAATCAAAATGTTGTGTGTTTGATTCACGTCCCGTTCAATTCCCTACTTTTTACTCTTCCCTTTTTGTTGTTATGATATTCTTCTCTCCAATAACTTCCACCGTCTAATGGAGTCGCACAATTATTTGCAAGAAAAAGAAAAGGGAAAACAGCATGAATATGTCCCCAAGCTTTCACCCGATATACAATTTGGTCCCATCCTCCCAAAAGGATTAGACAAGTCAAAGATATGTTCATTTTGGTGCCCGTTGAGCGGCACTTTTTTGTCCAAAATGCATTTTTGAATAATATTTAGATGGAAAACTTATAGCTAAAGAATAATAATTTTTTTGTGTGGCATATAATATTATTATATCGAGAAATGCGTGGTTGAAAATAAAAAAAAAATGAATTTTGCAAATAATGGTGATCAAACAAGAATCTCGAAATTTTGACAAATTCCTTCTGTTGGACCAGTATGCTTTTGCAAACAAAACAAAAATTTGGCGACTAAAACTCATAATTATGAAAACTTAGAGACTGAAGTGAATTTCTTATGAACGTTCAGGGATCTGACCGCTATTTTCACAAAACGAAATGTACGTTGCTCAGCCACTCCTACAGTCTACTATTTTCCTCTCCCCAAAGGGTTGCTCTGCCTCTCAAAACCCACCACCACTTACACCACCGTATTATTAAATTCCCGGAATGACCCTGACGTTCCCATCTAACTTCCTGCATCTCTCCCCTACATCCAAATTAACCATCTTTTCTTCACCAAATCATGCTTTCACTCTACACGCATGTTCACTTCCAAGAACCAGACCCGTTTCCATGTGCGTTCCAACCCGACACAGAAACAATCTGGCCCCGAAAAAGACCCATAAAAAGAATTCTTTATCTTCCGAAGCGGAGGAGCTGGTTCGTTCAGTCTTGAGAAATTTCAGAGAGAAAAAACCATTGGTGACTACTCTGGATAAGTATGCCAAGTTTTTGAGAACTGAACATTGTTTCATGCTCTTTGAAGAGCTTGGGAAGAATGATAATGGCTGCAATGCCTTGAGGTTTGGCCCCTTTGTCAATGATTTCATTTTTCCCCCATCATTTTCGAATTTTTCGTACATTTACAGAAATTCATGATTACCATCCATTCTAGTAAATCTTAGGGATTGTATTTTTCGTTGATTTTAGCACTTTAGATGGAATTTTGAACTTTGCCCATTTGACACTTTTGTTGGCTTTTGGCCATGCCCTTTACAAACCATAGAATTTCATGTCATTTTTTTGACAATGGACGACTGTCTTGTAATGTAATTCTGAGAACGCTGAAGGTGACTGTAAAAAGGGGGCCAGGAAATATCTCGTTGTAACTTGTATGAGCAGAGTGCTACTTAATAGAATTGGACAGTTAAGATTTATATTAGCACAGGAAAATTAGAGTTCTTTTAGACTAAGATATAAATTCTGATCTCTCGAGCTTTATCTTTGTAATTTTATCTACAACAGATGATATTATGCATTTTTTCACCTAGGTCTTTTCAATGGCATATTTTAATTTGTTCACAATTATTTCTTATTGTGGCATCTGTTCTTTTAGGGGATGAATTTTATTCATGTGCTCGAGCATGTATGATTTTGTTATATATCAAAATATGCTTGTCAATGTGAGTGCCTATGGGTATGTGGTGGTTTGTCATATGCGAGTATGCTTGATAAAAGATGCAAACTTTTGTTAAATGTCGTGAAGATTAATTAAGAAATCTATTATTACTGCTGCCTTAATCACATAGATACAATTCTAATATAAATGCAAATGCAGTGAAACTTGCTGTTGGGATAAAGGCCTACTTCACTAATATCTCTAACATTCAGGTGTTCAGATGGATGCAAAAACAACGGTGGTACATAGCGGATAATGGGGTATATTCTAAGTTGATATCAGTTATGGGAAAAAAGGGCCAAACTCGGATGGCCATGTGGCTTTTTTCTGAGATGCGTAATAGTGGTTGTAGGCCTGATACGTCGGTCTACAATGCACTGATCACTGCCCACCTTCACTCCCGGGATAAATCCAAGGCGTTGGCCAAGGCTCTGGGGTACTTCGACAAGATGAAGGGAATGGAGCGTTGTAAACCCAGTGTTGTGACATATAACATTCTTTTGCGAGCTTTTGCTCAGGCAAAAAATGTTGATCAGGTTAATGTTTTGTTTAAAGATCTGAATGAGAGCATTGTGACCCCAGATATCTTCACATTTAACGGTGTGATGGATGCCTATGGAAAAAATGGGATGATAAGGGAAATGGAGTCTGTGCTTTCTATTATGAAGAGCAATCAGTTGAAGCCAGACATCATCACATTTAATTTATTGATTGATTCCTATGGGAGGAAGCAGGAATTTGAAAAGATGGAACAAGTTTTCAAGAGCTTGCTGCGTACCAAGCACAAACCAACACTTCCTACATTCAATTCTATGATCACAAACTATGGAAAAGCACGTCTCAGGGAGAAAGCGGAGTTAGCTTTCCAGAAAATGATTGATATGGGATACAAACCAAACTTCATCACATATGAGTGTCTTATTACGATGTATGGATACTGTGACTATGTTTCACGGGCAAGAGAAATATTTCAGCAGGTGTTTGAATCTGAGGAGAAAAAGGTCTCGACATTGAATGCGATGCTTGATGTCTATTGCATGAATGGCTTGCCTATGGAAGCCGACATGCTTTTTGAGAGTGCACATACTTCAAGACTGTTTCCCATCGATTCCTCCACTTACAAACTTCTTTACAAAGCCTATACTAAAGCTGACATGAAGGAACTACTACAGAAATTGTTGACGTGTATGGACAGAGATGGCATTATCCCAAACAAAAGGTTTTTCCTCGATGCTTTGGGTGCCATTGGGTCTTCACGTGAAAGCCAAAAGTCAACCAGAAAGACAGATGATTCAAGCAGACAGACAGACCGTGCAAAGGCATAGGTGGATGTCTGGATGGATCTCATATGTATTCGGTGCACTCTTTTTATCTATCTGTGTCTATGCTGAGGTCTGAGAACAGCTTTCTCTGTGAAAGCCACTCTTGGTCGATCCAACTATCTTACAGACTACTCGCTCAATTTGGTTCCCAATCCTTGTGGTATGCATATACTTTCTAGCTTTTTCCCAAGTGATCTATCATCACTAAAGCCACAGTACTTAACGTGCATTTGTGGAGGATGGAAGAGTAATTTCTTAACTCCAACTTAAATTTCCAATTATCCCTTCCACTTCCCTTTCAAAATAAAGAACAAAATCTTCTTTTCTTCTCTTTGTTATTAGATTTTTGAAAGTACCCCTTTTATTGGTTTTATTGGTTCCAAGAATTTCATCACTCTCTTAAGTTTCTTCACCTGGGATTTCTTTTGTTATCTTTCTGTTTGTGTTCTTGGTAGTGACAATGTAGTGTATGTATAGGTCACTAACCCTTGAATCAATGATAATATGATATGATCATTCAGAATCATCATACTGAATTGGAAGTCGACTTCTACAAAGAATGTTAATAAGGAAAGTCTTTAGACAAAAGCTATTTGAACCTGGCTCAGAAATCAGCTTAAGTAATATCAGAAATTTGGTGAGATTAACTGACTGGAATACCCTTTTTTCCGTCAATAAAAAGTTACTAGACTATCTTGTGTTAGTACATGCATGTGCTTGTGTGTATACTATGACTTAGAGACATTTCAGAAATACCGATATATGGTCGTACTCATGCTGTATTGTGAAGATTAGATGATTTCAGAAGAAATTGGGGCTTTCTGTGGATATTCTCTTGATATTCTTGTTTAATTAAGGTTTTATCAAGAATGACAATGAGAAGCAAATGATCAAGCTTATGATCATCTGTCTTTGCTACTGGAAAGAAATTTCTTGCAATGAGTTGTCAATGTCTCTGAGTTCATCAATATCTCCTGTGTATTAACATCTCTTCGAGTTGGATCTAAAAATAATTAAATTAGACAACTTAACAATTTTGATGAGATACTTGAGATTGTTGTGTTTTACATTCTTGAGCAGATGTATAAAGACTAAGTTTCGGTTTAACTTTCTTCAAGTTGGAACTTTTAGTTTTTGAATTTCTAATTCTTGAAATAAAAATGATTAAAAACAAATTCATTTTATGCATAATTAATTTGTGTGACATCATAAATAAGATTCATGTTAAGTACATTATTTTGCCTATAGGTGGGAATGAATGAAATCACTTATTGACGAAGAGAGAATTCATAAATTGAGTAGAGTTACAGACTTATAGTGGATATCTTGGGCACATTCCAAATTACTTACATCTGATGTTGACACAGAAAGCCTTCTAACATGAAAATGTAAATCTCATACTAAATTTAATGATATGAGATGTGGTTGAGACCATTTCAGTTGTGAGTAAACATGAGTGGACTTGAAATTCATTTATCAGACATATCAATATCAAAGAGGCAGGTCTCATGGGTTTTATGACTTGTAGTTACATGATTGGAGGCTGTGTTGATTGAGGATAAATAAAGGACTATCAACTTAGATGCTTGAAACATGTTTTGAGTAGATTTAACGAAACTCCCATTCATAAGAGTGAAGTTAATTTGGCATGCTGTAGTTGCTTAAATCTTCCAGTAGATCTGGAATTGAACCAAACGCATAAAAGGATTCATGTAGTTGACTTCGGCTTAGCCCTTGGCTACTGACTGATCTTCTTGCCTACAACCTTAGGTCCAATCAGTGCATTCCCTATACTATTAGTTAACATGTAATACCCCTTTCCCCCTCTCCTTGCTTCACTAACTGCCCTTGAGCATGACTAGCCGACCTCAATTTGTTGGAAGGATTCTTAGTTTAGCCCCTGTTTGGTACCGACTAAAATCTAGATTTTAATCTGAGTCAAAGTCAACAATTCATTTCAACAACTTATTTTATGGGTCTCACAATTTTTCAACCATACATTTCATCGACTTCTATCAAAATTTACTAAAAATCTGATTTTAATCCCCACCAAACTTGCGCTTAATGTTTTTCTTTCTTTAGATATGAACTCAAGCCTCTGTACTCACTTTGCCCCTTATGAGTTTCCTCCGTTCTTTTGCCACAGGTACAAATGTTTCGAGATCATATGTATGAATGTTTTTGAACATGCTAATTTTAGTCTCAAACATATGCATCTGAGAACATGCTACTAATCCAAAGATGGATCTTTAGATGATGGAATTGCTGTGGTGGGATCTTGGAATACGTTTTAGTACTTGTAACATTAATATGTTATATTATGTTGTCATGCTAACTTTCCTTTTGTGCCAATCTTCTTTCTTTTAAACTTGATTTTGATTTGTAAAATGATCGAAGACATTGAGAATGTTACATTATTAATATCCTATTAACTAGTCAGTATTCTTTTATTTGTCCACAACAATATTAACTTGTTCATTTCTTTGGCATTGGTTGTTTTCGCTTTCTTGTTGTATGGCATTCAAAATTTTGCTTTTTCTTTCATATTGTTTCGCTTTCTCGTTGCTCTTTTGTGCTGGAGAACAGATATTTTACAGGAATACACGAGCATTTTCAATAGAAAGCTAGGTGGAAGTCAAAAAATTCCACGTAGACGTAGATGGAGTTATATATATTGTTTTATTTTGTTATGTATAGTCAAGTGTTGTGGGATTTAGGTTTCTTTATAATTTCTGAGTATAAGTTGATATGTATACTACATTGAACATAGATGAGATGCGAACTTTTTCCAGCAATAATTTTTCGCCTACTAGGCACTAAGTTACCCACTTATTCAGCCTCCCAACACTGATTTCTCCAAGTAAATGAAGAACAGGAACAGCATATGAAAGACATGAAATGCAGTAAATGAACATAGGTATTTGCTTCCCCAACTTTTATTGCTTCCCCAACTTTTATTGCTTCTCAATAAAAGAACACTCACAAAACTTTGACCAAGGATCACAACATGCACTATAGTGCCTTGCAAACGTGAACATAATATTATTAAGTACATATTTGGTAGACAATATTTTAACTTCATTTTTCTTTGTGAAAACAGTCTGAGCTTTGTTCAATTCTCCTTACTATGTTATAAGAGATGCAACAAGGTTCAGTGTAAGCAAGCAGGTTATGAGGACCTCGCCCAAAGTGAACTTAAAGCTCGAAGACACTGAAAGTTCTCTCCCAAGGCAAGGAGGCCTCGAGCAGCTTGGTGGATGTTAAGAATCTGAGAGCTGCAGGTTTCTCAACGAAGATGATCTGGCTGTTTTGAGGAAGAAAATAATAAGATTTTTTTTAAGCAATTAGATGGATTCATGCTACTACAACCAACAGAGGAAAGGAGAAATTAATGGGATAAATCTTAATAATTCACTATAAGCTTTATAAAAGAGCAAGAAGGATATAACTGATTCACAAACCTTAGTAGAGCTTCCAATTTCTTCATTGCAGCGCCTATCTGCGGGAGGTAGTTGTCTTCACCCAGTCGACCACAGCATACAGTTTCTGCGAGAATTTGACGGATTTTTATCCATTCCCTGTGATAATGTGTCTTCTGCTTGCTGACACGACTGTCTTAAGGTTATAAACCTCCAATTGTAGTTGATCTAATAAGGATTCTAGATGTGTTGGCAAAAGAACCTGTCCATAGATATAAAGCCATTGCCAACTACTGCGTCGTGTACATACTTATCAAAAAAAAAAAAAACTACTGCCTCGTGTACAAGAGAATGAAATGATGAAACTAACTTCTGTAGATAGAATCTAATTGCCATTGCAGATTTACAGTAGTTCCCCCTTTTAATTGTCGTTGCAACTGTAGATTTAGGAGATTACGAGGTTTTCTCTCAGATCTTTAGGTGTAGGAAACTAGGATAACTTAATAAAGAGGGATTAATGCCCAATACGCCCATACAACATAAATAAAAATTGCCTCTACACGGGTGGAAATAAGGGGACAGTATAATTAGGTTCTACACAATTCAATGTATATATCTTACTCTCTAAATTATCCAGACCTCAAAAATATGCCTTTTTTAACTGTCGTTTAATAGAAATGAAGCACAATGAGAGTGGGATGACTCAGATATGAAGTATGCATCGGGACATCGACTTTAGAATCTGTAGGCTAAAAGCCCCCAATCCACCAGAAGAAATAACGTTCATCTGATGTTTTGACATACACTAGTCAGAGACATGTGCAAGGCACGTGCCGTAATATAGTTGGCTATGTAATAGCATGGACTGATTTTTGGAGACATCACTAATTAAATCTTATTTAGCAAAACTTATTCAATATAAAACTTTAAAGTTACAATGAAAAATAAACAAATAAAAAAAAGGAAGTTAGAAATAAAATGGGAAATTATTCATCATAAACAATCAATATAATTCAATTCAAATTTAAAAACACTCATACACTAACAAACTATCAAGATATTGTTTTTTCTTCTTTCTTCCTCAATTTTCTTGTTGTACAAACCTTTAGAGGCATTGCATATCATATTTTAAGTTTTTGTATGGTGGGTAGAAAAGAAAAATTAACGATTATGAGTTTATGTTTAATAATTTAAGATAATTTTTATATTTAAACTTAATCGACAATATATTTATTATTATCACATTTTAAGTTTTTTTTAAAAAAATTTAAATCGATACAAATGGATATTCGTATCGTGAAATATCGAATCAAACGTTGTAAGAAAAATAAAGTTCGAAAAAAGGACATTGGAATGTGGTTGAGATTGAAAAGAAACATAAAGATTCATGACTTTACGTTTCACAATTAATGTAAAATTATTTTTTATATTTAAAATTTATCGAGGATATATTTATCATGGTCGCACTTCAACATTTCAACAAGTTTTAAATCGCTTAAAACACATTTTTGTAACTTAAAATACTGAACGAAACGTTTAAAAAATTGGTTAATTTAAGATAAAAACTGAAGAAAAATAAAATTGAGAGAATTTAGTTTGAGTATAGGGGTTGAGGGTGGGTAAAAAAGAAAAATTAACGATTATGATTTTACGTTTAATAATTTAAGATGAAATAGTGAATGAAAAAAATGGCTTAATTTAAGATAAAAACTGAATAAAAATGAAATTGAAAGAAATTAATGTGAGTATGAGAGGTTGAGGGTGGATAGAAAAGAAAAATTATCAATTATGATTTTATGTTTAATAATTTAAGATAATTTTTATATTTAAACATAATCGACAATATATTTATTATTATCACATTGTAAGTTTTTTTTAAAAAAAATTAAATTGATCCAAATAAATATTCATATTGTGAAAATTTTTAATCGATCCATCAATTTACTATTTCAGAATACATTATTTCAAAATAATGTGGCTCAAACACACCATTAGAAAATATCTTATCAATAACAGTTTTGAGTGAGACAGTTGTGGTAGTGGACACGTGTTTAAAACCTATAAAACATTTATTTACAAGCCCATTTTTCTCGTAACATAACACAACTGACATTTGCTCATTTGTTGACACATCACAAGATTCATTAATTAAAACAGAAAATAATGAATAACCAACATTTTTTATAATAAAACATTTATCGTTTCAGTAGTACAAGCACGTACCATATCCTTTTGTACCTTATGGGATGTTAATTTGCAATTTTAGAGTGCATTTTCCAATGTCACAACCTTAACCTCATGATTATAATCAGTTAGAAATTGTGATTGGACTAGAAAGTTATCTGGATTCAGAGAAATTTTAGATTCATCATGGCCCCGAGATGAATGCCCTTGTCTCAACAAAACTCAAACACAATCAATTGATGAAATGAGACGATCACGATATTCATTTTTCATTTGTTCTAACTGCTTGAAGAAAATCGTTTGAATGTGTTGTTCTTGATTCATCCCAACTTCACACTTAATACAAGCTTGATTATGTGAACTATTATGTTTTCCAACATGAGTACCAAATCTATTTTTATCTTTCCAATACGTGAGTCATTCGCCAACAAATGAGTCACATCCATCTTGTTTCCCACTACTTGTTTTAAAAAGATAACAACACAAGCAAAAAGCAGTCTATTTTGTCACGCTATACTCCAACCAACCATCAAACTCATTAAACCAAGAAGGATTGAATCGTCTGGATTCTTTTTCTCCAAATTATCTTTTCTTAAATTTATGGTTAAGCGGCTGACAATGACCCTTTTGCATATATGTTCTTCGAACTTGATCTCTAATGTTAGAATTGTAATTCAGGATTGGAGTCATTAATCCAGGATCGGTGGAAAGTTGTGCAACATCAAAATCGTCTCCATTTGACATCTCTTCATTAACATTTTTCGTAATTTCAAGAGCTTTTCTTTTATAAAATTTTTCCATGACTGACTGTAATAAATAAGAATTGTAATGTAAATAAACAAAATAAAATATGGAATCGTGATGTGCCAAGATCATTTGCAAATATAATATGCAATCGTTGAAGCATATAAAATGTGTGGTTCCATACTTAGTCCAGATATGAAAAAGGGGGCATCAAGGAAATGACTATACTTGATGCAAAAATCCAGATAGTCAGAACCAGATAAATGTCCTGATTTTTTGCTAGAAATTGCAAAAAACTTGTGTTGCAGTAGCTCCAATACGATGACCTTGATGCAAGAAAAATTGTACACAAGTATCAAGGATGTTTAAATTGCATAATTGAAACTCCACCATTTTCTTTCTTTCTTTCCATTTCTACATTTCTATTTATCTATTTCAGCCCACAATTCTATAGCAAAACTGATAATGGCGGACCTTGGTTTCTTGAAATTCTTTTGCAGCTTTCTTCTATATCAACCCACAATTCCAACATATATTCATTGGTTTTGGGATATTGGAAAGGAATCGTCTAAGAGGACATGTATACATAATATACTCGCAGCCAACTAGAAGCACAATCTATGCCCCAACAAATATTTTAATATACGAAGTGCACAAATTACCGATAGAAGATTCAATAGTAGATGAATACCAATAAAAAAATTTGTTATTCCTCCCACATGCCGCAATATCTGATGAATACCAATAGAAAACTCACCTACCGACTGCAGATGAACGCTGCTGGTAGCGAGCTTGGTTCTGTGGTTCAAGTGTGAGATACCCATGACTTCACTTCTTCAATTTTATCAATTTCATGAATTTGGGACTAGAAATTTGAGATTTCAAAACTATTTTTTTCAATTCTCTGTTGGGAGAGTTCGGAGTCGGGGTACTTTTAAGTTTAGGCAAGTCCAACTTGCCATTCACCACTTTGACCCAAAAAAATTGAGATTCACCACAATGGCCTAAATAGACGGAAAAGACAAGATTATCCTTGAAATGTTACACAATTACAGAAACATGACATTGATTAAAAGACAAAAATATCATTTTCAACTTATAAAGAATTCCAAACACTTTCCACTTAGAATTTCAAAATCCAATCACTTTCTTTATCTGTTGACTCCAACACAGATAAAAACTATTATTTTTCATCTGCTCAAACTTGAAAACACATAAATTTATCAAACGCTGAAGCTCGGAAATATTATTCAAAGCCATCAGTGAAATCGGTAAGTATATTTACGTATTTTTTATTTCGTTTCTGTTAAATTAGTACATTATTTTAATCTTTAAATTTTATTTCGACATAGGTATATGAAAATTTTACAATCTTAAATGGGTCTATAATCTTTTTCACAAAAATGAGAAAAAAATTCATCTGCATATTCAAACAATTTTACGATCCCAGATTCCCAAACGTCCGAGTCCCATATATACGGGAACCGAACGTTCGGGTCCCATATGCCAGACCCGGAGCCCGAACGGTTGTCCGCGGCATCCGAGCAATCTTCTTTTCACCTTAATTATAATTTTTCTCACTTAATTTGGTGTTTGACATGCACTTTTCACCTTAATTACAATTTCTTTTAACAAATTATATTTCCTAATGCAAATATGGAATCAGCTGCAGTCCCGATTATTTACTTTGGTGAATTTGTAGAGAATGAAAATGGTCGATGGATCTAGAAATGGATTGGTGAAATACGTGGCACAATTGAAATTAAGCTTACGTCGAGCACATCGTATGCAGAAATGTACTGTGAGATACAAAACTTGCTCAACGTCGATCCCTCTCAGTACGACATGGAATTGAGTTATCTATTCGACATCAAGCATACGTCCATTCCAGTTCTTCTCGCAAATGTTATTTCTGAGAATGATATCAAGGTTTTAATTGAATTGAACCAAGCTCGCCCGACTACTCATATTTGCATAACTTTAGCAAAAAAGAATGTCCACGATAGTGAACACGAAGATCTCAATGGATGGGATAGTATTGTAAATGATTTTTGGAACACGATGGAGATATCTCGTGAGGATGATATGACTATTCTTGGTACAATGTTCATCGTCATGATTTCACCGTGACGCACAGAATTCTCTCAATAGTTGAAAACAAATGGAATAAAAATGAATTTACGAATGAGGATTTGATTGCTTTATCCCGTCGAATACATGGGTCAGGTTCACAAGGTGGGACGAGTACACGGACCTCTAATTGTTCCCATGTAGCTCCTGATGATGAAGACCTGCAAGTCGAGCAACTGTACCCCTCCACCTCCGCCATCTCCCCCCTCCCTCCGCCTCCATCGGTACCCTTCCCTCCGCATCCATCTGTGCCCCTTCCACCTCCACCGGTACCCTCCTCCATCTCCTCTGGTACCCCCTCAAAAAATAAGTCATCGTATGCAACATTCGATGCCCAGGGTATATCACCATACCCCATCTGACTCGCTCCATCGTCACCCCCTCCATCCTGAGGATCGCGAGTCCCTCTGTCGACCGCTCCATCCCAAGACCTGCCAATCCCTCAAAAGCCTACTATGTCGCCTCGAAGTGCAGCGACCTCAGTCCGAAGCTCTCCTAACTCATCTTGCACATGGCGACTTAGAACTCCAATATCATTAGAAACATCGTCAATCCGTCCCGTAAACTCTCGCTGCATCTCAACATCTGATCGGTCGGTCTGGCATGCTGATCGTGATAAATCTAGTCAGGCGATCATACAGATTAGACGGGACAGAAGGAGGCCTCGGCAACAGCGACGGTGAGGCCCACGACGTCGGTAATGCGCTCGGCAGCGGTGGCTAAGCCATCGGTGGCGGTGGTGAGGCACTCGACGGTGGAAGCGATACAAAAATCAACATCACAAATTAATAATTTAATTAAAAATCAAAACGATAATCAACGTATTACATTCAACGAATATACCCTATCTTGATCACCGATGGCCTTGGGCATCTGATCATCTGGCGTAACTGGAATAGACTGGCCACGCATATAACTCTGACCCTCCTCCTCCATCAATGGTGTCAACTCAATGAGGACTTCAACCTTAGGATCGTCAAGGAGAACATATATTTGTTTTACAAATGGCTTGTCTTCTGCTCGCCATTGATAAATCCGAGAGCAGCACTTCTCCACTCTCCTCGCGTATCGGACAACCAATATGGGAACAACCTTGTACAACCATATCTGCAACAGTTACAATTATTATATATAGAAATTAATAAAAAAATAATAATTCATTGTATTGAACATTTACCTGTAAAGCCAAAGGCAGGCCAAATGCATCGTACTTGCGCTCGAGTCTATCCCCTTTAGGCATCGAATAATCCCTCCAGAGGTGTCGTAGGGTATCCGCAAAACATCTCTGTCCCCAAGGATAAATGTTGACGATATCAATGTCATCAACAACCTCCAGATGAAAAATGTCAATCAACATCTTCCTATGATGACACCTTAGTACGCTCTCGAGGATAAGTACCATACCCAGCTTCAACCTATCAGACATATCCTCGCATGCCCTGAATGCGTCTGCCAACTGCCCCGGAGTGATCGATGCATGCCCGTGAAAATATTCGTTCAACGGCCTCTTGTTTCTCGAAATACAGTCCCTGATTGCTTCTTCGCCCATACACATCAATCCGGTGATGAGGGCAAACTCGAATATAGAAAATCTAGCTACCTTACCCCCAAGATCAAAACGAAGGGCATCTTCGTCAATTGGTTTAAGCAGCCGACATAGCAACGCATCGACCAGCTGCCCAGAAAACTGTACGCCACGCAATGAATACAACGGCCACAAAACTGCGTGCTCCTCGTCGAGCAAATTTAATACCACTGTAAATATGGCAAAGTTACAGGTCGATGTAACTTTGCCTGGGATTTGTCTGACCGCATTGTTCAAATGGTAATCCATTTTGCAACATTTCAAATGTTAGAATCTTGTACAAGATATAATAGATAAAACATAATATGAAAAAAATTAAACTAACCGAATTACATTATTTACTATCTGTAAGAATCAATAGATAATGCAATAATTAAATAACCGAATGACATTAGCTAATAAACTCTTTTTCTAGTTAAATATTAAACAAACTATTAAAATAAACAATTAAATGACATAATTTATTTCAATCATTGATTTAAATTGTTTATTTAATGATTTGAAAACAATTTCAATAAGTTATTTAAAATAAATTATATTAATTGTTCACTTAATATTTCAAAGTAAAAGAAGAATTTATAATTAAAATCCTTATTTTAATTGTTTATATAATATTTAATTTTAATTATTAAAATATTAAATAAACAATTTATTTTGATAACTAAATAATATTTCATTTTTAAACAAACGATTTTTTGTAACTAAATGTTAGACAAACTATTAAAATATAAAAATTCAATAAACAATTAAAATGAACAATTTAAAATAAATTGTTCATTTTAATTGTTTATTTAATGTTCTACAAACAATTTCAATAAATAATTTTAAAAAAAATCAAATCGTTTATTTTTATTGTTTATTTAATGCTTTGAAAACAAATTAAATAAGTAATTTGAAATAAATATTTTAATTGTTTACTCAATATTTCATTGTAAAAAAATAATTTATGTAATATAAAATATTATTAAAGAAATAATAGAATAGTTTATTATTTACCAACTTAATAATATTTTATTATTTAAAAACTCTTATTATTAAATTTTTTATTTTAATTGTTAAATAAGTTAATTAATTATTTCAAAGCAATAATTAAAAATTAAACCATAATTAATGTTAAATAATATAAGTAGAAATTAATTTTAAATTAATATTAAAAATGGGAAATATTTATTTAAAAAAAAGGCCCAATCTAGGCCTAGATTGGGCATCTGGATTCAGATGTGGCATCTGGGCCGCATCTGGGCCCAGATCGCCCCCAGAGGTGAAGCTGCTGAGCAGTGTTCGCTCAGCAGTCGGCGGAGATCGCCATTTTCGGCAATCTCTGTCCCCAAACACACAAAACAAAACCAAAATTTTATAATTTGTGGATTTATAATAAATTTTACAACAAATAATCACCAAATTCTACAAAAAATAATCACCATGCTTTGTACCAAATACATAAAATAGTTTGGGAAGAAGACTCACCTTCTGCAAGAGAAAATGATGATCTTTGAGACCGGGTCGTCGTCGATTAGTCAAATGGTGGTGGTCGTCGTCGGTGAAGCTTGTCTCTCCTTTCTCTCTCTTCCAAGTTGTGAGGGTAGAATTGGGAAAGTAATGGTCTTTTAAGTTTTTATTAATTTTTCCTTTTTTTCAGTTGGTCAAAGGCCATTGTGGTAAGATGGTCAGGTCAACCTGCCATCTACCACTATTTCCCCGTCCGGAGTCGGAGTGGATGCTTTCCAATTAGGAATTTTGGTATTGTAATGGATTGGTTATGCGTCTATCATATAGTTTGAGCCAAATAATTGGCCCACTTCCACTTTTGTTTAATAACGGGCTACTGAAAAAATTGGGGTCGCCCACTGGGCTTTGATTGGGCTTTATCACATCATCTCACTTCCATACCCGATCAAAGCAGGGCGAAATTTATCACTGTGTTTATTTTTTTATATATTTAATCAGTGAATATTATTACTCTTTTTTTTTTTTTTTTGGCAACTTGTTAAGAACAACTCATGTTTTTTTGGAAAATGATGATAATTTTTTTTGTTTGATAAAAAATTTAAATTTGAAATTAACTTTAAATAAGATGGGACCATATTTTTCGTACCCGCTTCAAAGCAACGACCCCAGTCCCCACCTTTTTTATCCAATTAGGTGGATAATCCCCGTTTCATTTGGAACAAAGCCGCAAATATTGGGTTAAACAGATTTTTTACCATCCCTATTTAAGCTCTGTTTGAGCCCCAATTTCAAAAAAATAAATAGATTTTGTAATATCAATTTTTAGGAGAATGTATAATTAAAAAGTAGAAAACAGTTTTTGGTTTACTTGCAAAATTATTTTCTTGAAAGAATGTGTTATTGTAAATGATTTGGAGAAAAATGAGTGTTTAGATAATGTGGCTCAAGTATAGGCTAAATAGTTAAAAAGAAAAAAGAGCAATGTTATTTAACACTACTGGTAGTACAATACAAATATGAGTGATGCTATATAACTCCACTGGGGTTACAACCACAGTATTAGTGACTCTAAATGATAGGTTAAATTATTTACAACCTATCATGTAGTGCCACATTAACGTTATCTAGACTGTGATTGTAATTTCAGTGGGGTTGAATACCATTACTCTACAAATCTAGGTGGCACTGAGCCCTTGTTTGGGTTGCATTATTTTCAAAATATATTTTTCTCTCTTACTTTCCATCACATTCTCCAATAAATTAATATTACGCTTAAATAAAAAAAAAATCATTATCTTTTAACTACACATTTTCCAAATAAAATCATTGTTCCAAAACACATTTTTCCTAAGAATTCATTATAATGGAGCCCAAATATGGGCTAAATATCATTATATGAAATGTATAATTAAATAAATTACGTAATTTCATAACTGTTGCTAAATAGTATAATCCAAAAAAAGGAAAAAGAAAAAGAGAAGGAAAATCAATAATTGGATTAAGGCACAATAACATGCAGATTCCAATAAGGAGTATAATCCATTTACGTGCTTCGTACAAATTAACTATCATAAATTCTAAATCAAATATTGTATCAGAGCATGCAAATGTTCAAGTTCAAGTTATTACTATCAATTTATGAAAATCGCGCGCATGTTGGCCTTTGACAAAAGTGAATCGACATACTTGTTTAGGCGTGTGATAAATATTAAATTTAAATAAATAGAAGTAAATCTTAGGCATACATTTGTCTCATATGCTTTCTTTATTATAATCCCTTTTGACAATCAAGGCCGAAACTAATCTTAATGGAATCATCAATTATAATGAAATTACAAGATTTACCCTCCAAAGATACAAGAAATATAATGCTGCTTAGGATGGACTGATGAAGTATTTGCTAAGATGCATAGAAATCAAACTATTTGGGTGTCTATATATTGCAAAAATATTTCAATATAAGAAAAAGTTATTTACTCTTTTTTGAATTACTATTTTCTTTCCGTGGTGAAATAAGAAATGTTGGGCCGTCATTATTAATGGCCGAATTCAGGATTATTTTATTATTCAAATTTAATATGACAACAATTTTAACAAAAGCGTCTGGGTGGTGTAGTTGGTTATCACGCTAGTCTCACACACTAGAGGTCCCCGGTTCGAACCCGGGCTCAGACAATATAAGTTTAATTTTACTGTTTTTAACCCCCCCCCCCCCCCCCCCCACATAATTTCTGTTTTAACTTTTATTTTCACGAGTTTTTATTAAATTCTACCAAAGTTTAATTTTTAACTGAAATAGAGGCTAATGGTCCGTTTGATTGTAAATGTGGAACATAAGTGTGAAAAAAATGTTTTACAGGAAATTGAATTGCCTAAAAATTATTTTACTCAAAATTATAATTAATTGTATTTGATTGTTGTAATTTTTCACCTGAAAAATGTTGAAAGTTTGGTTCCATTTGAATTCGTATTTCTTTGAAAATTGTCCATGAAAGTGATAATTTTTTCTACCATTGAGTCTAGAATTTTTTCCAATTGCCAAAAAACTTTTTTTTTTTTTAAAAAAAATTACCATATCAAATATTATTCATTTGGCTTATGGAAATTATCCATTAAAGAAAAAAAAATTTACAATTGTTGGAATTTTTTTAATTGCAAAAAAAATAAAAAACATGTGTGAGAACCTGAAAAATCAATTCCAATCAAAACAACAAGAAAATATTTTCCTGCAAAAGCTGAAAATGTGGAAATGTGGAAAAAAAAATTTAGGGAAAATTTTGCTATCAAACAATTGCAAAAGTTCCATTAAAAATCATGACTATCAAACAGGCACAAGTTCTTTTGCTTTGAAGCATAGACAAACATGGCACTGAAAGATTTTCGCAGTACTTTCCTGTCCTTGGTGTCATCTAAACCTGTCAGACCTCCCTCTGACAAACCAAAACAGTAGATACATTTATTTGCATCTATCTATTTATACACACAATTACACAGAGTCAGCGGAGAATTAAGGGGTTTTCCCCCTCTGTTTATGATTGAATCACTCAGTTGGATTAAAATAATTATTTTTCACCATTTTAGGGTTCGATTCAGTGGAAGCCTGAGTTAAGATTAGTGTGGAATAAAATGGGTGGTGATCTCTCTGATTCTTCACCACTGATGAATCCTCCGATTAACGAACCTTTGGAGATCGACCTCGAAGCGGGGCCTGGGGAGCAAATTCAATGCCGAATTTGCCTTGAAACTGACGGTATGATTTATCTGTTACTGTCAATTCCACTCTTTTTTTCGTTTGTGTTGAGTTTTTCGTTTTTGGATATGTTGATTGTCAATTTTTTGGGGAAATGATTGCTTTTCTGGGAATTATGTGTGAAATGTTATGGGTTTTATTCATTGTTGCTAAAAGTGGATGTAAGTTACGAATTTGCGTGTTCTTACTGATGTTTTGGGGATTAAGTTACTCCAATTTGTAATTTTTCAAACCCTCTCATGTTTTTTCGATTTCCGATTTTTCAACGTTTGACTTAATTTTAGTATTCTGGTATACTTAATTTTGCATCCTAATGATAGTTTGTGTATAAGAAGTAACATTTAATGTGACATATGCATGAGGTTCTCGGTTTTCTCATTTAGCTTGTTAACACTTAGTTTCATGTTCTGTTCTGAAATAAATTTCCTTTGTTTGTCCATTTTTGGCTTTATGGGTTCTTGTTACTGTCATTTTTTACATATATGGTGCTTGTTGTTATCATTGTTTACACGAGTAATGCTATTTGTACACAATGGTATAAGTTCGTACGAAACCTGCTAGCGTACGTGATCGTTGACAAGTAGAATTGATGAGTTAAGAGTATCGTTCCACATGAAAAAAATTCAATTTAAGTTTACTAGATTTCTATGAGACTTGAATTATATAAACATAAGAGAGTTTGATTTTATCTTTTTTTTTTTGAAAGTTTTTTTTTTTTGAAAGGTGAGAGTTTGATTTTATCTTATGCTAAATTAATCTAAGAAAATTGTAAAAATGTGAGTTTTATCAAATTTTAGATGATTGTATTGAACATCAAATCCATTTATTGTTATATATTCCAATTCTTGATTTGTAATCTAATTTCGTTCATGCGTTCTTGACAATCGATAAAGTTATGATATATAATTTTATTTTGAAGACAAATTAAATATATCCTAACCACCTATTCATATCCCGAATTCGAATTATTAGAATGCATTAAAATTTAGATTATCTATATGATTGCACATGTGATAAATGTTATTCCTAACATTTATTGCACATATATTAATTTTGGTGCGTTCTAAACTTATTGTGAGTCTCCTAACACTATTACAAGAAACTAATTGGTGGCTAATCAATTAAATAGTGTAATAGATATGCAAAACTAATCAAAAAACGCAAGAAATAAAGTAAACAACTAGTCTTGAATTAAAACAAATAAACAATAGAGTTCATCTTCATCCAATACAAAAACAGATGTAGTTTAACATGTTAATATATAAATTATAAAAAGAATAATAGAAAAATATTACCTGAATAGCCTGTCTTCAAGAATGATGTTCGCTACCCTCCCATTCATCAACATATAGGCTTATCGGGGCAGATGCTTCTCACTAATCATGAAATAAATCAAAAGATGGCGATCTTGAAGCCCAATGTTGAATTCTTTAAAATTTTAATGTAATTGACCTTCAATTCCTTGTTGTGCGTTGATATCCTCTCTCAAAATATAGTAATTAGCCTCTTGTTCTTGATGATTTTGATAAAACTATTGTGTAGGAAGATGTAAGAGAGGTTTTTTTTTTTTTTTTTTTAATGTGTAACCCCCGTTTTCTATTCATAAGAGTCTAAAAATAGGTCAAATTCGCGTCCAATTTGGGTTTCAAAAGAGTTTGAATCGCGAAAGAAAATTGTCGATTCATTTAGGAAAATGGCCCACGCATCGCCGCAACTACTGGGCATGTGTCATGAATTGCTTGCTCGCGCATGTTTTTTTTTTTTTAGCTGTTTTTGACCTTACAAAGAAAATTTATTTATTTAAAAAAAAAATAGTAGAGGCATAATAAGTCTCACCTTTCAATATGCAAATGATTAATACGTTACATTAACTTAAAAGATAAAAAAGAAAAGACAACAAAAGGTATAGAAAAACATGCAAACATATACATGTAGGAGTGAGCTTAGGTTTTAATGAGAAGAAGACTGACCGAGTTTATCTGGAATCAAACCATCAAAAATCAAATCCAACATAATGATAGGATCCTGGACAAATTCTAGTTCAACAGATTAATAAGCAACCACAACGTAGAAAATAAAAGGAATTCGATGTATATTGAATTGAAACTGAAAGCCACAATACAGTGGACACGGCTGTAAATTCAATAAAAAAAGGAATTAAAGATATTTGGCATTCGAGAGGCCAATTATCTCCTAATGTGATAACTGATTTCTGGCTACTAACAACAAGGGTTGCTGCTCTTATTTATACGTGTTTATCTAACAACTTAGTGCTGGTGCATGTGACTGTCCTTGCTCATTTTCTATTCTGCCCCTGCTCTCTTTTTACGCCTTTGGTAGGTTAAGTGAACTGTGGGTCGATCAATACCTCCCCCTACGAGATTCACCTTGTCCTCAAGGTGGAAAAAAGGAAATTGTTGCTTAATCATGTCGTAGGATTCCCAGGTAGCTTCAAGTGGTGGCAAACCCTTCCATTGTATTAGAACATCCAGCCCTCTGATAATACTTTCCAAACCTGGACGGACCCCAAGCAATGCCTCTGGTTCAGTCAGCATCTCTAGATCTTCACTCAGCTGGCTTGGTACTTCCTTTACTGCTTGCAGTGCTCCTTCAGCCTTGCGTAACTAAGATACATGGAACACCGGATGAATATTACATGTCGGTGGTAGGATCAGTTTGTATGCAACCTGTCCAATTCTCTGTCCTACTGTAAAGGGACCATAGAATCTTGGTGCCAACTTCTCATTAGGTCTTGCAGCTAAGGATTTGCGTCGGTAAGGTCTCATTTTTAGATATACCAGGTCGCCCACTGCAAACTTGATATCTCTTCGTCTGAGATCAGCTATGCCTTTCATCTTTGCTTGGGCTCTTAGTAACTGTGCCTTCAGCTCGTCCAGAACCTGATCTCGTTCACGCAGCTGCTGTTCTATTGCCAAAACAGGTGCAGTCCCCTTGTCAAACCTTAGCAAACAAGGTGGTTCACGCCCATAAACAACCTGGAAGGGTGTTGTCTTGCTTGCTGTGTGGAAGGAGGTGTTATACCACAATTCAGCCCAAGGCAACCAGCTGAACCATGATTTTGGGCGTGAAGAAGCAAAACATCGAAGATAGGTTTCCAGTGTACGATTTAACACCTGTCTGGCCATCTGATTGGGGGTGGTAGGCCGTGCTACGGCTGAGCTTTGTCCCTTGCAATCGGAATAACTCCTCCCAGAAGTGGTTGACAAATACCTTATCCCTGTCCGACACTACGGAACATGGTATCCCATGCAATCTTACCACTTCCTTCACGAATTGTCCTGCCACACTTGCAGCCGTAAAAGGGTGCTTGAGACCTATGAAGTGCCCATATTTGCTTAATCGATCCACCACCACCAAAATTGTATCCATGGATCCTGATTTCGGTAATCCTTCGATGAAGTCCAGGCGATGTCCTCCCAAATCTGGTTCGGAATAGGGAGTGGTTGCAGTAACCCCCCTGGTGACAAGGCTAGATACTTGTTCTGTTGGCAAACTGCACACTCTCGGACATATTTCTGAATATCAGCTTTCATGCCTTCCCAGTAAACATTATTTGCGATTCTTCTGTATGTTTTCAGAAATCCAGAGTGTCCCCCGCTCTTACCGTCATGCCCCTCTTGCAGCATTAAAGGAATTAACTTTGATTCGTTTGGCAAAAACAAACGTCCCTTGAACAACAGCTGCCCATTCACCAGTGAGAATTTTGATTTGCTAGGCTGTCCCTGCTGGAGTCCCTGAAGGATATTTTGGAGCTGTGAATCTACGCGAACTTCCTCGGCTAGGATGTCCAGTTGTATGACTGTAGGCACCGAGAGAGCCATCAGTTCAATGGAAGAGCTGATGCGGGATAAGGCATCAGCAGCCTTGTTTTCGACCCCCACACGGTATTGCACTTCGAAGTGGTAGCCCATTAATTTTACTAACCACTTCTGATAATCTGAATTCACTTCCTTTTGTTCTAGCAAGAACTTCAAACTTTTCTGATCCGTTCGCACAAAGAATTTGTGACCCAGTAGGTAGTGCTTCCATTTTTGCACCGCAAACACAATTGCCATTAGTTCCCGCTCGTAGGTTGATTTTACTCTCCCCTTTGCACCAAGTGCACGGCTGAAGTAAGCTATAGGATGCTGGTCTTGCATCAATACAGCCCCCAACCCAAATCCTGAAGCATCTGTCTCCACTACAAATGGCCTGTCAAAGTTGGGAAGGGCCAGAACTGGGGCTGCTGTCATGGCTGCCTTCAATTTAGTGAATGCCTGCTTCGCTTCTTCATCCTAGAAAAAATTATCTTTAGTTAAGGGTCAAGCTAATTTGCCATAATCCCTTACAAAGCGGCGGTAGTACCCGGTCAGCCCCAAGAATCCCCTCAACTCTCGCAAAGAACGGGGGCTCGGCCAATCAACCATGGCTCGAATTTTGGACTTGTCAGCTGCCACACCGTGTTGTGAAATGCAATGTCCCAAATACTCCACTTCCCGCTGGCCGAAACTACATTTCTTCCGATTAGCATATAACTGATGATGCTTTAGTATCTGTAGAACTCTCTGCAAGTGCCCCACGTGATCCTCCAAATTACGGCTGTAGACCAATATATCATCAAAAAACACCAGAACAAATTACCTCAAGTGCTCCCTAAAAACTTCATTCATGAGGGACTGGAAAGTGGCTGGGGCGTTAGTCAACCCGAATGGCATTACCAAGAACTCATAATGTCCTTCGTGTGTCCTAAATGCAGTCTTTGGAATGTCCTCCGGTCTGACCCGTATTTGGTGATATCCAACCTTAAGATCAAGTTTAGAGAAAACAGTAGCTCCGTTCAATTCATCCAGTAGTTCATCTATCATCGGGATGGGAAACTTGTCCGGTATCATTACCTTGTTCACGATTCGATAATCTACACAAAAATGCCATCCACCATCTTTTTTTTTTTTAACTAGTAGCACGGGACTTGAGAAAGGGTTGTTACTCGACCTGATGATTCCTGCAGCCAGCATTTCTTTGATCAGCCTCTCTATTTCATTCTTTTGAACATGCGGGTAACGATACGGTCTTACGCTGACCGGGCTAGTTCCAGGTTGCAAATGAATGACGTGATCCTTCTCTCTTGGTGGGGGCAATCCACAAGGTTCCTAAAAAATCTCACCAAATTCTTTCAGCATTTCCAGTATCCTTGTCGGTATTTCATCTTGCTCCTTCCCATTTTCTACCCCCATACTTCCCAGTTCAAGCAGTACCCCTGCTCCTCCTTCCCGTAAGGCCTTCAGCATAGCCTTCAGAGTAATCAAGGTTTTACTTAAGCTCGGATCCCCTTGCAAGGTCATAGTCATGCCTCCGACCTGGAATTTCATCGTTAGCGACTTCCAATCAACCTTGGTCACACCCAGAGACGCTAGCCACTTCATCCCTAAAATCACGTCGGAACTTCCCAAATCCAATGGAAGGAAATCATCAACCACAGTCAAGTTCTGAAGTGATAATTTTACCCCCTTGCACACTCCTGCACCTTACACAGCCATCCCTGTGCCCATGATCACCCTATATCCGGCGGTCTCGGTTCTCTTCAGATTAAATTTCTGGACTAATTCGGCAGAAATAAAGTTGTGGCTAGCCCCACAATCAATTAAGACCACCACTTCTTGTCCGGAAATCACCCCTTTCATCTTCATAGTTTGCGGTTGTGTAAGCCCCACAACCGAGTTCACTGATAGCTCCACCACTTCATCGGAAACATCCTGCCCATTTCCTTCGGTTGCTTCGTTCATCTCCTGCTTTTCCCCTTCTCCTTCTAGCTCTTCATCATAAACCAACAGCACTTGCAATTCCTTGTTCTTACATTTATGCCCCACAAAAAATTTCTCATCACAACGAAAACATAGCCCCCGGTCTCGCTTGTTCTTGAACTCGGCTTCGCTGAGTTTTTTTAATTGCGGTGTGACGTCATTTGGAGAAGTCGCGATTCTGGTGCCCATGGAAGCTGTAGTTCGAATTTGGTTGTTTGGGTTCGAGAAGGGTGTAGATCGGGACTGAGTGTTTGGCCAATTTGGGTTGGAGATGGCTTTATGTCTCATTGAGTCGGTCTTCCCAAAACGGGCCTGCCATAGCAGGTTCTTTTCCTCAATTCGTTGGCCTAGGTCCATTATCTGCTCAAGCCCAATAGGTTTTAAAACCCGGATTTCAGCTCTAAATCTCAGGCCTCAACCCATTTATGAAGTGGCCCTCCAAAATGGCATCTGAGACTTCTCCGATCGGTGCTGCCAACGTTTCAAAGGCGATCCGGTACTCCCTAACTGACCCATCCTGTCGAAGAGCTAGAAATTGCTCTTCCCTGGAACCCTCCACCGTAGACCGGAATCGAGATCTTAAACTCACCTTGAGCTCCTCCCAACTCCTTATCTCCCACCTCCTCTGCTCCCACTGATACCAAGCGAGAGCATCTCCGTCGAGACATAGGGCTACCGTTTCCAGCTTCTTTATTTCAGTCAATTGATTCACCAAAAAATACCGTTAAGCCTTGAAGATCCATTCATCTGGATTTTTCCCTACAAATATCGGCATCTCCAGCCTTCTCCCTCTTATTTCTGGATGCCAATTTTCTCCTATTCTCCCATTTCTGGCTCGAATGCTTGTCCCAGCTCCTGGGGAATTTTCAGAAAGCAAGGTACACCCATATTCCTTTTCGCCTTCTATTCCCTTACATTTTTTTTCGTTTTTTCCTTCTTCCCACTTCGATCTCATGAAGGCAAACTGTTCCATAATAATGGACATGTTTTTTTCCATGTTCTGGACTCTACGCATTTCCACTTGCATCCCTTCGATTCCCTGTTGTACTTTTCCCAGCTGTTCTTGTAATTTTTGATGGGATCCTTCCAAAACCCCCACTCGATCTGATACATTCACCATCAGGATGGAACTGCTCTGATACCAAATGATAGGATCCTGGACAAATTCTAGTTCAACAGATTAATAAGCAACCACAATGTAGAAAATAAAAGGAATTCGATGTATATTGAATTGAAACTGAAAGCCACAATACAGTGGACACGGCTGTGAATTCAACAAAAAAAGGAATTAAAGATATTTGGCATTCGAGAGGCCAATTCTCTCCTAATGTGATAACTGATTTCTGGCTACTAACAACAAGGGTTCTTGCTCTTATTTATACGTGTTTATCTAACAACTTAGTGCTGGTGCGTGGGAACTGTCCTTGCTCATTCCCTATTCTGCCCCTGCTCTCTTTTTACGCCTTTGGTAGGTTAAGTGAACTGTGGGTCTATCACATAATTCAAGTGGTTTTGAAAATAGAAATCTCATCCATATACAATTCACTATAGATTATTTTCGAGGTTTAAAGCTTAATGCTGTAGCATGTTCAGTTGGTACCTAGATTTAACATAAAACAAAAGCAAAGACTTCAAAAAAAAAAAGAGGAGAAAGAAAGAAAAGAAAAAAAAAAAAAACCAGAAAAAAAACAAAAAATCCACCCACATGCATTTGGGTTGACAATTCACTAGTTATGGAAATGGGCTAACTAGTTAGGAGCTCCGTAGCACATATACTTCAATTATAGTCCGACACGAGTCGATACCGACATTTTTTGGACACTCTACTGTAATAATTTTTATTTTTATATTGAAAATATTATATATTCTTAATTCAAAATTATTAGTAATTAACAAATAAGTACTCATGTTCAAAAGATTTCAATAAGAAAAATTATTAACAAGTATAAAACTAAATTTATACTATATAAATGAAGAATTTTTAAGAATTTAATCAACATGTGTCGATGACGTATCGTGTCTGTACTTTTTTAGAAATGGCGTATCGGCGTATCCTACACGTATCGTGTCGGACACACGTATCCGTGCATCATAGGTTAGGAGGATTGGACTGGGGCTGGGTGGTTTTGGGCTTGGCTAATGTATAAAATTTTCTTTTAGCACACCTTAATGGTGGATCTGAACCTGGGCGGCTGGGCTTGGGTCTGGGTCAGCCCTCTCCCAGATCCTCCCCTGATTGCTAGACTTTTGGTACTCTATGCCCAGTAAATTTGGTTTATGCTGTAAACTACAGCAATGCTGCTGTTTTTTTCTGAATGACAATAAATATTAGCCATGTATGTTTAGCTTAGATGAGTTATTTTCTTGACCTTAATGTAATCACACTTGCTGCATTGGCATTGAGTTCCAATGTTCTGGAGATTATGGTGTAAGAGGTTCTATTTATTGGTTTTGGCACAATGTTTACTGAGCATTGAGCCCATATTTTGACTACTTACAATTCATAATCTAAGGGAGTAGTTGTTCATGTAAACATAATGACTGTCAGATCTGTAACTTTTGTTCTTTATCAGGTAGGGATTTTATTTCACCTTGCAAGTGCAAAGGGACGTCAAAGTACGTTCATCGAGAATGTCTAGATCATTGGCGTGCTGTGAGGGTATATATTATTGCCAAAAATTTACTTTTGTACATGTTTTCCCTTTCAATTATAGTTTCTAATGATTCCAGTTTGCTTAATTACCTTGAACAACGTGGCTACTAATTTGCTAAATGATTTTGCTTCATCAGCTACTCTATTGACTTATTTTTTTCAGACAGATATAATGTGACATTGGTTGTTGGTTGAGCATCTATAAAAGTGAAAATGTAATCAGGTATTGGACCCCCCCAATTTTAAGCTTTGGGGGGCCCGTGCCATGTTCTTCATTATATTGATAATTATCTGAAAAAATGCTGACAGTGACGAGCATGATTTCTTATGTTACTAGCGAAAAGGGACAACCTTCAAAAGGCAGTACTCATTATGATTTGAGTATGTGCTTCTTCAAGTTTGAATATTAGATTTAAGCATGTTATCTATCAAGGCTAATGATGCAATATCCTCAAATATCACGCAAATTAAGTTAATTATGTGTCTAGTGAAAGTTTGTTTATTGTTTTTATCTTTGTTTCCATTTCTTCAGGAAGGGTTTGCATTTGCTCATTGCACGACTTGCAAGGCTCCTTATCATTTGAGAGTCCATGTCGTTGCTGATAGGAAATGGAGAACTTTGAAGTTTCGATTTTTTGTGACGAGAGATATTTTATTTATCTTTCTTGCTGTCCAGTTGGTAGGTCATTAAAACTTGCTTTTTTTGTTTGCTTTTCCATTTCTTTTATTCATATTTTACTGCTTTTTATTGGATATTATGCCAAGACTTGCTAGAAAAGATGTGTGAGAAAAAATAGTTTTGATAGTGTTATTCTGATCTCTATGGGCCATCGTCATTGTTACAGGTTATTTCTTCACTGGCATATATGGTGTATCTTATTGATGGCTACCAGAAATTTTGGTTTCGTCTGGCCTGGGGTTTCGACAGTGGAATAAGTTTCTACTACATTTGTGGTAAAAATATCTTGGGATTGGATTCTTCTTTCTTGTGCTTTAATTTGTTCATGTTTTCGTTTCTTTGTGAGCGTAATGGTGTTATTTTTCTAAACTGTCAGTCCTTGAATTTAGTTGTGATTCTCTAAGTTGCCTGATTTGTATGGTGATATTGCATCATATTAGGGATGACCTACCTTGGCACTTGCATAAAACTGTTAGATAGCAATGATATTTCAGACAGTCTCCTTAATGTAATTAACTCATTGGATTTTGAGAAACTTGAAGGCATTCCAAAAACTGCTTGTCTTGCCCATGAGAAGAGCTCTTATAGTGCAATCAATGATCAATGGTCCTAGCTTGCTACTTCAATATCTACAAAAGATTAATTGTCAATTCAAAGAATTTCAGAACTGTTGTTTGTAAATTGTGTGTAAGAAAATTGTTATGTATGTGAGCTAATTATTATAATTTGAGATCTTGGGGTGGACAGGTTGGTTGTTCTTCTGTCTCCTCCTCTCCCCTGAAACAACCATGAGAATAATTACTTCATTCCTGCTTGGTTTCTTCTTTCTCCTCTCTTATCCTTTCTCATGCCTGCTTTTGTGTCTAGTTGTACATCGCTTTTCTTCCCATCTCATTTCCTCCTGTCTATGCCTCTATCCTCATTTCTCTTCACGTACACAGTTGTAAATGATTTTGAGATTTTATATAAGACTTGCAAATACATTCTACTTATCAGGTGAATGTTAATGTCTGTTATACCCACTTATATGTTGATTCATGAATTTAGTCATAATGATGTTAACATTATATTATCCTTTTCTATCTTTGCAGGAGCACTGATGTTTTTCGCATTACTGGGCTTATCTGGGTGCTTCATCACGTGTTATGACAGAAGAATGCGCAATGATTTGGCTCAGCCATGTCGAGAATTGTGTCTTTGCTGCTGCCACCCTGGGTATATTTTCTCGTTGTGGCTTCTGATATTTCTGGTCATTCTCTCTCTTCCTTGGAAAGTCTAGAAAAGTTTTTATGCTTTTTCTTTTCTCTTTCATCTATCATTGATACTATTTCTCTCTCATTTTCCGAGGGTGACATGTTGAGTGTTGTTTTGAGCTAAATCTTATAAAATGCTGAAAACTCCACTCTGGGCATTAAGGCTTGTATGATTTAAATGCTTTTCCCAGATGATATTTTCTTTTTGATCCTAGCTGTATTCAAGTCTTTTGCTTGTTTTGTTCTGAAGTATTTATCGACCGCGAACTACCATGTTGAGTTAATAGGTAACATTTTTCCCGATTCTTGAAACATATATCATTCTGAATTGATCAAAACCTGTTGGAATTTATCAAACATTATCGATCCAAAGTGTATCACGCGGGAATCAAATGTCCGTAGGATTCTTTGATAGAAAGAGAAATCACAAAAAGTATCTTCTATTTCTTGTATCTTGAGGAGCTTTCCCTTTTCACCCAGACATTAATGAATTATCCTACTTGGATCTTTCTTCCAAATATAAATAATTTTGCTAATGTTATTCTTGCAGAATGCGTGCTGATTGCCATTTGCCTGGCACTCTGTGTATGTGGACTGACTGTACCACGTGCTTTGAAAGTTGTGCTAGTGCAGCTGGTGAATGTGGTTGCCTGGGAGGAGCTGGCGAAGCTGGGTTGCCTCTATTATTCATAATGGCTTTAATTGTGTTGGGACTATTTACTATAATCGGTATATTCTACAGCGTGTTGGTGGCAACCATGGTTGGACAAAGGATTTGGCAGCGGCACTACCACATACTAGCAAAACGAATGCTAACAAAAGTGAGTGAGAATTACATTCTTGTATTTCTGTCCTGAATATAATTACCTTGTCTTAGTATTACTATTTAGTTCAATCTGCTAATTGTGCATTGATATTCAGATGTGCAAGCTCCCTACTATTTGTCGACTCACTTTATCCAAGTGTATGATGATTGATGAGTAATCTTTTAGAACGTGTTTGGTACACAATATTGGACAAGACTGGATAGAGCATGTTGGGTACACAATTTAAGACAAGACTGGACAGGACAATGCACAAGTTATGAACTGCTTTTCTTGTTATTTTTTAGTACTATGCAGTCCACCTTATCAATCAAGGGATATGGTCTTTTTGACTCCTCTGATTTGAGCTGCTATTCTGTCTATTTGTGCATCAAGTTGGAAGAAGATTTCAATCTATAATGTTCAAAGGCGAAGCAAATACATAAATAAAAGAGAGATGGAACCAGATACATTCTTAAAAGAAAGTGCTCTGAACATTAGTGTTTTGACTTTCTTTCTACACTGTTTTCCGAGCCATTACGGTTTTTATGTGCGTGCTTAGATGAACAATATTTTTTTGAAAAACTTTGGAAGTTTTTAAGACATCATCCTCTCTCATATGCACCATATATATGCGTGCAATAATAGAAGGCCTCTAATTTATAGCTGTAAGGTTGCTGGGTAATGTTACAACAGACGCTGCGATGTAATTTTAAATTGATTTAGGTTGCGATATCTTAGTTCTTATTCCTAATAAATTTATTTGGAATTTTGGGTCTCCTTAAAACCAGAGGATGTTTACCCAAGACTACGGCGATTGACCGATCTCTTTCTTTGCTTTAATAAGAGCTACTAGAAGCAGATTCTCTACTCTGGAATATATCTAAATTTGCACGCGTGTTAATGTAGATTTAATATGTAATTGAGAAGAATATATATATCGAATGGTATATTATTGTCGTGTTTCTATTACAAAGTACAAGAGCCTATTTATATGGTTATAACTAAACCAAAAAGGAAAGATTATACAATCTACTATCTTAGAAAAGTATAACTAATTACAATCTGTGACACTCCCCCTCAAGTTGGAGCATAGATATTAATCATGTCCAACTTGTTACAAAGATAATATACCCGAACCCTATTTAAAGTTTTCGTGAATATATCTCCTAATTGTTCTCAAGTAAATCAAACCTTCCTGAATTTTCTCGCGAACAAAATGACAATCGATCTCAATATGCTTAGTTTGCTCATGAAACACATGATTAGATGTAATATGAAGGGCAACTTGATTATCACACCACAATTTTGCTGGTACTGAAATTTTAAGGCTAATTTCAGTCAATAGTTGACATATCTACATTATCTCACACACAGACTGTGTCATAGCCCTATATTATGCCTCTGCACTCAATCTTGACACAACGTTCTGCTTCTTACTTTTCCATGAGACCAAATTTCATCCAATGAAAATACAATAACCTGATATGGATCTTCTATCCACTTTGGAACCTGCCCAATCTGCATTTGAAAAACATTCAATATGAGTGTGCCCATGATTTGCATACAAGATACCTCGTCCGGGTGCTCCTTTCAAATAGCACAAAATTTGTTCTAGCGTTGCCCAATGATGAATTGTTGGGGATGACATAAACTGACTAACAACACTGACAAAATATGCAATACCTGGACGAATCACCGTAAGATAATTCAACTTTCCAACTAACCTTCTATATCTCTCAGGATCTTCAATTCGTTCGCCATCTCCTATAAGGTGCATGTTTGGAGTACTACAAAGCTTCGTCCCCAATTTTCCCGTCTCAGTTAATAAGTCAAGGGCATATTTTCTTTGAGATAAAAAGATCCCTTTCTTACTCTTTGTGACTTCAACACCCAAGAAATACTTTAGCATCCCTAAGTCCTTTGTGTGAAATTGAGTATGAAAAAGAGAATTAAGAGATGAGATTCCCATAGTTTTACTTCCATTAATGACAATGTCATTCACATACACAACTAAAAGAATGATACCAACTGTAGATTGTTTGTAGAACACAGAATGGTCAGACCTGCTTTTCATCATACCAAACGTTTCAACAACTGACTAAGTTTTCCAAACCAAGCACGAGGACTCTGTTTTAAACCATACAGAGATTTTCGAAGACGACAAACTCGCCCAGATTCCCCTTGAGCAACAAAACCAGGATGTTGCTCCATATATACTTCCTCCTGAAGATTACCATGAAGAAAAACATTTTTGATATCTAGTTGATGCAAAGGCCAATGTTGAGTAGCCACCATGGAAATAAACAACCGAACAAATGTCAATTTAGCCACTGGTTAAAAAGTGTCAGAATAGTCCACTCCATAGATTTGAGCATACCCTTTAGCGACAAGACGGACTTTTAGTCGAGCAATGGACCCATCCGGATTTACCTTAACTGTGAACACCCATTTGCACCCTATAGCCCGTTTCCCTGAAGGTAAATCGACCAAATTTCAAGTACCATTATCATCCAAAGCATTCATTTCCTCTATCATTGCATGATGCCAACCAAGATGAGATATAGCTTCATGAACGGTTTTAGGGATAGAGATAGAATCAAGGGATGCAATAAAAGAAGAAGATGAGCACGACAAACAATTATAAGAAACAATAGAAGAAATAGGATAAGTACATTGGCGTTTACCTTTGCGTAATACGATAGGGAGATCATCGTTTAGGACTAGATCTGATGATGAAAGAGCGGGTGCGGGACATGAATTAGGAGGGTTGCGCCTGGAGTAGACTCGACTAATAGGAGGCCTGACAGAAGCTGGTTCCGAGACAGGTGCCGAGGATGTGATAGAATATACTAACAAATCATCATCGT
Organism: Fraxinus excelsior; assembly: GCA_019097785.1. Lineage (NCBI taxonomy): Eukaryota > Viridiplantae > Streptophyta > Magnoliopsida > Lamiales > Oleaceae > Fraxinus > Fraxinus excelsior. Next base: position 22,883,792 of record CM032638.1, read on the forward strand.
CCTCCCCCTGATGTGCGGGATGAGGAGAAGATGAAAAATTAAGTGTCTTCTATAAAGGTAACATCAACAGAGATAAGATATTTGTTAAGACTAGGATAATAACATCTATAACCTTTCTGAAGACGAGAATAACCAAGAAAGATACACTTCAAAGACTTGAGATCTAATTTGGTTACTACGGACGAACATCCCGAACTAAACAAGTGCTACCAAATATCCTAGGTTAAACAGGAAACAGTGACTTACTGGGAAAAAGGATTTTGTAAAGGATCTCACCACAAAGAACAGATGAGGGCATGCGATTAATCAAAAGACATGCTGTAGAGACTGCATCGGCATAAAAAGGTTTAGGAACATTCATTTGAAATAATAGGGCTCGTGCAGTTTCAAGGAGATGTATGTTTTTTCTTTTTGCCACTCCATTTTGAGATGGAGTATCAACACAAGATGTTTCGTGGAGTATACCATTCTGAACCATATAAGACTGGAATAAAATTGACGTATATTCTTTGGCATTATCACTTCGCAAAGTACGGATCAAAACATTAAATTGAGTTTTAATTTCAACACAAAACGCACAAAAAATATAGAACAACTCAGAACGACTCTTCATTAAATATAACCAGGTTACACGAGAATAACCATCCACAAAAGTAACAAAATATTTAAACCCTGGTTTAGACAATAGGACAAGGACCCCAAACATCATAATGAACTAATTCGAAAGGAACACTAGCATGTTTATTGACTCTTGGACTTAAACTAAGACGATGGTGTTTTGCAAACTGACACGACTCACAAGCTAATGAAGACACCTTACTAAACTGTGGACAAAGCTGCTTGAGCAAAGGGAGAGATGGATGACCCAACCTACAATGTGTCTTGAAAGGAGATGTTACACCCGAGCAAGCAACAGGTTTAGCTATTGGTGTGTCCAAAATGTAGAGGCCTCCAGACTCGTGTCATTTACCAATAGTCTTCTTCGTCATAAGATTCTAAAACAAGCAATGATCAGGGAAAAATGAGATGCACCAATTAAGATTGCGAGTAAGCTGGCTTACGGAGATCAAATTAAAAGTTAGGTTAGGTAAATGTAGGACATACGACAGAGGAAGTAAAGGGATAAGAGTAATCGTGCCAGACCCAAGAATATAAGATGGTGACCCATCGGCTAAAGTAACGTTAGAGGTGGAAGTGTGACTTAAAAGTAGAAAATAGACTAGAATTACCTGTCATATGATCTGTGACACTAGAATCAATGACCCATTTGGAGGATGTGGAAATAAGACACGCATTTGGTTTACCTGAATCAACAATAGCAGTGACAGAGGGAGAAGACTACTTTATTAACTCTTGATACTGTGAGAACTTGACAAATTCATCTGCAAAGATAAGAATTGATTTTTCAGAATCCTCATTAGTGGATGCAACATGGGCCAAGTGAGCTTTCTGCATGTACTGGAGCTTTCTACATTCACGCTTCGTATGTCCTGGCTTGTGACAGTAATGACACACAATTCCTCCAGAAATTCGTGTTTGAGCTTCAAACCCTTGCGAACCTCCTCCTTTATTCCCACTCTGATTGGTTGATCTCCCAGGCTCATATTTATTATTTCGACTGACCAAAGCATCACTGATTTGAACAGGTGGAGTACCTTCAGTGTGTAGTACTCAACTAAAGACTTCTTGTAATGATGAGATCTCAAAACCAGAAAGAACTTGTGACTTAGCAGTCTCAAATTCGGAGGAATGACCAGCAAGAAAATTCATGATAGCCATTTATTCTCGTTGACTTTGTTGAACCTTTACATCAGGGCTAAAAGGCAGTAACATATTAAGCTCCTCATAAATATTCTTAAATTCCATAAAATAAGTTGTAAGGGACTTATCCTGTTTTTCTGCACGGTACAATGCTTTGCACACCTCAAACATGCGAGAAATGTTCCCTTTTCCAGAATACAGGAAATCCAAATAATCCATCAACTCTTTAAAAAATCACAATGATTGATCAAGCCAATTACCTCGCCATCAATAGAATTTCGAATTTGCAGGAATAAGCGAGCATCCTCTCTAAGCCACGTCTGCTTTGAATCATCTTTGGGGGGATCTTCAGTCAAATAAGTATCTTTGTCAATACTCCGCAGATAAAGTCGAACGGTCTTGCTCCAATCCAAATAATTTGAGTCATTAAGTTTATGATCTGTGATTTTTGACGTCACAGGTACCGTATCCGACGCAACAATGGATTTTTTCTCATCCATAACTACGAAGCAACGATGCAAGACGGCCCAACAAGCCCAATAACCAAAATAATTCACCAAACTGATTCAGGCCCAACAAACCCAATAACCAAAGTAATTCACCAAAATAATTCAAGCCCAATATACCAAAATAATCCAGGCCCAATACGGCCCAATAACAAACTCTGGCTCAACACACAGAAATTACAAACTGAGCCCAAATGAATATGCTTGGCCCAGTATCACGAAGTGGACGAAAGATCCTTCTTCACGATCGTCTTCGACGCTCACTAGAAGATCAATGACGAAGCTGCCGGCGACGATAACCCAGATGATCAACTACAAACCCGCCGTAAACAATAAGTCCCGACAGTTCCCAAAAGTCCGATTACCACCCCAAATCAAGCACAGTTCATGGATTCCAAGAAACGAGCCAAAATCTGCTCACAATCGCACAACCCTCTATTGTCGCGCTCGACATTGATGATGACGACCAAGGATGGGTCGACCTAGAACGCTACCGGTGATTACCCAAGAGCAATACCACACCAAGCAACTCTGAATACCGAAAATCAGAGATGGGAGCTAGAAACAGGAAACGAAGGTAATCTAAGATTCAATTACTTTAGAGCTCTAGCTCTGATACCATGAGAAGAATATATATATCGAATGGTATATTAGTGTCGTGTTTCTATTACAAAGTACAAGGCCCTATTTATAGGGTTATAACTAAACCAAAAAGGAAAGATTATACAATCGACTATCTTAGAAAAGTATAACTAATTACAATCTGTGACAGTAATTAACCGTTTCTTGTTCCTACTGGTTCATGCTCTGATGAGGGAACCACAGCAGCATGTATTGTAGAAGTTCTTCAATTTTCAGGTTAACATAAAGAATAAAACATATTCTTAAATGTGTGTGGTTGTACACATTTACTTTGAAGAATGAGATTTGCTTTGTTATGTTTACTTTGTAACTTTCTCAATTCAAGTTCTTATTTGATAATCTTAATTGGGAAAGCACCTCTGTTTCAATAGGAATATGTTGTGGAGGATGTTGACGATGAGATGACTGGATCTGATTGGTGTCCCCCACCCCTTCCCCTGGAGCATGTTCAGCAGCTGAAAACACTTGGGCTTCTATAATATCAAAAAACCTTGAACAGGGAATGGAGGACATAGAGATGGACTGACTCTGCACTTGTATAGGCTGGTAAGCATAGACATTAGGTCAATACTATTAATCGTGAGACTGAAATTTTTATTGTCCTATTGGAAACACGCACCTGCTGTACAACTGTGTTCATAGTGTATGAACGATAAAAAAGTAATAATATAATTGAAATAATTTCCTTTTGTTATGCCGTATAAGAAGATAGATACAATTAATAATTCGATCAAGTAATAAGAAACATCTGATTATAGTTTTTTCACTGCATATAACTTGTATTTGCCATGCTCTTTGTTTCTCGATTTAAGATGCACATTGATCAATTTGCAAAATATTATTCTCAAAGCTTTTGTTCCCTGTGGTAAGATAATTGGGAGAAGCATGTTTACTTGCAGATTGTTTACATGCTGCCAGTTGCAGTATCTTTGCTCATCTTGTAGGTTTAGGCAATCTTAGTGTATCTAAAAACCTTGATAAAAATTTAAATCAAAGTCAACAATTAATTTTAGCCATACATTTCATGCGACTGAGGACTTTTGTCAACTTTTCTGACATGCATTTCATGCATTTTTATCAAAATCTTCTATAAATTTTATTTTTTAGCTAAGCCAAATAAGGGGCTTAATGTTGTAGATTGTATTAGCTAAATTTAGTATTTTTGTGCATATATAATGCTCAAGTATACATTACCATATATCATATATATTAAATAGCACGAGTAGTTGAGAAAATGACTATGGACCTGTTTGGCAGGACATTTGCTTTTATTTCTTGTAGAGGGGCTTTCCGAGAAAGTTACCTTTTGTCCGTGCTTTTCAAAATGTACACAAGAGTTCACTACTATCAAAATTATATCGTTTTTGTCTCTGCTGTTTATTGACAGTAGTTACAAAATTAGATGCAAGGAACGTTCCCTAAACTAAATGCAATTTCATTTTAGCATAATCTAAAACCACAGCCACTGGAGGACTGAAACAATTCTCAGCATATCTTGAAAGTGTATAGACTGGAAAATAGGCAAATGAACGTAGCTTCATTTTGCTCTTTTTTGAATGCATACTTGTCATGAGCTTTGAATTATTTTTTATTTTTTTTTATTTTTTGTGTTAATTGAAATTTGCTCGGCGTTGACATGAAAGCAATGTCTTGGCAAATTGGTCGGATTTGTCGACTTTGAAGGGTTCATGTTATGCGGTCTGTTTTATCAACCATTTTTCATAGTGAAATTCCACTTTAGTTTTATTGCGAGCAAGAAATTTGAATGGAAAGAGAATAAATTCTAGACAATTTCATTTTCTAGAACTTATTTGTATGGAAATTATTAATTAAATGTATTTGATTGATTTAATTTTCGACATAGAAAATATTATACATGTTCATTTTTTATTGGTGGGTAAATGAGATAGAGAGAGAGAGTGTGAATGACCTGAAAAATAAAAATCACCTCATCCTGAAAAAAATATTTTCCTTGTTTTCAAGAAAAATATGGTCACGTGATCAAAAATTAAAAAATATTTTTTGCGGAAAAAATTGTCAATCAAAAGTACAAAATATGAAATTAGGTAGAAAAAAACATATTTTCCATGGAAAATATTGGCAATCAAATGCACCTTTATCGAATTTGCTTTTTAGCAATCGAGGAAAAAATAACTCTTTCCATTTGTGACTCGGGCGTTTTTATTTCTGTAATGCCAAAAAAAAAAATTCGTTTTCGACAAGAAAAACATGCATGAAGACCTAATAACAACAAAAAAATACTGATATATTTAAGAATCTTTTCTATTGCTCAAGAACTATCAAAGCCTGGGCAATAAAGACGAAGGAAAAGTAATTAATGTCAAAAGTAGAAAAAGTTCAAAAAAAAAAAAAAAAATGATCAATGCGCTTACTGAGCTCGTAAATGAGAATCTCTCATCGCTCATTTTTCGAGACGGCTAGTTGCCATCACAATAACGAGGGAAACCCACAAAGAGGGTTTGAACAAAAAGTGGAGAGATCCCTCAATAATCTTTTAAGACTCATTCTCATAGAACCACATGTCCGTCACTAGAAATATCACTTCCTATCTGACTTGCATGTGTTAAGCATGTCATTATTGTTCATTTTGAGCTAGGATCGAACTCTTCATGAGATTCATAGTTGTATGTTAAAATAATAACCTCCATACAATACTGTTATGAATAGAAAAAAAAGTGGTTCACGCTGCATCTACAAATGGATAAGACCCAATCTAGGCGTATATGAGTTATTGAAAAAAAAAAGTGTTAAACGGAACTTGAGACAATGACTAATAGAACAGTAATGGGCACATACAAAGGGGTTCATTCTGAATTTAAGAGTTTAAGTAACACACACACATGTTACTTGTCTTTTGTTTCTATGGTATCATGCAACATCTTGTTCGCGATTCAAAATGATGTTATGTGCTGACCTGTTTGGGCTGATGGGTTGCAACCAGGGTCCATCTCGACCCGCATGTGTACGTGGTGGGCCATGCCAACTCGGTCTGGGCAGACCGGCCTTATTGAAACCTCAAATTCTTTACCATCTATATTTTTTAAACCTTAAAAGAAAGCTGACAGATAACTCCATTAATGCCCAGTTATGCATTAAGCACTCTTCCTAATATCATAACCACAATTTTTTATGATGATAATGGTTTAGCCACGTTTAAAGATCATCATTATTATGTATATCCCATCACTAGTCATTTATCTATTTCATATAATTAACAATATCATCAGCCATTAGGCCAAAATTGCAGATTCCCTCCAATAGGGGGTGCCACATCATTTGGGCACCCCCCCACCCCCCTTTTGTCAACCAACTTGGACATTGTAGCGTGGTTCAATGATTATTTGCTCCATAAATCCCTCCAATTCCGTATAGACAAACACCATTTATTCCTTAAAACAATTTTAATTTCTGCGATGATGTCTTCCAAGGTGTTGTAGGAATTTAGACCACTTGCTTACTTTGCCTGTGAGATCTTTATTTAGAGAAAACATAACGAGACAAAAATAAAATGTATGGAAAAAACAATTGAAAATTGACATAAATTTTCAGTGAATGAAGAATTATTATAATCATATAGAATTCTGATCGAACCTAACCCTCTAAATATCGTAAGAAAAAGATTAGCTAAGACCCCTTCAGAGGTGGTCGAGTTGGTGGAGCAGGTGAACGCGGATACTGAAGGTCACGAGTTCGAATCCCCTACCAACATTTTCTCGATTGAGCCCGTCGCACCAGGCTTGCCTCGTGAAGTTTACATTTCTTGTGTGGTTTGTGAGCTACTGCACATGAAGCGAGATTTACCCAATACGCAATCACGGGTAACGACTGGGGGTTCCTACGTAAATAATAATAATAATAATAATAATAATAATAATAATAAATAAAAAAATTAGCTAAACTTTACAACCAATTCTACTACAAAGAGAACTAGAAAAGTTAGGATGCTAAGCGTACGACTCTTCCTACCTGTCACGTACAAAATACAAGAGCAAACCCATGTCGATACGAAATTGACAATTGTAATATTCTTCTTCCAATTTTTTATTTTTTTTCAATTATTAGATATTTTGGCAATTTGGAACACGAAATTAGGGCATAAAATCAAGGCTGCATGGTAGAAAAACTAATTAAGCCGAGATGGAAATGAACCTGCAGGCAGAAACAAGAAAATCCATCGTGTATAGGCTCATATCGAGCCGCTTTACCTAAAAACTTAATGTGTTAGAGAGAGCCATGATTATATTTTCTAAATCTTGTCTTCAACACATACACGTAATCTAGACTTTAATTTTCTGTGTAAATTGAGACTCTAATGTGTCACCGTCTAAATATTCTCTTGCTATATGATTTTACTTATTCTCACGCTTCGTAATCTAATTAAAGGTTTGTTTGATGGATATTATTGAGAAAAGAATGTATTTTAAATAGTGATATGACGAGAAATATGTGATTAAAAAGTAAAGAAAAGTTATTGATGTGACGAAAAATATTATGTTATTGAATAATGTGATTGAAAATGAGTTTTGAAATACTGTATTTTGGAAAAATGTGTACCAAACAGGGGCTAAAATTGATTGCTTGTGAGTCGTGACGCTACGTTGAGGTCTAAATTTAATAAAATCCTTATCTAATAGTTTCAATTCTTTCTTTAATTTGTGTGTTTTATCTATACGTACCCACTTGAGAGTAGTTTGCTCATAGACCAACTTCGAGATAGTGACCGAGGAATAACTACTTGTCTATATCAACAAAGTTAACTACATAATTTAAGGTTTTGATTAAGTACTAATTTTTTAGCACTGTCTAATGGACAGGACCGACCAGCATAGCCTACATTATTGTTGTTGCTTGGACACAGGAACGGATCCACAATTGAATTACAAGCCGGACTAATACATAAAAAAAATTATGCATGATTTTTTTTTTTTTTTAACATAATTTTTTTTCCCTACCTAAAAAAAAATCGGAAAAGTCTATTTGTACATAATAGACTACATAGTCTTTTACATAACCAACACGTGGCGGCCCCCTATTCGGGGGGGCACCTAGGCCTACAAGCGCCCCCAATAGGAAGCCGCCACGTGTTGATTATGTATTCTATTTGGTACATATAACATTACTCAAAAAAATCAGTGGGTGGAGATTCAACTGGGCTACAGCTCGGCCCAGCCCCCTCCATCCGTCCCTGCTTGGATAGATACATATATGCGTTTGGAATGAAGAATAGATCTTGATCGGTTGTTGTTCTAAGAACCCTATTTTTTAATTGTTGGTGGAACTAAAAAAAATGCCATTTTCAGCAAGTGGAAAAATTGAAGTACATAGGTTGTGCGCAGTCACATAATTTTGGGATCAGAATTTAACATTTTTTCCCCTTTATTTTTGTTAATTTTGTACTAAGCATGCTGTTGACGTAACTTCTATTAGTCAAAATTAATGAAATAATTCACGTGGAGAGCAGAATGTCTACGTGCAATTACGCGGCAGATAATTGAAAAGTTAATTACGTGAATGGTACAAAAACTTTACCCTATGTATAAAAATCATATATGAACTCAGCTCTGTGTCAAAATCCTGCATCAATTGACTCACAAATTTGTATCCCAAACATACATGAATTAACTTTTGTTTATCAAAATTAATGGAACAATCTACGTGACAAATGGTGTACAAGAAAATATAAAATATTTTCTTTTCATTTATTCTTATTCTGTTATTTATGTCGTTTATTTTAGAGTACTCAATAAACTCCAATTGAACGAGAAACTCACTCTAAACACTCATTTCTTAACAATTTATAGAATGTTTAATAAGACGATTCTGGTGGATAGAGAACAATCAATTTTGAAATGTGTCAATTGAAGCTCATGAGAATTCAACAAAAAAAGAGACGATTTGGACAATGATGAAGGTACCATATGTCCTAAAATTGTTATCTTACGTAGAGTTGAATTAGATTTTTTCAGTGTTCTTGAAATGCGAGGGCATATAAGCTAGAAAACAAAAGGGGAGCATCGTCTCGTCCCACTTCTCACTTGTCTAGAGTAAGCGGTAATAGAGGCGAGTTTCTCATTTCATTGAAATATTTGAAAAGCGAATATTTTAGTTTTTGAATCCAGCCTTTTGGAGTTTATTGAGTATTCTAAAGTTAATTCATGCCATACTACACCAAAAAACACAATTTGCAACACATAAAAGGCAACATTTGGTAGTTAAATATTGCTAAAGGGATCTATCGCAACATTTTAATACGTGAATGTTGCCACTGATTAACAAAATTGAGTTTTGACAACATTTTTTAAGTGAATGTTGCTAATATTACTTTTTTCGCAACGTTTTTTAAGTATTGCGATTTTTTTATTTTTTGCAGCGTTTTTAAACGTTGCGGAAGACAAAACTTTTCGCAACGTTTTTTAAAGCATCTTTCGCAACATTTTTTAAAACGTTGCGAAAAGAGGCTTTTGCAACGTTTTTAAACGTTGCGAAAGAAGCTTTTTGCAATTTTTTATTTTATTTTTATTTTTATCGTTTTGCAACATTTTAAAACTTCGCAAAAAGTCCCCCAACCCATCTAAATCATTAAAAAAGGTAAAGTTTCAGTTCTCTCCACTTATGGCGATTTAGCCCCTTTTCAACCACAACTATGAGCTCGTTTTCCAGCCACCCAAACCGCCGGACATTGGTGCCGGTGGGAAGCCTCCAATCTCCTCTTCAATTCACACCAAAAAACCACCTTCTAATTTCAAGTAATCTGGCCGGAATCGAAACACAAAGTGCCCAACCTGAAAATCTGAAAATCACAGAAACTGCCACCTCCAGCCGCAACTTCACCGGAGCTCACTACTGGAACATTGCCCAGACCCAAACAACATCAACCATGGTTCCAATTTACCCCAAACAACATCTACACAATTCGAATTAATCAAAGAAATACCGTCAGTCGCGAAACCCTCTTTCTCCGCATTCGCCATGGTGTGCGGCATCGTTCTGAGGGTTATAGGCTTCTGCGTTGTGCAACTCACCAGCTCCGGCAACCCTGACCTCGAAGCCAAGCTCCGTCAATCTACGAGCCCGAAATCTCTAATGAGTTCTGCTCCTCACCGAACCCTAACTTTATTTCTGAAGAATTAGGACCCCCTTCTCCCTTGCCTGTGTCGATCTTTTGACAATTTTAGTGTTAATCCTTGAAGTTAAATATATTGTAGAAGAATCCACACTCGCAAAAATTTGACATTCGACTAATATTTACTTATTATATTTCTATGTATAGAGTTTGATTCTATTTGCAAAATACTGTCTACGAGCTGAAGGAGCCAATGCATCCGTTTCAAATGGTCTATTATTCGACTATAAAATGAATTATTCCAATTTAAGCTAGAATTTTAGAGTTCAATGCTACGTCTTCTGCAGTGTTATAAATCTTAATATATCTATGTTAATATGCTTAGTGTAACGGTATCTTTGAGAACGGATAAATGATTTTATTACTAATAGCTTGCTTGTCTCTGTTTCTGTTGGAGCAAGGGCTATAGTGAGATTTAGTGAGATTTTCTGATGATTTAATGAAGTCCCAACTGTTATACAGTGAAGTTGTTCACGGGAAATAGTTGAAATAGGTTTGGTTTTTCTGCTTCATTACAGATTAACTCGATTTAAAGCTTTTGAGATGTGGGTTTAGTTCAGTTCCTTGATCTGGGTTGTTTCCAATTGAGAAAGAAACTTATAAAGATCATTGTGCATTGGCGAAATGATGTGAACATGTTTGACCTTGCTTTTAAGTAGCCGCTCCTTAGTTAACCGGTGAAATTTGAGATTCTCGTCACAAACGCAAACTCAAAATCTTCATTTTCATCTTCAATGTCACTCATAAAGTAATTTTGCATGGTTTACACTTTTATATTTATGTTGTATTCTCTGATTTTCAAGTTTGGGCAGCAAGTTAACTTGGCATATGCCAGTGGTCAGTAGGATGACACATTAATAACTTCTTTTTTTCCAAACATGTTTAGATGAAACTAGAGATAGAGCTTCCATGCCTAGTAGAGAAGTTCGTGTACATGGACAAGGCACGCAGTCTCACTTCATTTAAGAAATGATTTCCTTCTATTTCTAACATACTCTATGAAATAGCTCTTTATATATTGCATCAATTGTGGGTGGGATATCATATTAGTAGTTGATGCCCTGTTGGCGGCATTAATATTTCCTAGAGATACAAATTCCTTGGAGTTTCTACTGTCAGCATCTTAACCTTTTAAGATGGCCTCGTGTCGTGCTTGGAGAACTAAGTGGAGTCAATTTATTTTCATATGACTACCAAATGCTTATCATGATAATTTTCCAAGAAATGAAGAAATGAATGCCATATATTTTTTATTTGTTGGCAGAGCGAATCCTGTACAGGCTGGATCTCATGAAGAATTTTAACAATGGTTATGTCACGTGTACAACGTAGTTAACAGAAGGTAACTAATGTATCGTGAACTCCATGTTAATTTTGGGGCTCCAATAACCAATATTTCAGGCTCAGTCAATCAAGAATCGACACCACAATCAACTAACAAAACAACCACAAACCAACACTTCCAACTTGGTTGCTCCTGCCTCTAGATAGCCCACAAAGGACTTTGGAATGAGAATATTATATCCAAGAGGGTAAGCCACAAAAGCTGACTGAAAGAAGAAGAAACAAATCTCAAAAGGAGGCACAAAGCCGAGAGCACACAGCCGAGATAAAAGAGACGGTTCTTGTCGGCTATCAATTTCTCACTCAATTTGGCACAGTAACAGATGGTAGTATATAATAGGAAATGGTGGGCTTTAGGTTAGAGAATAGGTTTGGCCCAATAAGACATGAGTAGTGGGCTAGCAAATCGTAAGAGTCATCCTAATTTGGGTTGAACCGTGAGCAGCACTAATATAATTAGGCTACTTTAAATGACCCAAGTGGGTTACGTGATTCGATTGGTTCGATTGTGGCGTCGACATTTCACTTCACTCATCAGTCGAGGCCTATGAAGTATAATCCAACCAAAATGGATTTAATATCATAGCTCAGGATTTATTGGGTATCAAAAACCCAACAAATCTCCACTTTGATTCCCAATAAATCTGTAAGTAAACAAAACACACAATTTATACTTGCACAATCAAGATAACCAATAAAATTGGTATCACAGACCTTACCTCATGTTTTGCCCCCGAAACACATACCATATCTGCTCCATGTACTCACCATGGTTAAGATCAAGAACACCCAAGTAGAAGCAAATAATCACAACAATCAATTAAAAGCAAATAAACATGCGATGGAGATATCATATATGATAACACAGAACTTATCAAACATGTTCACACAGAACCACAAATTAACATTAAGTTAATCAACATGTCAACACATACATAATAAATGCATAAATGAACTTACAAAGATCTCATCACACATATCCTATCCCATTCCGTGTTGCTCACTCCTAGAGAACACATATCTCACATCATCGCCCACCATGCTCATTAGACTAATCACCCAACCAAACACATGTCTAACTAGTAAGTCTCTATAAATTCTAAGTTCTCGAGATAATCCTCTATCTCCACATCATTTCTCCAACCTAAGTGGATGATGGGTCTCCACCTAACAGAAGTGATATAAGTACATCACTCACACTCTACCTGATCAGGGCCTCTTACAGATAAAGGATTCCAGACATTTGATCACATCTCCACCATGATCCAATTGTCACACTCCACATTCCACGGTACAAACCACAATGTACCCCTAGGCATCTATACTCCACCTTGACAAAGACATACCACATACTGCAAATGCATCACAAACCCACTATGCATGCAAACAATCACACGAAGTAATAAGATCACCAAATTCATGCCAATGCACATATCAAACACATTGAAATGCAACATATAATCACGCAACCAAATTAAGCAATCACACACATACAAAAGGATTACATATGGATGCACATGTAGTAACTAGGTTTATACTCAATAAACCTCACTATGGTCATCACTCGACCCTATAACCAAATTCGCATCACATCTCTCACCTTACCCTTCTTCTTGGGACAGTCCCTAATGTAGTGCCCAGACTTTCTACAGTTGTAACACCGTCTACCACCGGACTTGTCCCAACTCTTGCTCTTCTTCTTACTACCATCACCACTCGAGTCACTACTTGAATCACCACAATCTTGAGCTCTCCCCAAATTCATCTGCTTAAATCTCATTCCACTCCTCATTATATGAAACTCATCGCTTTCATTGTCATGTTTTTCAGCTTTTATCTCCATCTCCTTACTTCTAAGGGAGTCAATGACAATTTCGGACGTCAAGGTGTCTCTACCATACTCAATAGCATTTTTGATTTCACGATAAATATCAGGTATAGCATTTAGCAAAATAATAGCCTTGTAAGTTTCAGATACCGACTCACCACAATTAACAATATCTTGAACAAGTTTGTTAAATACATCCAAATTGTCATCTAAATCTTTTGAAGAATCCATTTTGAAGTTGAAAAAATGCTTAAGTAAAGCTTGTTGGGAGTAGATCTGAGCAAATATAAATCTTCCAACTTTTTCCAAAGTTCTTTGGTAGAATCAAGTTTTCCAACTTTTCTCAAAACAGTGTCAGACATGTGTAAAATAATAGAGGTGTAAGCAAGCTCATCAGCCTCTTCTTTTTGTTCTTTTGAAGAACCAATTGAAAAACTCCCATCAATAGCTTTTGAAACCTTTTGTTGAACCAAAATACCTCTCATTTTCTATTGCCAAATAGAAAAATCACATTTTCCATTGAAAATTCTCAAATTAAAATTGTGCGTTGTCATTTTCAAAGTAAGAAACACAAAGTCACAATTAAGTCACACAAAGTAGACCTAGGTTCACAAGTATACACCGTTTTAGATTTTCAGGGTTTCGTAAGATTCACGATCTTAGATCAAGAAAATTTTAAACGGGTAAAATCTAGGTATTCTAGGGAATAGTCAATGCAACCAAAGAGATATCAATAAAACAGTTTTACACACGATATATCACAAAACAATAATATGATATAGTTAATTAAAAAAGCAAATTTCAATCACGTAACAACGAAGAGCAAATTAATTTCTAATTTATAGCACAAGCAATGGTTATCCTTTCACGATAACCCCAATCCTAATATCACCCCACATGATGACGCGCTGTGCTAAAATTAAAAAAAGATCAACCAATTTACCAGAGCGGACCTATCTGAGTTCGTAAATTACGAGGAATATAATTTTAACACTTTATGACCATTACTGTTCGCCCTAAAGTCTTCAGCAACTGCAACAACCAATCGAGCGAAAATTGACTTACGAACGCAGGGGCAAATCCGTCCAACTTTTTTTCTTCGTAACCTGAAACACTAAATAAAAAATATCAATACGTTCACAAAATTGAGCTTAACAAACAGCCTGAAGAAGTCGAGGTCAGAAGACGCAACCACGCGCCACCCCTTTCTTCCTCGCGTGGTCCCCACGCGCCAGCCACCCAGTACCTCCTCGACCTGCTAAACACGCTGGTGGTCTCGATTTTTCCAAATGACCACTGGTTTGGCCGGAAAAGTCAATTGCAAGTGCGGTTTTTTGGGAAAAATTCTGGACAGTATTCTTCTTCGGCTTCTGGTCGATTTCTGGGCTGTTTTTAATCAGATTTGGTTCCTATTTTTCGCCCCAACCTCGCTCTGAAAGTATTTGTTGATTATTTCTTCAATTTCTCCAAAATCGGTCCGGATTTGATGAAAGAACATAGAGTTCTCCTTCTCAAGCCAAAGAACCGCGAGTTTCTCTTCTCTGTCGGTTCTTACCCAGATTTATACCAACAGCTCTGATACCATATGTTAATTTTGGGGCTCCAATAATCAATATTTCGGGCTCAGTCAATCAAGAATCGACACCACAATCAACCAACAAACCAACACTTCCAACGCAGGGGCAAATCCGTCCAACTTTTTTTCTTCGTAACCTGAAACACTAAATAAAAAACATCAATACGTTCACAAAATTGAGCTTAACAAACAGCCTGAAGAAGTCGAGGTCAGAAGACGCAACCACGCGCCGCCCCTTTCTTCCTCGCGTGGTCCCCACGCGCCAGCCACCCAGTACCTCCTCGACCTGCTAAACACGCTGGTGGTCTCGATTTTTCCAAATGACCACTGGTTTGGCCGGAAAAGTCAATTGCAAGTGCGGTTTTTTGGGAAAAATTCTGGACAGTATTCTTCTTCGGCTTCTGGTCGATTTCTGGGCTGTTTTTAATCAGATTTGGTTCCTATTTTTCGCCCCAACCTCGCTCTGAAAGTATTTGTTGATTATTTCTTCAATTTCTCCAAAATCGGTCCGGATTTGATGAAAGAACATAGAGTTCTCCTTCTCAAGCCAAAGAACCGCGAGTTTCTCTTCTCTGTCGGTTCTTACCCAGATTTATACCAACAGCTCTGATACCATATGTTAATTTTGGGGCTCCAATAATCAATATTTCGGGCTCAGTCAATCAAGAATCGACACCACAATCAACCAACAAAACAACCACAAACCAACACTTCCAACTTGGTTGCTCCTACCTCTAGATAGCCCACAAAGGACTTTGGAATGAGAATATTATAGCCAAGAGGGTAAGCCACAAAGGCTGACTGAAAGAAAAAGAAAAAAATCTCAAAAGGAGGCACAAAGCCAAGAGCACACAACCAAGACAAAAGAGACGGTTCTTGCTTCTAGAGAAAAGGGGCGGCTATCAATTTCTCACTCAATTTGCCACAGTAACGGATGGTAGTATATAATAGGAAATGGTGGGCTTTAGGTTAGAGAATAGGTTGGGCCCAATAAGACATAAGTAGTGGGCTAGCAAATCGTAAGATCCGTCCTAATTTGGGTTGAGCAATGAGCAGCACTAATATAATTAGACTACTTCAAATGACCCAAGTGGGTTACGTGATTCGATTGGTTCAATTGTGACGTCAACATTTCACTTCACTCATCGGCCTAGACCTATGAAATATAATCCAACTAAAACTGATTTAACATCATAGCCCAGGATTTATTGGGTATCAAAAACCCAACACTCCATATATTTTTTCATTTCCATATTGCTACTTCTTATTTAATTGAGTTGTAAACTTGCTTGCTTCATACAAATGAAGATGGATAATCACTCCTGTGAGTTTTGTGCTTCTGGCTCTGTTTGGAAACTCTATATAACAAAATTCAACTACTCTTGGTAAATAGTAAAGATGACAAGATTTTTTTTAAGACTCATTTATTGCTAGATCCTAGTTTGTCTTAGTTTAATCATAAATCAAGTTAAAATTGTAAAAACATTTTTATGTGAACATTATTTACCTGAAGAGAGAGAAAAAAAATACATTTCAGCTCCCAATTTCATAAAAAAAGTTTAAATTTCTCAAATTTTCTTTCTTGGATCCGGGAAAATAGGATTGTGTTGATTCCGCCTCTTTGGTGGATTCCAGACAGTTTGGAGAGAACTTTTGAGTTAGCAGTTGTTAAATTAGTATCAGAAAATCTAGACCAGTTTTGTTCCAAGAGCATGCTTGTCTAAGTTTAAAAGAAGTAAAAATTATTTAAGCTTCTTCTCTGTAAAAAAACATTAAATTATAATTTACTTTTTTAAAAAAAAAAAATTAAAATTTTTAAACAATAATAAGACTTACTTTTTCAAAAAACAATTCAACTTTTAAGAGTCTATTAGGAACCATCATAAACCAGGAATAAACAGGTTTTTAAAAATCATTTGTCGACTTCGGCCTCATTTGTCGCAGCTTTACTTCATTATCCACCAATTTTGCTTCTCATTTCCTGTCATATTATTTCTTGGTGGTTGGCAATGGAGCATCAAGGAGATACTCTCTATTTATTTATATAGAGCACTTTAAATTTAAAGAATAAGATTTTTTTTATACACTCCAGTAACGTTTTTTATTTTGATTCTTTATTTTTACATTTTTAATAAATATTTATTATTTTATCTTTATTTTTTTATGCGCCAAATCAATTTATTACAACATAGTGATTTGTTTGGTTTAAATTATCTCCTCATTATAACATAAAGGTCAAAGTCGAATTTTAATTTTTTTAATACATTTTATAGAATTTACAAGAAAAATTACTCTCGACCCTACATTATTGGTCAGCGGGAGGACACATTAAGTAAACATGAAAAAAAAAAAAAAAAAGTTATTAAAATTAACATTTCTCTTCTTTAAACTTTTAACACTACACTGGTATTTTACTTAATTGTGCATCTTCTTCCCTACTTAATATGCAGTTACTTAATTGCTGCCATATATGTTTTTTTTTTTTTTTCAATTTTTTTTCCAGAATCGCTTAGTCGCCCTGCCCAATATTTCTTATTTGATGTGTTCTTGAATTCACATGCTTTAATATATGATTTGGTTTTGACTCATGATCAAGTTCATGGTTAGGAAAAAATCAGAGCGTAGTGTAAGTAAAGAATTAGTTTTGACAATTCTCAGAAATGCAAGAGCCAAGTCCTGATAAGTCATTTACTTTTGGATTGAATTATGATAAAATATAACCAATAGACACTGCTATTTCTATTGTGGTGGTGTAGGATGATGCGGATGAGGGTTCGTCGTCGTTTCGGTACACGAGTTCCGAGAAGTTGTGGAGCAGATCCTAAAGGTAATCAACCTAGTGATCTTGTTTTTGTGCCATTGTTTCTATGTAATTTTTAGTTTGGATAGTTTATCTTAATTTCGAGCTTTATAGATGATGCAATAGAAACTCTTTAATTCTTACTCCTTTTTAAATAAGTTATGTTGTATCACATTCTAATAATGTATTGATTCAAAAATTTGTAATGAAATTATCAAATTTTATGCAATTCTAAAATTTGTTCACAAAGTGTCATTTTCAATTTTGTCGATCAATTACCATATATAGTTGTAAAAAAAAAGGTCTACGGCAACGTTTGAAAAACGTTGCAAAAAGGTCTACCGCAACGTTCAAAAAACGTTGCAAAATGGGGTCTACCGTAACGTTTAAAAAATGCTGCAAAAGGGGGTTTATCGCAACGTTTTAAAAACGCTGCAAAAGGGGGTCTACCGCAACAGTTAAAAAATGCTGCAAAATGGTTTTTCACAACGGTGAATAAACGTTGCAAAAAGTCTTTCCTCAACGGCAACACCGACCTTCGCAATATACGCTAAAACGCTGCAGAAGGTCTACCGCAGCGTTTTTTTGCACCTGCAAAATGTCTTTTTTTGTGTAGTGTCAGAGATAGCACAATAAAAAATGAAAAAAAAAATGCTTTATATTTTCTTGTGCATCGTTTGTCACGTGAATTTTTCCATTAATTTTGACAAACGAAAGTTAATTCATTTATGGATGAGATACAAATTCGTGAGTCCACACATAATTTTGGTACATGGGATAAAGTACATGTATGATTTTGATATAGGGAGTAAAGTTCATATGTAACCATTACGTAATTAACTTGCCAAAAGTCTGCCTCTCATTGTCACGTAGGCACTCCGTTTGCCACATGGATTATTCCTTTTGTTATTGATGGAAGTTATTTCTTGTATGGATGTAATATAAATTTGTGAGTTCATATATGATTTTGTTACACAGTAAAGTCAATGTACTGTTGGTACATTTAACCTCGGAAAATACAATAGCAATTTGCTTATTGTCGTTGCAAGATAAGAATCTCCATGGTAGTTCCTATAAAATTAACAAGGTACAATATGGAACATAAGATAGTAAATCTAAGTTCAAATTCTGCTTCATGATCACTTATCATGGATTGAGACCAAATAACAATGAATAGAACCTTGTCAATTTTCTCTACATGATATGGAAATTCAGAAGAAAGGAGCTCAGGTGACATGCATGTAGCTGGCCGCTCTTTCTATTAATCCTATTTGCATATTCGATTCTGCAAAATTCAAAACACTACCAGAAAAGACCCAATATTAATAAATTGTTGGCAAAGAAATCTTTCTCTGTGGACAGATAATTTACCTTTCTCATCTTATAATATTTGTAAACATCACAGTTTCAAAATATAAGGGAGAGATTTTATTGGACTTATATAGCTACTTCAGTACTTCAACAAACTCTGTTTTGTTTAAACCTTCAAACAAAGCTGACAGCTAAAGCCCATAATGTCCAACTACGCATTGAGCATTCTTCACAAATGCATTAATTGATCCTTGCTTGATTAGGTCAATGATGGGTCTGAGTCTGAAAAGGCCCTTGTGCTGATCACTGGTTCGCACTCATGCGTTGAAAACAGGGTCTGCGCCTAGACCCACATATGTATGTGGACCAGTCACCATCCCAGCTTGACCTGGGTGGACCCTCTGATTCTTACCCTCTATATTGTTTAAAGGATAAATCTAAATGTACCTAATGTTTTATCTAATCATTTATCTAAAGGTCAAGTGGCGGCTGGCCCAACTGCCCCTCCAATAGGGGGCCACCACTTGGCCTTTAGGTAAAACTTTTTGTAGATGATTATGTATGTATAGCATGATCCTTGTTTAAACCCTAAAAGAAGGCTGACAGCTAACTCCATTAATGTCCAACTATGCATTAAGCACACTAACTATTATCATAACCACAATTATATGATGATAATGGTTAAGCCACCTCTAAAGTCTAAAGATGACCATTCCCACTTGTTTATCTGTGTGCTACACTGCCTTAATAGAATAATGTATAACCAAAATCATCAGCCCTTAGCTTGGCCTATAAATTCCTCAAGAATCAATCCCATGTAAACACCTTCATAATTAATTAACAATCTCAAACAGCAAACACTAATTCCTGCAATAATGTTTTCCACAGGAGCAAGTTATGCTCATGTTTATGTGCAGCAGAAAAACCAGAAGGAGAAACTGAAGCGAAAGGAGGAGCTGGAAATTATAACAAAAAACAAGGCTGCAGGTTGCATGGTACAAAAACTAGGTGATGACAGTAAGCCTAAACCTGGTACAAACAAGAAAATCCACCCAGCCAGCAGCTTTGTGCAGGCATGAGGAACCAGGTTTCAATTAATGTGAGCTCATGCGGTTAACAAACAGTGTTTCACAAGGTCTTTGTGTACATTTGATAATGGGCTTTGATATTCTGTGTAAATTAAGACAGTAATGTCTCACTATCGTATGTTTGAAATTAATTTTGCTCTTGCTTTGCTTTACTTACTCTTACATACATATAGATGACTTTGTTCGTCTCTTTTTTGGGTTAGTTCGACCATAGCCCAGCCAACTTCGAGATAGTACATGACTGAGGATGAATTTTCATCATAAAAAAAATAATAGTAAACTGCATGAATTAAGAATTTTACGAAGTATTAATGTTTAACACTATCTGATGGTGATGGGCAGGACAGAAAGTCTGCTTTATTGTTTTAAGGTTGTTGCATGGACAGACATATATATGCATTAAAATGGAGTATATGTCTTTGATTGGTTGGATAAAATCTATAGAACTAATTGGCCTTATCTGACCAATTTGGCAATTTCATTGATGGTGGAACTTCAAAATCCCCTCAGAAGTAAAAAAGTGGAACCAAATCAATATATAGTGCATTGTCCATAGATGGTGCATTGTCCATAGATATTAAAAAACTCTGGGATAGTTAATTAAGAGTTTGTTTGATTTAGATTTTTTCGAATATATTTTATAAAGAGTGATATTTTTGAAGAATATATGATTAAAAAGTAGAGAAAAACTATCAATTCACGTGAAAAATTATTATAGCGAGATAATGTATCGTTGAAAATGAATTTGAGGAAATATGAGGAGACTAATTGATTAAGAAGGCACATATTAGGGAAGGAAATAAAAGTCTATAAAGGCACATATTAGGGAAGAGATGAAAGAAAAGAGAAGAGAAGGAAGAAGAAAAGGAAGGAGAGAAAAGAGAGAAGAAATCAGGAGGCTGAGGCAGAGAAGGTGAAAGCCAGAAGGAAAGATGAGAAAAAGAAAAAAGAAAGAAGAAAAAAGGGGGGTTTTCAAGCTTGGGTTTCAATTTCTACATGGCGTGACGAGGAGATTGAAAACGTTTATCAGCCAGTCTAGCTTGTAGCTCGTACTTAGTGAGTGGATATCTATTTTTGTTTAAATAAGCACTTAATTATATTATATTAGTTCTCAAGCTAATATGAAATAATTATTGTTGTATATTTTTTTAAAGTAAATCATATAAGCTGTAAAAGTTATTTCAGATGATTGATTTACAAAACATGATTTTCAAGATAAAGTTATTTTTTTAAATTAAGCAATTCTTCTAAAAGTTAAATTCTGTTAAGCTAAACCATTTCATTAGCTTAGAATACTAATATTAAATATTTTAGTATATTTAAAGTTATTTTTAAAACAATCAAAAAGTACTCATGTGATTTTACTCCAATTTGCACTAGTGTGAATGTGTTTTCATAGTGTATGACTTCATATAGTTATTTTACTCGATCTATACCGGTGTGAATGTGTTTCCATAGTGTATGATCAGTTATGGTGATTTACCCGCTCTGCACTATTGTTAATGTGTTTTCATAGTATATGATCAAATTATAGCTCTGCGCGCGTATGACCAGAATTCCAGAATTTCAAAATTTAATGGCTTTGCCATGTATATCGGAACTAATCGTTACATAAGTAAGGTTATTCAGGGTACCTTTTTGGTGTGATATTTGAGTATTTCTACAACTTATTGAATTTCCGATTATAGAATTTAGATTATTCAGTTTTCAGTATAAAGCTTTCAGCTTATAGTAGTGAACAATGAAAAATTTCAGAGATTTCATAGATATTAAATTAATTATATTCGTTATACTTTATAGTTACTTATTTAGAATGAAGCACAAAGGCTTTATGATGCAATCATATTTCAGTTTTTAAGAGTATTATCATATTTCAGAATTTCTCGAAGTTTCAAAAGAGTATGAATTTTCAGAAAATATGTATAAATGGAAGAAAAATATACTAATTTATAAACTATCCACTCACTAAGTTACAAGCTCATAGATTTTATTACATTTTTTTCTTAACAGGTAGTAGCTGAGTTGATTAGCTTTGGAGCATGTCGATTCATCGATTTGAGTCACACACATTGTCATTAACTATATGACTCATTTTGTTAGTTTATTTAGTTTATATTTGTTTTGGGGTATATGTAGCTTTTGTTAGAAAAGTTTTATCAGGGGCTCACTGCATATTTGGTATCTTTAGTACATTTGAAAACTTTTGGTTGTAAAGTATAATAAATATCGATTTGCCAGCATTCTATTTTGAATAGTTTGAGTTTTGAGAGGTTGGTGTACCCTGTTATAAATTATATGTATTGGTTTGAGGAAATTGATTATTATTTAAGTGGTTTTAGTCCATATTGCATAGGAAACTTTGTCAAAATTTTTATAAAAGCATGTCGAAGTCAAGCAGGTCATAGTCGTCTTGATGGTGGGATCGACACTTAGCTAGTTTCTACCATCAGCGCACGACATGTGTCGGGTCCATTAGGGTGATTCAAGATGGGTCTGAAAGCATTTTAAAGCTAATTATATGCACACCACAACATTTTTATATTGTGTCATATTTTAATCGCATTTTAAGGTCTTTAATCTTTGCTCATTATATCAATTTTTTTGCTCCCAATTTTTTCTTCATATTATTATCAATACTCCATTAATTAAAATATCTTCCATTAATTAACATATTCTAATAATCATTTTCGTCCAAAAAGTCAGTTGGGAGGTTGTAAAACGACATTTGCTAATAATAAATATAAAAGCTTGACAAAATATTTTTTTTCCCATTTCAAAGCATGCAAACATAATATTTCAACAAAAATCATCATCGAGGACTAGGAGCTACGACTTTCAAGATGCAATTTCCTATAGGGGTCACTTTGAAGCTCCAGAACTTTCAAATTTCTTGGAACCTTCTAAAATTTCCAATGTTGTGAATAACTATTCACATTTTAAAATTTAGGTACCATTTACTAGAACGCCAATAAATTGAAGGACATACGATATGTTTTTAACCAATTAAAAGTAGTATTAATTTTCAACACCATCTGAAGAAGACATAAAGTATGTTTTAATGTTGTGGTATGAACAAACAAATATATGCAATGAAAATGGAGCATACAGCTTTGATTGGTTCATTACTCATAGCCTTATCTTTCACTGTTAGTGCAACTACGAAATGCCCTTTTTCGGAAAGCCAAAAAGCTGAAAAGGTCAATGGTTTGTGGGGGTGGGTGGGTACTTAGTCAATATCTCATTAAAAATTAGTGCAATCCATTGTGAAACAATTGGGGTAGTTTAGTTACTAGACTGAACAAGCGCTCACCTCATTAGCTTGTGTAAATTCTTTGTTTCTTTTGCTTAGTGTTCACTTATCTGCGTCTGATCATATTAACGGAGGAAATTCACGTAGCATGAACAAGGAATGGAGAGATCCCTCAAAGCATGGTGTCGATATATTAAAGACTCGTTAATGTGGGTGTAAAATGCAGCTTGAGTCACCGACTAATATAAAAGTTCAATTTCAACATACACATTGAAGGTCTCGTTGTTGTTGTTGTTGCTTTTTTTTTTTTTTTTTTTTTTTTTTAAAGTGGTACATTTTGAATTTCAGAATAAAATAGCTCGTTGACTTTTGAGTGTACGTCAGTAACATATACGTTACCCCTCTTTGTATCTATATATATATAGTACCACGTCTTGTTCACTTAACCTAAAGATTCAAAATGATGTCCATCCTAAAAGAGGAGAACGATTTTTATTATTTTTAAACATTACACTAAAATTTGTAAGAGGGGATGTCCCTCAAACTAAAAAAAGGCTGACGGCTAACTCCATTAATTTCAAATTATGCATTAATCACTTTTCCTAATATCATGACCACAATTTGTTTATGATAGTGGTTTAGCCACCTTTAAAGATGACCATTTTCTGTTGTTTAGACTTTAGCCTAGGCCCGCATTACCATGGGGGCTCCACCAGGAGAGTTCACCATCATGCTATCTTCGGCGCTTTTCAATTAATTGGGATTCACACCTTTCTTTCTGATTTTCACATACATCCAATAGATTGATCTTGTTCATCCACATGGTTAAGTCTATAGCATGGGTGCAATGGGTTATGCAGCATGGAGATAACAATTTACATAATGATTTATCAACGGATGATATGTCGAGATTTAATTGGATCAAAATCTCATCAATCAAATAATTTGCCGACTTACATTTTGACACATCATCATTATGTAAAACATTACGTCACTGTTTGGTGTGGATTAAAATTAGATTTTGAGAAAAGTTGACGAAATGTAAGATTGAAAAATTGAGAATCTTATAAAATGTGTGGTTAAAATTAATTATTGACTTTAACTTAAATTAAAATCTAAATATTAATTTATACCAAACATGGGATACGTAAATAGTTATGTACAAAAAGTATTTTCTAACTGCAATACTACTTGTTGAGATTTAGGATTTCTAATATAAAAGGATAACCTATTATAGTAGGGGGTTCCACAAATATATGTAGATAATAAATGAAGTGCAATTATGAATGTGTTTATAATGCTTCTAACTTCTAGCTTCTTTCTAAATTATAATGAAGAGCCAACTACATATAATATGAGATGTCCAAACTTTTATAATAGGGTTGTAATTGAAGTAGAATATCGAAAAAGGAGTCTAAAACTGAAAATGACAAAAAAAAAAAAAAAAAATCGGTTATGGACGAAACAGTGGGAGGCCCTTCTCTCCGGGGCACCGCCGCGTCGGCTATTCTACCCGCTTTTGTGCAGGTGACACTTGGGCAGTGAAACCTGACACCTAAGCGCTCCCCGTCTCCATCCAAAAACCTTCTAGAGTTCAACGCAAATTCTTATTCTCAATATGCTTCCAAGTAGAATTTCAATTGGAATTCACCAAATAAACTTGAATAAGATTTTACAGTTGCATTCCAAATATAATTCTAATTAAGATGCACTTTAATTGAATTCTTAATTATCTTTAACAAAGAATTCAGATCACGTCCAAATTCTAACAGATTGGTTTGATCAAATTAGGGCTAATATTGATAAGAAACCAAGGACCAAATTGCCCCATATTTATATTAAAATTATATATATATGGAGATAGTTTAGTTAATTATACTAAGAAGGCATTCGTTAGGAAAGGAAGAAAAAGACTATAAAGTTGGCTCGAGTAGAGTACATATCTAGGTTCGGCCATCAATGAAAAGAGAAAATAGAGCACCTCACCCTTGTTTCAATATAATATCAAAGTACACATTTATAGAATTTCTGCAGCCTCGGATCTTGCTAAAAAAATGAATTCCATATAAAACTAAAGAAATATATTTTTCTTATGTATATTCAGCGATTGAGTCCATAAAATCTAAAATGAAATTTTGATACAAGGCAAATGATCTGCGTTTTAACCATTTATTTCCTTATTCGAACATGGGACAGATTTCCCTCTCTTCTGTTCCCTTCGTTAAACTTAGGTTGAATGTACATATTTTTCATTGTAATACTTTTCAATATACATGGGGTTCTCATTTAAAGGAGTTATTAATTAGTTGATTGGTTTTAGATTGATATTATCAAGAAGAACAAAGTGGGGATTTCAATATTGGATCTCTTTAAAATCAAACATGGATTCCATGAAGACTTAAAAAATTGAGTTAATTATCCATAAGTTAAGCACTTGATAAAGTGTTGACATCGGAATACCAGAATAAAGCATGTTTTATTGTTGAATTTTTCTGCTTGTACAGAAAAATACAGATACTCACAGGGGGTGGGCTCCATGTGAATTAAATATTGTCAAAAAATGGGGCCCACCTATTTGTGAGTATTATGTATGCTTTGTGTGTGTTTTTCTGTACACAGAGACTCTCTCTTTATTGTTTTAATGATGTCGTATGGACGGACACATAAATGGAGTATATGTAGGGCTTTGATTGGTTGGAACTATAAGAACCTTATTTTTTATTGTTCGTGCGACTTAAAAAATATTAATTTTCAGAAGGTAAAAAAGTTGTAGTCAATAGCTCGAGGGTATTCACCACATAGTTAATACCATGTTAGAAAAAGTAGAATATTTTTAGTACACACTATTCACAAATGCACCAAAGTGATCCCGTGCCTTGTGCTGGCCCGTTCGTGCTGATGGGTTGAAACCGTGGTCCATATCGACCTGAATATGTACGTGAAGTCGTGAACCAGGCCAGCTCGGGGCCTTGACAGCTTGGCTTTATTGATACCTCTGATTTATAAGCGCTCGTAGACCAACTTTGAGGTAGTCAACATTAAATTTAAGCATGTTTCTGGGAAAATATACATTCTTTGGATTCACTGCTTACAAGCATTCAAAAGTTTACCTAAGCAATCAATAGGTTAGTGGGTAATGTGCACATAGTCAATACCTCGTTAAATAATTTGGGATGTTTGCGTGACGGAATATAAATGATTAATCAATGAGAATACCCCAATGTTGAAAACTTGCCAATTTTTTATACAAGACATCGAGATTCAGAAGAAAGGGATTCGTTTTGACAGTTAAGAGCAGGTGACCAATAATGAAATGTTGGCAAAGGAATTTTCTCTATCGACAAATTGTTTATTTTTTCTCAAGAAAATCGCTAAGAGTTTTGTGACGGAACCAACCCAATGCTGACAATCCGTCCCTAAAAAGGCAACATTTTGTAATAGTTGTAAACATCACTGATAGAAATGTAAAGGGAGAGATTCTATTCGACATAGTTCCTCGAGTTCTTCAACACACTTTATTTAAGAGTAATGTTATTCATCTACAGTGTGTTTACAAACACAGTCTGGTGGCTCTAAATGAAAGGTGAAATTAAATGACTTATTTAATTTCACCTATCATTTAATACCACATTAACGTCACATGGACTGTGTTTGTAACTCCAGTGTGGATGAATAGCATTACTCATTATTTAAACCTCTGGTGATGTCTAAATCCCCCTAATGTCCAACTTTGCATTAAGCACTCTTCACAAACAAATGCACTAATGATCCATTTGATTGCAAATGTGAAAAATTGGAGGCAAGAAAATATTTTATAGGTAATTGATTTACCTAGAAATTATTTTACTGGAAATTGTGTTTTATTGGTATAATTTTTCATGAAAAATGTTGAAAATTTGGTGTCCGTTTAGCTTCGTTTTTTTATGAAAATTGTCCATTAAAGTGATAATGTTTTCTACTATATATATATATATATATATATATATATATATATATATATATATATATTTGTGTCTAGAACTTTTTTCAATTGCCAAAAAAAAAAAAAAAAATGCTTGGGCTAGCCCGTTCAAGTTGATGCATTGGAACCAAGGTTCCTCTCAACCCATATATGTTCTTTGGCACGAAATAAAAAATCAGACCTCAATATTTAAATTTACAAAACTCAAGTTTTTCCATGAATTAATTAATTATATTTTACAATTAATCTATTAAATTAAATATTTAACTGTAATATAATATAATGGACCCACCCCACCCCACCTCCACCTCCACTCTGATGATTTTTCCGGTGACCAATGACTACTCTGATGACTGTTCTCTGACCACGTTTAATTCCGGCAACTATTCTGATGATTTCCTACGGCGACCATTCCGGTGCCACTTAATTTCGGCAAGTAAAGGTCACAGATTTTTAAAATTTGTCAATCACATATTTCTGCCTCTTATTGATAAAAAAATATATATATGTCACAGATTTTTAATTTGGCCACAAGTTAAAAAAATGTTTTAGATAACTGAGGTCACATATTTTCAAATTTATTGGTCACATATCATACTTATGAGTCACAATTAATTTTAATGGTCACTAATAAACAAAACTATAGATCACATATTTTGAATTGGTCACAAGTTAAAAAAATTATAAATAACACAAGTCACGTATTTCCAAATTAGTTGGTCACAGATTATCGAATGTTAAGGTCACGGTTTAATAGTTGGTCACAGACACCCAAACACCCGTCTCCCATCCCAGCACCCCACCAATAATTGGTCACAGGTCGATCAAATAGTTGGTCACAGACACTTCGTCCCATACCTGCCACCACCACCATAGTCACTGAACCAAAATAGTTGGTCACATACACCAAACACCTCGCCCCGATCCATCGTTGATACTTGGACACAGATCAACCAAACGGTTGGTCACAAATACTATCCCCACCATTACCGCCACAACCACTGCCCACAACACCGCCACCACAACAATCTCTAGAATCACAACCACCATCTTTTGACCATCTCAAACACCACCACAACCAGCCTATCACTTCACAATCACAATCCTCACCAAAATAAATCCCCAAATATGCGCCGAGCACTACCACCATTGCCCACCTTGTATCAGGAATAACCACCACCATCACCTCATCAACCATACCACCACCTCACTTTCACCAGATCCCACCGAAATAAATCCTAGCAGCGTCGACCCTGCTGCGATTCCCAACAGCGCAGCGTCGACCCTGTTGCGATTCCCAGCAGCGTAGCGTCGGCCCTGCTGCGATTCCCAGGGGGAGGAGGATTAGATAGTAGAGTAAGTATATAGATTAATTTAATTTTATAATATTATTATTCATATTAATTGTGAAATTAAAACCTGATTTTTGATTAAAAAACTTTTAAACCTGATTTTTAGAAAGTTCAAACTTAATGTCTGATTTTATGTAATTATCACAGAAAAAAAAACTGGGCGGGCCGTTTAGGTTGATGCGTTGGAACTAGGGGTGGGCAAAACCCAAACAAAACCGACCGACCCGACCCAAATCGACCGTTTTGGGTCAGTTTTTTAAATTTTTGGGGCGGGTTTCGGTTCGCTTAATCGGGTCGGGTCGCAGGTTAAGAACCCAAACCCGACCCAACTCGAAAAAAAAAGTGAACTTTGAACGCGTTTCATTTTCAACTTTCAATTACTAGTTTTGATTATTTTGTTTTTGTTTATCCTCGAAGGGATCCAAGAAATTAACAAAACTAAGTCTCATCTCTCTTCTAATTAACAAAACTTGAAGTCTTTTGACCTTCTAATTAACAAAACTAAGTCTCTGCTCTCTTCAATGTAGATTTGTTCTATGAATGTTTTGTTTATTTCTTATTTTGGCTCAACTCCATTAATTCTTGTTATTGAGAGCAACATAACTATATTTATTTCTTTGATTGATTCCTTGAAAGTAATTAATCTGTTGATAGTTTGACAAAAATATGTGCATATATTTATGGAATTTCATGCTGAATTCTATTGGTGTTATAATTTTTATTTTTTTTAAATCATGACTTGAAATAATGATATATTTTTCTTCATATGAAATTACAATTCAATAGTCTCTTGTAGACATGTTAAGTATGATTTTACCATATATGAAGTACTTTGTTATTTTTTATTAAGCTATGATTTTTGTTTATGAATATTTGATGTATTATTTTGATGAATATCTGATGGATTGTACTATTTTATTTTTCAAGTTTATTGACATTGGATGACTAATGGGCATTATTAATGTTATTTTACATAAAAAAAATTGGACGATTTTAATTTTTGTGCAATAAATTTTTCTCAAATCGACCAACCCAACCCAACCCGACCGACACATAATGGATTGAGTTTCAACATTTACGTGGGTTGGGTTGGGTTGGATTTTTAACAAACCGAAAATGTTGGTTTGGGTTTGGGCAAAAACCAACCCAACCCAACTCACGCCCACCCCTAGTTGGAACCAAGGTTCCTCTCAACCCATATATGTTCTTGGGCTTGGCCAGCGTGGGCCTGCAGGGCAGTCTGGCCTTATTGAGACCTCTAATTCTTCGCACTATATTGCTTGAACCCTAAAAGAATGCTGACGGCTAAGTCCATTAATGTCTGATCATGCATTAAGCACTCTCCCTAATTTCATAACCACAATATTATGATGATAATGGTTTAGCAACCTTTAAAGTTCACCATTTTATACATGTATATCCCAATTCAGGGCAGATTCCGACTTTTTATATCGTGGGGGTCAAAAATTAAAATATAATTGAAAAAAAAAAACATAATATTAATAAAAATAAGTTAATATGCTAATACAATTATAGCCTACGCAGTTTGATAATTTAAAAATATCGTGTAATTACATCATTATCAATATTGTCAAATGAATTTTGTTACTTGTATAGTTTTGTTTTCCACCTTGTTGATAGATGTTAAGCTGGCGACGAGTAAATAAATTGAACGTAGGAAGTAAATGAATTGGAATAAAGTTCAAATTTAATCGAGGAACTATATGAAATTCAAATTTAATGCAAATTTATTTTGAAAGTAATTCAAATTACATTTAGTATGTAATGATCCTAAAATTTTGATGTTATACTACATTTAAAGTTTTCTAATAAAATGTGTAAATTATATTGAGAAATTTATCGTGCAAAAATAATGCATGTTAGTTATTTAATTGATTCTTTTTTTTAAAAAAAATGGAAGAGACGAGTTAAATGCCTCCTTATAAGAGGTATGTTTGGCATATGTTTAACCATTTTCAATATTTGTTTCGACGATTCAATATGAAGACGATATAGTTTTTCGAAATGAGCTTCTAGATGACGTAGACAATTTGTGGATTCGGATAACGTACGATCGTCGACGAATTTTTAAAATTAGCATACTATCGAAATATTAGTTTGAGACGGTCTACTTTGACACGCAACTTTTGCTACGATTAACAGTTTCTTGTTCCATTAACAAGCGTAAAATTAGGCCGTGAGCATTTTGAAATTGTTAAGAATACGATATTTCGACTTCATTTTACTTCCCGTAAAAATAACTACAAATTTTCTGGAAAAAAAAAAATTAAAAAATTGTGCGGTCACTTGACCCCATGTGGGTCCTCCTATGCCCCAATCCTAAACCGGCTTTCATATAATTCATAATATATCGGACAAAACTGCTAGTGATGGCTATAAATTCCTTCAACCCAATGTAAACAAATTAACAATTTCAGACAGTAAACATTAATTTGTACAACAATGTCTTCTACAGGAGCAAGATATGCCCATGTTTATGTGCAGCATCAAAACCAGAAGGAGAAACTGAAAATTAGAGCAGCAAACAAGGCTGCGGGCTGCGTGGTACAAAAACTAAGCGGTGATGACAGAAAACCTAAACCTAGTACAAACAAGAAAATCCACCCTGGAAGCTTTGTGCAGCCACAAGGGCAAGTGTAATGTTTATATGTGATAATGAGCTCTAGTTTGTTATGTCAATTAAGACAGTTGTGCTTACTGTCTCAGGAATTAAACTAATGTTGCTCTTGCTATTATTTTAGAGTACAGCTATTAAGCTGTTAGTTTGATGTCCTTTCGAGTAGTATTTTGTAAAACGACATTATGATTTAGTGTTCGATTATTCACGTGTTACAATTTGAAACAATTATCTGAGGTTCCATGATCATATAGAATGTCACAAAATGTATATTCGATGATTCGGGTATAGTGAGACACAATTCATGACGTGATCAAAATATGTTGTTCACAATCGGTACATAAGGTTGGGTACTTTGTGTTGATAAGATTGAATTGTTTTTATTGAGATTTGTCTAAATTTGGAAATAATAACATTATGTTTTTGACGCACATTGAATGGGACTGCTTAGATGACTCATTTGTGATCACTTGGAATGAAACTCTACTCGATTATCAAATAAGTTACCTAAATCTTCAGCAAGTAATGTACCTTTAATTGCTAGTTCAAGTTCTTTGAGATACCAACGAGTTAAGTCTTAATTAGAAGATTGATCTTGATGCTTTGAGATTTTGGCTTAAATAGCTAGAGATCATATACTTACGATAATGAAATTCATTAATCATCATGATGAGACGATTATCACTCTAAGGTAATATCGATAGGCAATTGAACCCGAGCTCAATAGACCGACGACGAGATCATTGGATTCTATGTTGTGATTTGATCGCAACGAATTTGTCTTATGAAAATGGAACTTAGAAGATAATACATGTTGAAGGGGAAAATGGTCATTTTGCCCATTTCAACATATTGACAATTAAATGGGGGTTGACTTGTGGAACGATAATCAGAGGATATTGTTATCGGATTATAATTTGCTTCCATAACTATCACTCGACTCAAGAGTGCAATTTTCACTTTTTGGTATAATTGGCCATAATTAATAGATCTATCTCAATTGGTCAAGAGTTGACCCAAATAGAAACATCTATTGAAGTTTGAATCTTGTGAATCCAATTAGGTCCCTCTCTTAGCTCTATTTGGCCGATTAATTATTAAATGAAAACCCAATGATTCAAAATAATAAGTGGAAGAAGGTTTATAGGCATGTATAAACATGTGGCCTCCTCCATTATCAAATTTGTTATTAAAAATTTAAAATACGTATGTTTAGTATTGAATTACTCCAGTTTTCCTATAGGGAGACTACATTATTTTATATTAACTGAATTTGGATCTTGAAATAGAATATTTTAAAATAGAATAATTTTGTGATTATCCCATAGATAACATCTCACGTATTTCGGATATTTAAAATTATTGGCGGAAGTAATTACACTTATATACGATTTTTTCAAGGACTTCCTATAAAAGGTTCCAACAAAAATTATTCATAAGCCAATAATAACCAATCCTCATTTTTTATTGTGGCATGAAATGTCTAGCTCAATAAAGAGTGGAAGGGTCTAAACCTTACCGACAACTACATTGACATCCTATAGAAGACGTGCTAAAAGTTGTAAGGGTTTAAGGTATTTGATTGAAAATATAGTTTTAAGTTTATACTTGCGTACTCATATACATTCATCATACAAAAATTATTGTTCATTTTATTAATACGTGAATCATTAATTTTATAGAAAAATGTCATTTAATCCATCATCAGTGATACTTAACAAAAACCAACTTATAGGAAAAACTACGTTGACTAGAAAAGGAATCTTAGCATTGTTCTTACCGCTGAAAAACGCAAGTTTGTGTTGATAGAAGTTTGTCTCTAAGCCCCTAAAGATGATTCCACGGAATTTCAAAAGATTGCATATGAAAAGTGGCGTCATTCTAATGAGATGACCCGTTGCTATATTTTGGCATACATGTCAAATGTATTGCAACACAAACATTTGAACATGGAAATTGCTTTTGAGATAATGAAAAGTCTTCAAGAGATGTTTGGACATCAAAGCCGACAAGTTAGACAAGCTTCCATTAGGGTAATTATGAACACATGCATGAAACTAGGCACATTTGTGAGGGATCATATATTAACCTTGATTGGTCACTTCAATGTTGTGGCGGTTTTAGGAGCTAACATTGATTTTGAGATGCACGTTGACATGGTTCTTGAGACTCTCCCTAAGAAGTTCTTTCAATTTATGGTTGATTATAATCTACACAAGATAGACATGTCTCTCACAGAATTAATGAAAGAGCTTCAAAACTTTGAAACTGTTCTGAAGGCCATAAGTGTAAATGCTTTGATTGTGACAGTCAGACACTCTCATCCTAGGCCTTCTAGTAGAAAAGGATGAAATAAGAGGAAGATGTCAAACAAAAAGAAAGATAGCAAGTCAAAAGGAAAGAAAACTACTTCTTATGGAAAACCAAATGGAAAGTGTTTTACTTGTGGACAAAATGGTCATTAGAAGAGGAGTTTCCTAGATCATTAGAGTTGGCATATGAGCAGTAGTGTTTGCCAAAGCTGTTGGCACCTTTACTTTATATTTTTAAATCGTAGACATTTGATTTTGGATGACTATCATTATGTTCCCAAACTTATACGAAACTTGGTTTTTGTTGCACTTTTATATCGTGTTGGTTATTCGATTAAATGTACCAGTTCTATGGTGGTTATTAAGTTGAATAATTATGTTATATGTTCGGGTCATATGGTTAATAGTCTTCATGTCTTAAGTCCTATGATTGGCTCTATATATAACACTACTACTGCTAGGAAAAGAAAGATGTTATCTAGCACTAATGAAACTCTCTTATGGCATCTTAGGCTAGGTTATATTAATCTAAATAGGATTCAAAGATTGGTAAAGGATGGACCTTTAAATAAGTTAGAGGTTGAATCTATACCAACTTATGAATTATGTATATAAAGAAAGATAATCAAGAGGCCTTTTAAGGATAAGGTACTAAAAGCTAAAGAATATTTGGAATTGGTACAATCTAATGTTTGTGGACCCATTAGTACTCGAGCTAGAGGAGGATATGAGTACTTCATCACCTTCACAGATGATTACTCTAGATTTGAATATATATATATATATATATATATATATACACATATATTTAAGGAGTTTCTAATGGAGGTTGAGAAACAATTGGGTAAGGGTATCAAGGCCGTTCGATCCAATTGAGGTGGCTAATATCTATCTCAAGTATCTATAAAAGGAAAATATGTATAGATGGGAAGATTGAAACCTTCAAAGGAAAGCTAGTGGCCAAGGTTTTTATCCAAAGAGAATGTATCGACTATGAAGAAACCTTCTCACCGGTTGCCATACTTAAATCTATTTGAATCCTTTTATCCATTGCCGTTCATTATGATTATGAGGTTTGGAAAATGGATATTAAGACAACATTTTTAAATGGACGTTTTGACGAGTCTATCTACATGATTCAACATGAGGAGTTTGAGTAAAAATGCCATGAAAGGAAAGTTTGCAAGCTACAGAAGTCCATTTATGGATTTAAATAAGCATCTAGGTCTTGGAATGTATGATTTAATCAAACCATTAAGACCTATGGTTTTGATCAAAATCTGGATGAACCTTGTGTATACAAGCGTATACAAGAGAATAAAGTAATTTTTCTGATTCTTTATGTGGATGATATTCTACTCATTGGAAATGATATATGGACATTGTCATCTGTAAAGAAATGGTTGTTACGATAGTTTGATATGAAGGATTTGGCAGAAGCTAATTATGTATTGTGAATCTGCGTCTTACGAGATAGGAAAAACATACTAATAGCATTATGCCAAGGTTCATATATTGACAAGATATTATCTAGATTCGCAATGCAAAATCTCAAAAAGGGACAACTTCCTTTTAGACATGGAATTCATCTAAGGAGCATTCTCTCAAGACTCCAATGTAGACATATTATATGAAGAAGATTCCTTATACTATGGCTATGAGGAGATCGGATATTTGTTATACTGTGGGTGTTGTTAGTCATTATCAGTCTAATCTGAGACCAAAACATTGGATAGTAGTGAAGCATATACTCAAGTACTTTCGGAGAACGAGAGATTATATGCTTCTTTATTTAGGACATGATCTGAATCCTATTTGGATATACTAATTTGATTTTCAATCGATCGTGACTCTAGGAAGTCTATGTCGTGTTTAGTATTTACACCGAGAGATGGAGCCTTGATAAGGATGAGTATCAAGCAATCTTATATTGTTGATTCCACCATGGAGGCAGAATATGTAGTCGCTTGTGAAGCCTCTAAAGAAGCTGCATGGTTTAAAAAGCTTCTTTTGGACATTGACGTGGTACTTCAGGCAATGGAACTCATAATACTTTATTACAAAAATAGCAGAGCGGTTGCTGTTCGCTTGAAAATATACTGCAAGTGCATAGGTCGCGTACAAGTAATAAAGTAGACTTTTAGAGTCCGAGATATCGATCCCTCGAGGAATGACTATTTAATTATACAAGAGTTGAACTAGTTCTAACAATAGAACCACACACAATTCATTTTGAGTTTTTTAAAATAATGGTAAACGATTTAAATATAAAAACAATTAAAGATAACAAAGTTCACTTAATATAAACAAGGTTCAAGTTTGAGAAGAGTTGGAATGTTGAAAAGGTTGGGATTCATGATTCACTTAACCATCATTCAATCAATTCCCAATAAGCAAATTAGCAAACCACTTATTTTCTATGTTAGACCCGATTCTCCTATTTTAGCCAATTACCTCTCTCGAGCGCCAAATTAGCCCTAATTAATTGATTTAATCTACTATATCTCTATGTTGATTAAGACCCAATAAATTGCATTAATTCGTTGTGAAAATATCTCAAAGGGTCACCTAGGGTTAGGAATATATCTCTATCTCCTACAAGAACCTATGACATTTGCTATTTGGTCTAAAATGCATAATATCTCTCGATTATTATACACTTCACTCAACACAATCATTTAATGGCCAAATAAATGAAAGGAAATCAATGCAATAGCAAACACGCATGAAACTAAGCAACTTTAACTCAAAAGACAAACATTGAACTTAATCAAATTAGGTTAAACTACATCAATCATCACAACCTCAATAAGTTTAGCTCATTGTATAAAAAGAGCGAAAATGGTGAAACTTAGAGTAATACATTACAAAGTGAACAAATCAAATATTAAAATTCAAGGTAAAGAAAGGAACCCGTCCCTTGAATGAAATTCTTGAAGTGTTTATCTTGATTTTCATCCAAAATCTCGTTTTTCTCCTCCTCTTCTTCTTCTACTCTTTGTTGAACCAATGCCTTCTTCTTGAGAATGAAAACTCTCTCAACTAGAGAATAAAAACTAGGGTTGAAGTAATGGAATTTGGTCCTTAAATACTTCCAAAACGGAGCACAAACAAAAGCCCAAAATGCCCTCAAAAATTCTGATTTTTCGGCAATTTCTAACGCACAGGTGCGCGGGTGCGCACCATTCCAGAGCCAAAGTGCGCACCATTCCAGAGCCAAAGTGCGTGGGTGCTCACCAGTCCAGAGCCAAAGTGTGCGGGTGCGCACTTTAGTTGAAATCAAAATTTGCACATGAGGTCCTCGAGATAATTTGCATAGTTAGTCCCTCAGCTTCGATAAGTGACATTTTGGTCCTAGAGTTTTGACTTTCTCTTTCAATTTTGCCCTCCGTAAATTGCATCACAATGTCCTCCAACTTCCGGCACTTGTGCAACTTGGTCCCAAACTTCACATTATTGTACATTTTTGTCCCTCTTCTCATTCTTTTGTCTTGTTTTCTTTTATTTGGGTGATTTTTGCCTACAAAAGCAAATGTTACACAATTGTGAGTAGAAATTCACTCATTTTAATCAATAATAAGTTTGTCTAGGTATTAAATAAGTGCACAAAAACACACTTATCAGTTGCCAACACTAAAGAACCAATGAGTCATCAGCGTGGCAAGCACATTAAGAGGAAATATCATCTTGTTAAAGAGATTGTTCATTGAGGAGACGTAAAAGTTAGCAAGATTGCATCAGAAGATAATCTTGTAGATCCGTTCACCAAGAGCTTACCATCTAAGGTTTTTTTATGGGCATCTTGAGAGGATAGTTATTCTAGATATGTCACATCTACTCTAAAAGGGCAAATGGGAGATTGTTAGTTTGGTGCTCTTTCAAGTAGTATTTAGTAAAATGATATTATGAATTAACGTTCAATTATTTGTGTGTTACAATTTGAAATAATTATCTAAGGTTTCATGATCATATAAGATGTCACAAATTGTAATGATTCGGGTATAGTGAGACACAATTCGTAACGTGATCAAAATATGTTATTCACAATTGGTCCATAAAGTTGGAAACTTTATGTTGATAAGATTGCATTGTTGTTATTGAGATTTGTCTAGAATTGGGAATAAAAATAATAATGTGTTTTTGATGCATATTGAACGAGCCACCTAGATGACTCATTTGTGACTGCTCGGAATGAGACTCTACTCGATTATCAAACTAGTTACCTAAATCTTGAGCGAGTAATGTATCTTTGATTGCTAGTTCAAGTTCTTTGAGGTACCAACTAGTGAAGTCTTAATTAGAAAATCGGTCTCGTTGCTTTGGGAATCGGGCTGAAACAGATAGAGATCCTATACTTATGACAGTAAAATCTATTAATTATCATGATGAGACGATCTTCACTCTAAGGTATAGGCAATTGAACCTGAGCTCAGTAGTTCAACGACGAGATCGTAGGACTCTATGTTGTGATTTAATCACACTGAATTTGCCTTATGAAAAGGGAATTAGAGATAATACATGTTGAAGGGAGAAACGATCATTTTACCTATTTTTACCTATTTCAACATATTAACGGTCAAATTGAGGTTGAGTTGTGAAATGATAATAGAATTGTTATCAAAACATATTTTTTTTCCAACTATCACTCGACTCAAGAGTGCAATTTCAACTTTTTTGGTAGAATAAATCTAGATTAATAAATGTATTTCAATTGGTCAAAAGTTGACCCAAATAGAAACATCTATTGAAACTTAAGTCTTGTGAGTTCGGTTACGTCTCTCTCTTGACTCTAATAGAGGTGTGTGACTTAATTGATCTACTACAATAAAGTCCCAGGAAATTTGTGCAATTATGAGACCCTAATTGAGTATTATAAATATTCCATTTATGGGCACACTTCTCAAGTTTTATGGTTAGCCACATTTTTATATTTCCTAAAAAGGAGGCACCTAAGGAGAACAATGGAGAAAATCTAATGGAGGAAGCATTTTGCTAGGCCATTAAAATCTCCTTCGAGGCTATCATCTCATCCTTATGTATGAGAATTTAAAAAACAACATCCATTGATCTCAATTTGATCTAAGATTCATTATTCACTTGGATTTAATTTCAAAAGAAAATTAATTTCCTCTTGTGATGATTAAATCCAATAATCAACATTAGCACCATTGATGCTACAACACCGGTCTAAGTGACACCTAAATGATATTAAATGATAAGGCACAATTAAATGAATTCCATAATTTCACATTTAATTAAGTCTATCACATTATGGCACTTAAAATGATGTTCTAACATCATGGATGTTACATATCATTATACATTATTTTACTTGGTCTCACTCTTCGTAAATCGTAATGTAGCTAAGGTCGCTTGCTTGCAACCTAAAATTTAGTTCAATTTGGTAAATACCGACCTAAAATTCAGAAACAACATCAAAGCCTAAGTAGGATTTTTAGGCCTCGACTTTGACCCTGATGGCTTGGGTTTGGAATCACCCAACCATGCTTTATTGATTTGAAATCAAAGAGAGAGAGAGTGTGTAATTGATTTTATAAGCACCGATACTTAACTTATGCTAAACACTCGAGTGATATTGCATACTATAATAGATAGTGTGAGATAACGATTGGTTGCAAAAGAGATACACCACCTATTGTGGTATGTCATATCACCTGGTGCTTAGCATAGACTAAGTATCAATGTTTAAGAGATCAATTTCATGAGTGCGCGCGTGTGTGTGTCATCTAAATATTTTGGAAATAACATACTAATTAATTTATTACAATTTGGCAATGAAAATAAGGAATATTTCGGCCACATATAGCATCTTCCCTGAAACGCTAAAAAGGGCACGATAAAGATAGATTTCAAAAGTAAAGATAAATTCAAAAAATTTCAATTCACGTACAAAAAGAAGGGAAAACCATCATCAATATATATAGACAGTGGTGAAATATGTAACTAAAATTCACTTGCAATTCTGCAATGAAAATAAGGAATACTTCATCCACCTTTGGCATCTTCTCTTACATACTAAGGAACTGCTTGGGAGTTTCATGATATTGGTTATAAGCGTTTTTTAAACTATCGATTTTGAGCGTTTATGAGCAGACTGATTTTGAATGGTTTTAGTAGCAATTTTTAAAATAGTCCAATCTATGCTTGAGAATTTATTATTCGCTAGCTCTGATTTTTTTTTTTTTTAAAAAAAGAATAAGATTACATATATATCGGTTAGTGAAATTTTTAGTTTATAATTTCTTGTATAAATTTTTTTTACTCACAAGTGATATCTTACTTATAGGTGAGCATTTTACATATAAATTAATATTTAACTTAAAAGTTAAATAAAGTTAAATATTTAATTAAAGTTT
Organism: Fraxinus excelsior; assembly: GCA_019097785.1. Lineage (NCBI taxonomy): Eukaryota > Viridiplantae > Streptophyta > Magnoliopsida > Lamiales > Oleaceae > Fraxinus > Fraxinus excelsior. The sequence continues at coordinate 22,923,682 of CM032638.1, forward strand.
TAAGTTAATATTTTTTACTTATAAGTTAATTTTGTACTTTAGGACAACACATTGCCTTATAAAACCATTGCTGGCACCGTATATCTTCTCCCTGGTCTAAGAAAGCACCACAAGGGTAAATGTTTTTATTGATATCATAGTCCTATGTATATTCACATTGATATCAGAGAACTTAATGTGTGTTTGGTCGCAAGCATGAAATCTATATGAAAAGAAATAAAGTTCTAGACAATTCAATTGTTTAGAACTTATTTTCATAGAAAATATCGATCAAATGTGTTTGATTGACTTAACTTTCAATCTATAAAATGTTTTACTTTTTCATAAAGTTGAGTTTTTGGAAAATGTGAGTTGTCTAGAAAATAAAAACTACCATCTATAAAGAAAATATTTTCCTTATTTTTGAGGAAAACATGGTCATGTGACCAACTTTTAAAAAATATTTTTCTTGAAGAAAATGTTAATCAAATCCCCAAAAGCAAGAATTTGGAGGGAAAAGTCCTTTTTTTTATTGAAAATAAAGTCAATCAAGCATACCATTAATGAAACAAATCAAAACTTACAGGATACCTTCCAAGCCCAACCCTTTAGAATCGAGTTTTCATCCGCAAAAGAAAGTTTACCCAGAATTAATGTTAAACTTTTTAAACAAGAAGTGGCAGTGTTTGGAGGTAGTATCTTAGTATCCATATCTGCTTGGGTTAAATTGAAAGGGCACTATATACCTAAGTTTCTGCACGGATGACGTGACCAGCAGATTTCGGCTCCATTCACGTAGCTTATCTCTGCACACTTGGACTAATCATTAGAAGTACATAGCCTTCTCCAGAGGTGGAGGAGACAACTATGAGTACTTCAATGATCAAGTCAGTCAACTTATATAGTATATTTGAATATAGGATGTATGGAAGATGTGAATTACAATAGTATTAGAGCATCGGGGGTATATGAGAGTAAAATGAGATAGCAATATTACTATTGAAAGTATGAAATTGCATTACCTTCAAATGATACTAATTGTGAGCTTTTATAGTAGAATATGAGTAATAATTATCGTTGGATGAAAAGACGTGTGACGTCATCGTGATAGCCAAGGCGTCTTTTCATAGGTATCACTACATCAATTCTAGGTTCGGGGAAGTTTAATATTTATGAAAAGTAGTGTCACCCTATATTCTAGGTCTGGCCTCTGATAAGTTAACCATGAGACGTATGCTCCAGAGATGTCACATTAATCAATCATTAGACCTTGAACAGAAGATCTCTTGAAATAGGTAAAGTGGGAGATATCTTCTTTCATTAAAAGACTAATTGCCTCGAGTTTACTCTGCATTGGATTATAGAACCTCGCCTAGATAATGGAAAGTCGATCTCTATATGGTACCTCGGTTGAGATGGTGTATCAGTTCGACTACATTAACTATGACCTCGCCAGACGGGTGGGATAGTGATATGAAGTGCTGGCCTCATTTTATTTGTAGTTGTTTGCCACATGGTAAGAAGTTCATTTACGACATCTTAACAACAAATTTAATGTTTCCTAGTGCTCAATATGTCGAACTGATATTGGACACCATATATGAATCTCATATTTGTATAAATATGCAGAAACTAAATAGAAGTAGATCACTGCAAAAGCGGAGAAGTTGACATGTACGTTGAAAATGAGCAAAGGTTGCTGCGTTGCCTGTAGGAGCTACTTCTTGCCTTTACCTTTAGACTTAATATTAGAATTAGATAAATGTTGTTTTGTTCTTACCATTATCAAGAGCATTAAATAAATTTCATATTTGGACATGAATTATTTTAATGTTAAAGACAATTGTTGTTCCTTTTTATCTTGATAAGATCTTAATGATTATGGTAAATTACAAAATGACATTTATATTCTAAATATTGAGTATAGAAATTGAAAGACATAAAATGATAATCTGAAAAACACCTATATCTGACATTATAGATTTGGTCACATAAATGATAATGCAATTCCAAACTTACATTGAGATGTATATTTGGGTCAAATAATTTTGAATCATTTGACAAATGCGAATCATGCATGTTAGACAGAGTGACAAAATATCATTTTACTTGAAAAGGAGAAAGATCTGCATAATTACTGGGTCTAATACACGGTGATGTATGTGGACCCTTATCAACTAATATTAGATAAAGTCTCTCTTATCTCATCACATTTACTAGACAACTATTTCAGAAATGGTCATGTATATTTGATGAAACTCAAGTATGAAACTCTTGAAATGTTCAAGGGATTCAAACTATAAATTCAAACAAATAGGTATATATATTTTCACACTAAGATCTGATCGATGTAGAGAATACCTAAAAAGTAGAATTTTAGATTATCTAAAAGAAAATGTGATTATCTCGCAGTGGATTCCTCTACATACACTGCAACATAATAGTGTATCTGAAATGAGGAATCGTACACTATTAGATATAGTGCAACTAAGAACAAGCCATGCAAGCATTCCAGAATTGTTTTGAGGCCATGCAGTAATTGCTACGTGCTACACACTAAGTCGTGTCTCATCTAAATCTGTTGACAAAAACTCCATAAGAGTTATGGAAAGACAGAAGACCTAACTTTTCTCATATGAAAGATTGAGGTTGTGACGCTTATGTAAAGCACACTGAATCGATAATTTTGAAACTAAATTCGATAAATATATATTTGTGGGATATTCAAGAGACAATTGGATATCAATTCTATAATCTCGTTGAGAAGAAGGTGTTCATATCAAGACATGTCATACTCCTAAAGAAATCGTTTATTCTAGGAGAGGACGGTGGGAGCAAAATACATCTTGAAGGAGTTCAAGAATTCACAAATATAGTTGACCAAGTAGATGAACACGAGTCTGATCCCAAACCTGTTGAGGAACATACTTTTAATCAGGAAGTGGAGACTTTTGAGGACACGTCAACCTCGTGTAAATCTTGTAGGATCATTCAATCTTCTGAAAGGTAATAATCTATGATTACTAATAAGACATTACTAATTGAGGATGATGAACCTATTAATTGTACATAAGCAAAGTCAAGTGCCGACTCGCTGAGATGACGAAGGCTATGAAATCTAATATGAACTTAATGTATGTAACCAAGGTTCGGACATTGACTAACCCGCCTAATGGATTAGAACTCATAAGTTGTAAATGATTTTACAAGAAAATGGTCGATATGGATTGAAACAAGTTTCTTTGAGCTGAAATCTTCGATTTGATATAAAAGTCAAAATGTTTGATTTTATCAAAAGTGAAGATGAATTGTGTGTTTACAAGAAGATAGTGGAAGTATTGTCGCATTCGTAATATTATATGTACAAGACATATTATTAACAAGAAACGACGTCTTTATATTTTAACTATTGAAATTATGATTGTCAAATAATTTTTTCATAATAGATATGAGAGAAGTAAATTGATCTATAGAGATGGATCTAAAAGATTGCTTAACTCATCCGACCTGTATAGATAAAATCTTGAGAATATTTTATATGGAGAAAATGAACTGAGAGTTCATAGATACACTGATGCTAACTTCTAGTCAGACTAAAATGATAGCATATTTTAATTAGGATATTGGTTTACTCTTAAGTGGTATGTTGAAAAGGTTCTAAATCGAAAATAACCGTTGATTCAATAATAGAAGCCTCATATATCATTGCTTTAGAAAGCACAAAAGTTGTGGTCTGGATCAGAAAGTTTATTAATGAACTTGGAGTGGTTCCTAACATTGTTGATCACACGCTTCTGCATTGTGATAACAATGGAGTCATCGTGTAAGCGAGGGAATTAAGGTCTCATCAATGATCTAAACATGTGTTAAGATAGTATTATCTTTTTGGAAAGATAATACAATGAAATGACATAAAGAAAGAACGAATTCCCACAAGTTATTAAATTGCAAATCCATTGACAAAGAGTTGTCGCATTTTAAACATGATCTTCATGTAGACTCTTATGGTATAAGATGCATAAGTGATTGGATCTAGTACAAGTGGGAGTTTGTAAGTTTATGCCTTAGGTCCAATCAACTTTGGATATAAACACTTTTAATGTATATAATCAATGTATATTTATGACAAGATCTATTATTTACTTGAATTAATATTCTAATCAATTAAATAATAGAATCTGTAGATTCAAGTCTTGGAGATTTGTTAATCACGAGGAGTTGTGATTGTGAGATAAAAATTACATATGATTGAATCTTAAATCGTCTATGGTCGTATATAATAACGAGATATGGATATCGTTATTATGGATAGACCATCACGTGTGACATTTCTTATGAAGTAAGTAGCTGATCTCACAAGCAAAAGTGCGGTGACACTTGAATGAACACGTGGATGTTTTGTTATAGAACAAGACATTGGAGACCCGCTTGGAGATTCCACATGGATAACTATCTGAGTGTCTGGTTAATCTCTAACGTTCGGTAGTGGAATTGGTCATTTAACTTGAGGTCATCATAGTGCCTTATATGAGGACAGTCATACTTTGGTGATATTGTATGTTGCTCTGCCAAGGGTCGCTAATACCACATCATTCGGGTATGTCAAGAATCATATGAAGGTTGTAAATGATAAATAGAAGATTCGTCAATCTTAGATAGTAAGAGATTATGATCTGCATTTTATCCAGTTAAGTTGATAATGAAATCCTTGGCCAATGTGAACTAATAAGTCAAAAAGGAGTTTTCTCCTTTTCGACTTACATTGACTTAGCAATAGGATAAAATATATGATCGATAATTGAAATTGATACATATCCATATCTCGTAATTGAACGGATCATATTGACGAAAGGATAATAGTTTCACGGTAAATGAATAAGTTTGATTTTGTCATACTACATGAATTTGTGATAAATTAAAAGGGGTGTTTTAATTTATCAATTTTGATTAGAGCAAAATAATAATTCACGTCATTAGGTATCGTGATCGAGAACATAATGGGTCACACACAAAAGAAAACCAAGAGAATGAGATTTATCAATTAATTAATTGACAGATGTTGAATAATTAATTAATTTGGTTGCTTATTAGTAGGCCCGAATTAATTAATTGGATTAATTAATTCATGGATCGAATTTAATTAATTTGATTAATTAAATATTGAACCGAGTTAAGTTTAAGAGATGGGCAAAGCCAACTTGGACTTATATATTAATAGGCTACTAGGATTTGAAAAACTTGATGGAACAATTCATTATTCTTGCTAGCACAAGAAAAAAAAAACCCTAGTCGTCATTATTGTTCTCTTTGTGGATCACCATTGGAAGCTAGACAATTGAACATCTTGAATTGCAGATCATGATCATTCGAGTTCGAGAATCAGTAAAGGAGTTTACAAAATTCATCAAATGTATAATTTCTATCATAATTTCTATCTAAATACAAAGTATATCCTTGTTTGGGAATCGAAATTTGTTTTAATTCCACTGCACATGATTAAGTAGATTCCCAACACTAGCCACCCCCACCAAATCTAAAATCACAAAAATCACCACTACAAACAAGCACCTCTCTAAACCGCTATCACCACCATCAACACCACCCAATATCACCACTAGTAGAACCACCACAAAAGGTCACTCTCATTGTAAACCCATCTCATGACTACCACCAACACAAACATTATATAAGTCACCATAAAAAACCCTCTTAAAATTCAATAAATCTAGAAAAATTCAAAAAAATCAAATTTGGGGCAATGTCGATATCGAGGTGACGCAGTTTAGGGACTTGGGTTACAGTGGTGGAGCAACGAGAAGGAAGTGAGACTAGTCTAATGCACTGGGTTCAATCATGTACACAATTGTACATACTAGGCTAGATGTATCTCATGCAATAACCACACTAAGCAGGTATGGCTAATAGGGGAGGGGGCACACGTGTCCATTATGGACACCGCTATGTGTATCATAATGTATCATAATGTACACATAGCACAACCCTAAAATTTATTGTAAAAAATTTTTAAATGTATATATATATATATAATGTTTTGAGAAAAAAAAAAAATTAATAGCAAGTATAGAACCAATTAACTTTTTAAGAATATTCGTAAATTATTCCCTAAAAATTTTCCGTTCTCTATAGACATTGAAATCACGCGGATACTAGTATAGTTAATTAACTGACTTAAAAAGCACTTGTTAGGAAAGGACATACAGACTGTCATGTGTCATCATGTCAATCAAGATGGTAAAATTTTATGAGTAATAAGGTTGGGTTGATAAAAGATAAATTAAGTTTTATTGTCAGATGAATTTGTCATCTTTGTTGACAGAAGTTGTGTAAAAAATTAATTGGATGCCATTATTGATTGTTTTTTAAATGGTCCGATGAAATCCTATCACGTGACGTTTCTGTCGTCCAGAATGTCATTTAAGATGTTTGTGTAGCATAATTATTTTATATTATGACTTTCACAAAATTAGTAATATAAATAAATGTCATGTTTTTAACAATGTCATCCACATGGTGGTTGGATGTTACTTAGCATTATGAATAACGATTGACGATTATTCAGTCATTGCGGATGTATAGCGAAAAACAATTAGAACTTTTGTGCATAGGAGCGCCAGAGTGCGGAGCTCTAAAACATTGAAAGAATCTGCAAATTTGAAAACCGTACATAACCTACAAAGGTCTAAAACCAGTTAAGAAACTGCAGTGAGAAATTATAAAACGTTTTGAGTAATCATATCTAAACCTTCATCAGAAAAACTCATCTTTTACATGATTTGAAAAGCAATACAAAATTTTATAACATGAAAAATTTTCAGCAGATAACGATGATGAGGGGTAGAGGAGGGAAGCCTGAACTAGCCCTAAAGATGGACAAATAGCTATTCATAACCAGCACTACCAGTTGATTTTCAATTGCCTACCTGTATAGTTAATAAGCTCTGTATCTACTCAAACTGCAATTTTCACAAACAAAAGACTGGACTAATCTCAGTGCGATTGATAAGGGTGACCATAATACGGCATTCCAGGTGCTGGAAATGGAGGAAGAGGATGAGAACTAGGAGTTGCATGCGGTTGTTGAGGTACATGTCCTATTTGCTGCTGAGCTAATGTTGATGGCTGATTGCCCATCACTAGTGGTTGCTGGTGAGTCATCTGAGGTGGCTGCTGGGTAAAAGGAACCACTGGATTCATCATGTAAGATGGAGGTGGGGGTGGAGGTGGCCCGGGTGGCAGGGGAGGAAGACCACCATAATCATACTGGGCCACAATTCCACCCGATGGCTGCAAATACTGCTGAGGTGGCTTAGGAAGTGAATAATACATAGATTGAGAGTTGGAAATTTGACCTTGGATTGATGGCTGGGGCAACATATGTGATTGATATTGGTTGTTTTGAGGAGGATTAGGTTGTTGTGCCGGTATGAAAACAGTCTGATCAGAAACAGGGTTGGACATTGGAGTATTGGAAACTGATGAGAAAGAAGTTGAGGATGTTGCAGACTTCATAAGCCCAGCATTTTTGGCTTCTTCAGCTGCAAATGTAGAAAGGACAGAGGTCATAATGTACTGGGATGAGCTCGAAGCAGCTAGCTTGTCTGCGACCTCAGCTGCAATAGCCGCAGCAGTTTTTTTCGTTGTTTGTGCTGGTTTTGTATTGGTATCTGCCGATGCTATCGATGTTTTTGAATCTATCACATGGTCATCATTCAAACGTTTCCGCATATTTGCAGCTTCTTCTGCCTGTCCCTGTGCTACCTGAAAATTGATTAAATGCATAGATGTTAGCATAATTTAAAGCTGATCAATTAGTCAGTCCTGATGAAAATTTTAATTGACTAAATTGTAGTCCAAGATCGTTATAAAGTTTCAAAGGGACACGATGATCTTTTCCTTCTCGTCAATATTGAACATAAATTGCAACCATATGATGAGATACATGGCCACGATTCTCATTAGAGTTCACAATTGCCACATCTCTACTCAAAAGTTCCTGTAAACTGCCAGTTACTCATTGAGGAGTATTATCATCAATCTCAATCGTCTAGTAAGTGCTCTCTCTTCCTTCAGAATAAATGTATTTTGTTTCCACAAGGATAAAGGAATTCAGCATGTACCCATGAATTCTTATAAAAGTTAAAGATGCACCTCTTTTTAGCAGCCAACTACTTTCAAGAAAGGACAAGAATATAAAGGTAGATGGCATCATGGAATAGACATGAATTTCTTCAATATGAAAATGCAATAATCAAGGTACAAACCTGCATTTGTGTCCGAACATTCTCTAGCTCTGACTCCTAAACAATCATACGGGTAACCACAAGAAATTTCACATCAATCAAGGTCATCAAAATTTTCAAATATACAAAATAGTAAGTAATATTTGTAAATAAATGATCTCATACCTGCTCATGAAGTGTTTCACGTAACTGTGACACAAGAATCCCTCTATTTGCTTCGACAACTTTAAGTTTCTTAATGCACTGATTCAAAACAAGTTCTTCCTCCTCTAGATCTTTGGCTAAGGTCCTCCGCGTTGGATCCTTGGCTACGGAAGGAAGTTGCAATTTTTTGTTAACAAAAAATTAAGAGCATCACATTACAAACCATGAATAATTCAGGCAAGGAGAAGATTGCTGAAGAGAGCATATTTGGATAAGCTTAAAAGTTACTTCTAAGTATTTTTACATTATTAGACTTATCCAAACGCTCATATAATCTTTAATAGCTCTTTAAAAAGTCGGAGCTTTTTTTAAGGGGTTAACTGGTAGCGTTGCCTGTAGTTCCAAATGAAAAACCAATTCCAACCTACACAGAAACGGTAAATTTTATAGAATTACCAGCCTACCTTTTGTTAAAGCAACGTCGACATCTTTTCCTATCTTTCTCACACGTTGGATGGCAGACTTGCACTTATTCATTTCTTCATCTTCAACGGGATGTTCGCTGAGCACCAAGTTAAAAGCTGACACAATTTTTTCTTCAGTGCTACCAATGTTTAATTTCTGTTTTCGAAAGCAACACATGCAGAATAAGTATCCAAAAATGTTGGCAAAGGATATACATATTACAGGATCAAATATCTATAGAGTTAGCACTACATAAAGCGTTAATGACATGTTTGGTTGGGAGGATTAGCTCAAGACATTACTGAGGAAGAAAAGAACGTAAAATCTTGTTCACTCTATTGTCCCATACTGCACACCAAACATGCACGGAATGGTTAACCTCACCGTTCTGATAGATCTAGAGTCTCTCTTTATTTTGATAGAACGAGAACGTTTCTTCCCAAACTCCAATGGTGGGGGTAATTCTTCTCCAAGCATTACATCTTTAAGGCTCTGAGCACGGGATCCAAATACTTTCCTTTCTTCCCATATATTGACCTAATAACAAGATTTTCATATTAGTCAAGCCACTCCAACCAACCGATATGGTGCTCACCTATAGTTGTTGAAATTGATAATTCCACCATGGGGCAAAATATGATGTAATAATCTGGATTTGAACAGTTTAATAAAAGCTCTTCCAAACAATCTATGAAAAAATGATTGGAGACACTAATGGAAGAAAAGGGCAAGGAAAATTCCTTACCAATCTTGAGACGGCCTTCTGTCCACGATCATCCCCATTCTTCATAACCTCCTTGAGTGCTGAAGGAAGAACCTTCCAAAATTCGGAGACAAATTCATTTCCGTTACGCTTGCTGTTCTGCAGGATATCATTTGCAAGGTACAGAAGATGCACTTTCTTAACCATCTCCAAACTATGGAATTGTTTATCCCATGTCGCAACAACTTGCTCTGCTTTACCACGGTGAAAAATGCACCAGTGCGACAAAGCTACATAGAAAGAGAAGGTAAAAATATTGATCAAGAAAGATTAGCAAGTATATAAGGTAGCACAAAAAGGGTACTCTAATGCAGTTGGATCTAGTCAAGAAGTAATGGAGCATATATGGATGTGCTTAAAAGTCAAACTTACTTTTAAGTAACTTATTTTGCCATGCACGATTTTCAAAGTTATTTTTAAGTAACAAAACTAAATTCACTAACTTTTAACCACAGCCAAACATGCTTATATAAAATTGCCAAAATGTGCTGAAACATGTGAGATTTCAGTTTATGCTTTTTTTTTCAATTTCAGAATGAAGTAACACTACAAAGGACTGAATTGTCGTACACAACGAAAGTCTTATCAAATTTGTGTGTCCAAAATATATCTTCAACGGAAATGGTCTTAGAATGGTAATGGTTATAAAGAAGGAAAAAGTAGACATACTAGACATGGTAAGTTAACCAAAAAACTAGTCATCAAATTAAGCTTTATAAAGTAGAAATATATTTTGAAAAATCTGAAATGAAATACATGATAACATTTGTTGACATTATTGTAAGAGGCAAAAGCAAACAAGAATAATCAGACTTAGATTAGCAAATCTTCACCAACAAGAAAATGGTGCTTTAGAAAAAGAGAAGTCTTACAGCACAATTATTCCAGTTCTATGTTCAAGTCTAAACATGCTGAATTTAGGCATGCGTCCACGGTAAGGATTGCCACTTAGTCCAAGAGCAAACAAGGGGCCACTTTGAATATATAGAATCAAAACCCTATTACCAATTTACCATCTAATAAAGAAAACCCGAATTACATCAAGGAAGATCCATTGCTATATGCAGGATGCAAAATCCCGCTCTGTTTTTATTTATTATTTTATGACAACAAACTCTACTAATCAAATTCTATAAACAAGCAAAAAAATATGTGAATTAATGAAATCGCGAGACTAGCTAACAAATAAAACACTTAAAAAGTGATATGTGAAGATATTCTTTTTCATTTATTTTCAAGAAGAGCATAAAAGTTTCACAGCGTGTCTATATTTTTCAGCCGAAAAACTCAAATCAGAAATAGCAAAAATAATTGAAGGGGCATACTTTCAATACACTGCTGGGTGTTATTGAGCTTTGAGAGCTTGTCTGCAAGTATCTCTTCATTGAACACACTATTCATCCCACCTCTCCGAATGCGCCCTTCACCGGCAACACTTTTTTACTGCACAAAAACAAGATATATAAGCGCCACAAGACCCATAAATCAATTTTATTAAAGAGTAAACCCTAGTTACAGCTAAAAATGAGGAAAAAGGATAAATCTTTAACCAATTAAGCCAAAGGGGGGCTACGTAAATCACCCAATTGAGCAAATGCAAAGAAGGGGTCGGTACAAAATTTGCAAAAGGTCGTTGAATTGAGCTGCAAACAGAAAATTAAAAAAATAATAACAACGAAAACGCAGCCAAACAAAAAAAAAGAAGAAGAAGCAAACTGAGGATTTAAAATTGATTACCTGATCAGTTTATAACAAAAAACTGAGGCCGCTTCCAGAAACCCTAGAGAAGCTTCACAAGATGAAGAAGATCATGAGAAATAGCACATTCTGTATGCGTTTGTGTTCAATAGGTAGATTAATGAGAAATTGAGTTGGTGTAATCTTGTATCTATCTTTATAGAAGTGTATTTTCTAGTTATTGTTACATATGGGAATCCATTGCCTTCATCCCTGCAGATTTTTGTAATTTGACTGTAATATTAATGCAATTTTTGACCTTCCTCTTTTTAGGTATATATATTCAACGCTATAATTTCTAATATATACACAATATTTTAATTGCACTTAAAGTCCTCTATTTTTATTAATTATATCATTTGCATAAAAAAGCTTTTTTTCCACCATGTTTCTTAAAAATGGTAAATGCAAAAGTAGGATAAAATATTTTTATCTCATTCCAAAGAACGTAAATAAAATATTTTGACATCAATTTTCTTCAAATACAAAATATAGTAAATGCAAAAGTAGGATAAAATATTTTTATCTCATTCCAAATAACGTAAATAAAATATTTTGACATCAATTTTCTTCAAAGACGAAATATGTCGTATTCAACGAAAAAAGTGAGAGACTTAAATGTTGTAATGAGTACAGGTTAAAAACTTTTAAGTAAATTAAAATGTGATAGATTAAATAAAAATCATGATATTAATGTAATTATCTAGATATATTATTCAAATATAGAAGTTATTACCATAATGCACTAAAAAGAGGTTTATTGTTATAAAATACAAAGAAAAATAGAAGAGAGTAGAGAAGTTGATAACTTGTGAGTATTATATTGAGAACAAAAGTCACATATTTATACGGGAAAAATTAGGAATACAATGGTAACAAAAAATAAGATTGCAAGAATATAATTGTCATTCACTAATAATCATGTTATTTACACCACTTCTCATTGAATGACACATTACAAAATATCAAATGAAGGAAAAAAATATAGCTATTTGGAGTATTAAAATAAATAATGTCTCATTAAAACTTTATCAGAAAAATCAAGTGGAATAAAACATAATCGAAGGAAAAATAGTACATCTATTGCCCTGATGTTGATAAGTGAAAATATTTAAGTTTGACGCATTTTAATCTTGTGAACCAATTTTTTAAATGTAGACGTCGGCAATGATTTTGTAAATAAATCAACCACATTGTTACTTGAACAAATTTGATCGATGTCGTCATTCTTTTGAAACTCGTGTGTACGGAGTCATTTTTTAAAAAAAAAATATTTCGTCATGTTCCATTTGATATAATCTCCTTCAAGTACAATTTTTGTTGAATTAGATTTCATGCTATCTTGTTATAGCCTCCAAGCATATCTCCATATAAGATTTTATCAACATTTCGAATTGCCAAGTCCGGAAAGTTCAAGTTTCTCAAGTAAATTCAGATTTACTAGGATTGTATCCTTTTTAACAGTCAATCATTACTTTGCTTCGATGAATTTATTTCGATTCCTTACTATTCAACATATCACGTGCAAAAGTGTTGTCAACAACTTTTTCTTTTTCGATTTCATTTATTTTCTTTTCTAATAATAACATAACTTATTGAGATTATTTTTACTTTCAATATTCAAATACTTGAACATCTTCTAGGATTTTATAATTAATTGTGTCTATATATTTTCCAAGAATATAAGCCTCATAAAATGTGACAATCTTCCTTATTTGCTCCATTTTTCATTTTAGGGAATTTGGTTTGGAATCTAACATCATCACGCTTCGGACATGTTATTGATATATCAAATATAATAATGAATTATTCATTCACTAGTCAATTCGAACCGGAGCATTTAACACTGGTGTGTGAGATATTGTTAATATCTTTAGTCATCCAATGCATCTAAGTGAAATATTTTTCGAACATTGGGTTTGATTTGTCTTGTGTGAGGTTCTAGATAGTATAATGATAAATTATTTTCAGCTTTTTAATTCATACCCTAATGCTTATGGCTGTGAACAAAAATCGTCAAATCGGAAAATTGAATGGAAATCGCATTTTAGAAATCGTCGGTTTGGTGCCACGTGGACCCGTCAACAAAATGGTTTTGAACCAAACCAAACCGGTCAAAAATGGTTTGGTTTAGGTTTGAGAATTTTAATTGTGGTTTAAAACCAAACTGGACCGGCAAAATAATATATAAAAATGAAAAAAAATGAAAAATTTTGAAAAATTCAAATATGTAAAATTCAATAGTTTTGTCATGTGTGAGTATTTTTGTCAATTTCTAATTTTCTATTACATAAATATTATTATTGCCCAATAATCCTAATTTATATCTAATAATTTCAAGACTAACCTAATATATCAAAAGTCATTTCCTCTTCAGAATTCAGATGAATCGACACCCGACATAGCCTTGAGCCACCAGCACCACACCAAATCAGAGACAATGATATCCTAGGTCTTCGGTGATAATATTTGCTACAAATAAAGTTTCAGATTAATAATTCTTATGAGCAAAATAAGGCAAGAAATCTGAAATTATATGAGCTTCGCATTTCTCTCAATGATTGGATGATTGTGAAATAAATTTATTCACTTTGATGGAAATTATTTATCTACTATGTACATGATTCTATTCTATTTGTGTGGACATACTCTTGTTTTGTGACTGAATTGGGTATGATAAAATATGTCAATAGAAGCTAAAAAGTGTTTATATGCAATTTGATATATGGATGAGTTGTTTAATAAGTTAAAAGAAACCAACAATGACTCCAGAGGCAACTATACTTGCATCAATTTAATTGTTGTGTTTTATTGTATGCTTAGATATTTTGTTAAACTGTTTCTTTAAGTGTTTTGAATTAATAAGGATGATATATATTCAGTTAGCCTATTAAAGTCTTATATTTTGATCCAGTAGGCGTAAAGTTAATCATTTAAGGTGTTGCCTTATTGATGTCTCAATAACTGTATTATGAAACTATATGCTTTCAAATAAATATTTAGGTTATATGTGTTTTGGGCCTTATATTTAGTTTATTAGACTTGTATTGTAACGTTATCGTAACGCCTTAGTCTAAAAATGGTGAACATAAAATTATTATTATGATTTCACTTGGATTTAGTTGGTATTTAAATTTATATTACATATATTTAGTTGTTTTAGATTTATTACTAGTAAGATATAAATATATATTGAATTTAATGAATTAATGATATAAAAGTAGACATGTAAAAATATATACGATGAAACATGCGGTTTAAAATCGGACCAAACCGTTAGGTTTATGTTTTTTTTCAAACCGTTCAAAATGGTTTGGTTTAAAACTCAAACCGGTTTAAACGGTTTGGTTTGAAAATCTGTCAAAAATCGGACCGCTTACACCCCTAGACTAATGCTGGGAAAATAGTTCAATCAAATTATCAGTCAACAAATCATGTTATAAAATATCACTCATTAGGGTTTAAGATATTTTATAATGGTTCAAACTAAACTCGTATTATCGGAAGTGTTTAATATCCATCTCAATGCATCGCGGTTGAGAAATTATACATATATTACACTTTCAAAAATCATTATATGAAAAGTATTAGGCTCTGACCAAAAACTAATTATAACAGGGAGACTTTGATGTTGGCATCGTGCGTATTAACATTCCCTAAACAAAAATAAGAAATACTTTGTTCTCAATAATAATTGTTTATAAAAATAATTTGGACGCACTTAACAAATAATAGTGTTAAATTATTTATTGTCATCCCAACCAACATTTATTAAAATGTTTAGATTTAGGCTCATTTGCATTGACAAAACACATCTTATTGATTGTATCATTTGAAAATTATGCTCATGGTCTAACTTTTGAGAATAATTTCGCAAATTTCGGGTTGCAAACACCATGCAATCATCTAAGATATGTAACAAATATATTAGGCACAAATAATATTTAGATGATCAACGTGCAGGGTAACGGTGTTTTATATATCACTCTAATTAATTTTCAAAAATACAGGAATTTAGTTCCAACTTTAACTAGTGATGATTGATGATTAATAACTCAATAAAGAGAACAAGTTTCAAATAGGAAATTATTGGATTGAAGTTAATATTTATTCAAATCATCTTTTCGCATCATTGTTGATCCATTGATGATTAGCTGATTGTACCAAATTAGATAACTTTCTTGAATCGACGAACTTTGAATTCGTGATAATGTTTGCGGATATCTTTAAACTAAGCAAATTTCTTCTGAATTTGTTAGAATACAGTGTATTATCAATATATAGTTTATGTATTATTTGATATAATATAAGTTATTTTAGAGCTTTCAATGATATTCGATGCTCCTGATATCGCATTAACATTATTTTTTACTAATGTTAAATTGAAAAAAAAGAATTATCTTGAAGAGTAGTATACATAGTTGCACTATCAACTAAACATGAATTTTGACAATTCATCCTAAATTTATGATAAAATAAATATTTTGAAAAATTAATTTTATAATCAAAAGAAGTTAAGCAATACTTTAATCAATTAAAATAGTTAACAATGTCATGTTTCACACTTTTAAGGAAAATAAGAAAAATATATTTCAAACTAACTTCTAAATCAAAATAAAATACTAAGATACTCAAATAAACTAATCACTATTATCGTGACACCGCCCCGATCAAGTGATCAATACTGCAATTTTTGGATTTGTAAAAAAGATCAAAGATGTCCAAGTGAGTTATATCAATTGGATTATCATAATCAGCAAAAATTATTTTCATTTTTTTTCTATTCTCTTGATTGGTTTTTAGTAGAGATACACAAGATATTTTTTCGTACAACAAATACGTACTCAATGCAACTTTCATTCCACATCTAAAACAACTTTTTCGTGCTCTTTTTATAGATATGCTACTTGTTTGATTTGTGCCTTTTGAAATTGTTATCTTATTGCTGATAGTTTTCTTAATTATTTCATCCATGGTTTCTCTCACGTTCCCATCAATGTCCATGTCTTAATATTACATTTGCTTTAGGCAATGCAGTACCATTTGCCTCATAACAAGTTTTTGTGCCTTCTAATGAAATGATTTTTTCTTCGATTTTTCAATAAAGACTAATTTACTTCCTTATAATAGAAATAAAGTCACTAACCTTATTAAATCAATTTCTAATTTAATGTATTATTTCATCATGATTCAATCCAAATCATTAGGGTATTTTCTCATTCCTAAATGAATATTTTCCCTTCTTTTTAGGATTATGTTCTATTCTGAATAAAAATCAACCTCATATTGGGTTTTCACTAAATGGAGCCCGAGACATTTCATTTTTTTTAAAGGGAACAATACATATATCAGTTATTTATGAAACACTATTTCAATTCTACAGAATCTACTTTCAAAATTCACAAATCCGGTTGCCTCCAATTGAAAAATGTATAATATATTATATATAGTAGTTTCATTAATTTGGTATAAATTAATACAACCCCTGAAATCGTGGAATCTGTTACAATATGGAAAACAAGATTCCCGAATCTTCCTCATTCCTCATCTATGTAACCAGCCAGAAATCTATAAACAATTCCATTATACTCTGCAATTCGAAACTACCCGAAGCTAGGAGGTCACTGCTGCTTCGAGTTTAGAGGATCGGAGGTCACAAATTTCTCACCCGAGAGCCTGCTATCGGAGACAGACGAAATCGAAAACTTGCTTACGGAAATTGTTGGTGGAAGGCAGGCCATAAAAGTACGCAAAATCAGGCCGCGATAATTTCTGTTCACTGTAAGTGTTCCACTACTATTATCAATTTATGTGGTATTGATTTTGATGTTCGCCATTTTTCCACTTTCTCTTCGTTCATTTTCACTGTTTGTGACCGATAAGTAGAATTGTGACCGAACTTTACGATTCACGCCATATTTACGAACTGTGAACCAGTAAATTTTTGTGACCGAAATTTAGCCATGTCGATTTAATATGAAACTGGGCGTTGTGTGTATTTGTGACCAAGTGTTCGTTTTTACTGAGCATTAGAAATGTGGCCGAAATCCACCATTGTGACCATCATTTTCCCGAAAACAGTGGAAATGAAGTGATAATTGGTGAGATGATGTGTAAAATAATAACCTTAATCTCACTATGTTGTGACCTTATTGTGATGTTTACACTGACATTTCTTGTGCAGAAATACATAATTGCTTACGTGCATGTCTACTTGAGGTATGGAGAACAGTCGTCGTTGGTGTTGCTCGATCGTAATTGCTGTTATAGGCAGCTGCTGGACACGGTGGTGACAGAATTCGATTTGGATTCTACTAAGGCGGCGGTCACAATGAATTATCAATTGAAGAACGATTTGCCTCCGGTCAGAATAAGAAGTGACAACAATGTTTTGTCTTACATTACCTTCAAAGGTATGGATCGTGATCCTTCCAAGCAATGTCCAACCTAGCACGGCTAACATCAAATGTCATCAACATGGACTTCATATCGTTATATAGTATGTATTCCGCATACTTAATGACAAAGATTCCGCAGTCATGTCTGAAAATCACAAAAAGGGTAATATAGCACAATTAGGAATGAAAATGTAATAACATATATATACCTATAACCTGTACATATATGCCTGTGATCTGATTAAAGTGATCTGTGACCTGAACATGGAGATGTGTGACCCATGCATTTAATTCTGTGACCTGTGACTTGTGCATGTGTACTAATTCTGTGACCTATGTGACATGTGGTCTACACATACAGATATAAGTGTAATAGTGTGTGTGTAAAAAGATAAATAAGTCACACGTATACCCATTCTGTTGGTGCAGAATGTTATCAGCAACCATGACTGTCATCCTCATTGGATCATCAGCGCCATCAACCCTGTCAACAATTGGAGGATGACTCTTACAAATGGTTCAATCCCAGCATAGACCATCTTTTCCTGGTACGTCTTGTAGTTGGAATGGAACACATATAGTGTATGCTTTCGTATGTCCAGGCAACCAAACATCCAATGAGCACGATTCTTGGGTAGGAGTGGCAGAAGAACATAGTCAACTTCTGCCCAAGGACGAGAAAGTTCTAACTTCCGGCTTGTGACACGTCAATAATATACAAATATGTCATAATCACGTTTGGGTCCTTCGTGTACTTCGGGAAGATGTTTTTTATATTCGCCTGGAACAATGAGTCGGTTGTGGTAGTATTCACTTTGGCACGGGGACTTTTGGTCATATATTGTCGTATATGATAGAAACACACGTTCATGTGCTGACAGAAAAACAAGCACCAATCAGTAATGACACACCTGTGACCTGTACATGTACGTCTGTGACCTTAGCCTAAGAGTGGGTAGTATGTGACCTTATGAAATCAAAAATGAAACATACCGTGCTGCTAAGAGAAGAGTCTGTGCATAGAAGCTCGTGCCACCATGATTTGGAACCTACCGTCACGTCCCAGTGACGAAGGGAGGACAAATGACATCATCTTCGTCATTAAATTTTTTCCTGACAGTAGACAATAAACAAGACTGAACTCGAATAACGTTGTTCGTACATTAGTTCATAATCATGTATCATATAAATTGGACCCTTCCGTACTTGTTTATTGGTTTGTAGCATCTGTAGAACCAGTTATTGAATGCAACAACGTCAACCTCATCCGCATGCTTGTCATGATTTTGAAAAACAACTATAGTGTCCAAATTCTTAGTTTGTTTTCCTGCACCAGTGATTTATGGGGATTGCAGTGCTCTTGTAGGCCTTGGAGCCCTCTTAACAGGCAATCCAGACGATGGTGCGAAATGGATAGATACATGTACGTAACACAACACCATTAGTCTGACTTGTGGAGTCAGACCTATGACCTGTGACAAAATATTATTGTGACTTTATGAATTATGGCAACGGTGTTCTGTGACTTGTGGCTTGTCAGCGGAGGGAGTGACAGAGATTAGTTTAAGAGACTTGAATGTTGTAATGAGAAATAAATGTAAGTACCGGGTCCTGAACATTTTTTTCCTTGCTCACTAAGCTATCCTTATCATGACCTTCGGTCTATTCCGCCACATCGGCACTATCATCACCGACATGATTTTGCAATAATATTGGAGTTGATGAGATCCCCAAATTAAATGAAGGGGTCGGAGGGAAGTACGGGTATTCAACGGCATCGGCGGGATCCGCCTTACCCTTACCTTTGTGGTCCACCGGTGGCTCGCTGCTTGGGTCCTGAATGGAACACAAATGTAATTGTGAACACAAATATGTGATCTTGTGACCTTTGGAAAGAAATATGTGACTTGTGCAATGTAAAATCGTTTTCAAAAGCTTACTTTTTGTGGCTGATCTGTAGGCCCAGCACTTTGCCCATCATTCCTGTTATTCATTTTTTCTAAAATTGCATCAATTGTGCTTACTATCAAAACACTCACCAAGTCGGATAAGAAAGTCATGTTGGCCCTTATGTCCACCATGTCACACTTAATTTCACATTGCATGCGGATAATCTGATTGATTTTACTATTTTTGTCAACCTTCAATGACATGAGATGCGACTTGACTTCAGTAAGCTGCTTTGTTAATTCACTATTCTTCAACTGGGTGTCAGTAACTTGCCCACTTAAATTCTTCAACTGGTTAATCACCTGTGTTTGGACGATACCAAGATGAGTTAATAGACCTTTTGCACTGACATATGATTCTTAACATGAGACAAATGCTTTTGTGACTTGCATAAAGTAAATATGAAACAACATACATCAGATTGTGGTCCAACATGTTCACTTGTGACCATCGGCTCCTTCGAGGTATGAAAATCACTTCTCTCTGGCTCCGTAGGGTAATTTCTATGTGTTGCTTGCAGTGCAGCTGGTGTATGAAAGTCTCCCGTCTGTGGTTCTGTCGGATAATTTACATGTGATGCCTGCCGACTTTGGGAGTGAAGTAAGATGATGTCCTTTGCCTTTTTGGGGGAGTATCAACGAAATCATCGTCGTCGTCATCGAAATCGCTAGAATGACCCTTTCTTCCATCTGTGATCATTAGCAACCGTGTTCCACTTGTACCTGCGTGGCTTGCATCCTTGAAGTGTCCGTCTCCAGGTAGTTGTGGTTGCTCTAGTTTGGTGTATGGAACACCACTCATATATGGAGCCTTCATCTCCAAATCAGACGATACAATATACCGTATTTCAAACTGTGACAATACCATAAAAATGGAACCCTTGTTAGAGAGCAAATATGTGCATTTACTGTGGCAGGAGATTGCAGAGAGAAAATGACTGTAGTCTGAGAATGCAAATATCTGATTGGGTGTTCTATGCACAAAATTCTGTGACCTTGTGACTTACTCACACAAGTCTGTGACCCATGGTAATACATCTGTGACCCATGACAAAAAAAAGGAACATTTGTGGATGCAAATATGTACATGCCTGTGTCCTGTGATTGCAGTAAGGAATTGATTGTGTTTTGTTTTCTAAGTAGATAAATATGTGACATTGTGACTCGTGTATGGGAATAACGACCATGTAACCTTTCCGTTGCAAAACCGTGTTTAAATACTTACATCACGGTGGGAGAAAACATCTTCATCCAATTTCACGGCTGACAGCTGCTTGTTTGACATCCAGTTCACAATGAGTGGGAAACCGTTCCTCATTCGATTCGTCACAGGTCCATTAAGTCTGGGAATTGACTCGTATATCCAAACTTGAAATGCAACCAAAAACCCATTCAGTCTATAATGTGGATTCCTATGACCTAAACCCTCATTCAGAGATTTTATAGACATCTCAAACAACTCTTTACCCCAAGGGAACATTTCCAATAACTCAAAATCTTCTACTAGCGTAAACAAGTAGTCTTCAACCACATTCTTATATGATGTGGAGAAGAGGTATGAAGTAATCAAATACAGAATCTCCAGCCTCACAACATCATGATCATCAATGTCTGATACGCTCAAGAATACGTCCCTAACACCTTCATTTGTATCCAACTTCAATTTTCCAAAGTATGCACCCTTGATCCTAGATGGAATATTGTCAATCTTCTTCCTAATGTCATTACCATTATATCTAAGACCCGTCACTAAACAAAATTCACACAATGAAAATCTCAAAAATCTATTTGCAACTTGAACCACATCTCATTAGGATTCGGCTGCTTCATTTCCCTGATCAAAAAGCAGTGTATTAGCTGGGGTTGCAGAACAATTTCGTTAATTCCATGAAAAAAGAGAAACATGTGTTCGACAGGATATCTCTCTGTTGCTCATCGAATTTAGACGTGAAATTCGACAACACATTTTTCGCAACATATTATGTACTTCCATTCCTGCATCGCAATATATGAATCATGAACAGTCTGTGAAAACATGAGATAAAAGAAAAAATTCCACATTAACACATTTAGGTCACAAATGGTTCGAATCATTGTGACTTGAAAGTTACTGTTGTATTCAAACAGAAGAATGAGGTCACAAACTGTTTCAGACAGGTCACAATTGAAATTCCAACATCGTTATTGCACCACAAACGAACTTACATTCTTCGATTTCGTCATAGGTTTTCTGGGCATTTCTTCGCGGCATTTCTTTTTCCCTTTCGGATTCAATGCAACCGGTTTTTTAGGAATTTCTGTACGATCTCCCTTTGACGGAATCGACATTCTCTTCTTTCTGTGTGCGTCTCCGGCTCCGGCTCCGGCTCCGGGTTGTGTCTTTCGGTCACAACTCCTTGTTTTCTCCATTGGTCTAATTCCTTTCACAATCCGGTGTCACAGAAAAAAAAAATGCACTCCATTCACTTGCGTCGGCGTCTCCTTCACCACTGCCGTATTTTCGCCTGCTTTATGATATGGGGATTCTCTCGATAATCAATTAGGGGTTTTAGGTTTGAGGTACGGTGGGGAAGATTATATGAGATTTTGTGATTTTCTTTTCCTAAATGAAGTGATGTTTGGTGATTATGCGGTTATTAAAGATAACTTTACATATTTAAACCGCCCCCTCTCTCCAATTGTACGTAAGTAGCGGAAGTGGGGGGGTTTAATTAAAATTAAATTTAATTATAACAAAACCTGATTTATGAAATTATAAAATTGATTTTGGAGAAATGAAAATAGTAAGTTAAAAACAGGTCTGTGTATAATTTCCTCTTTTTTAAATCCAACCAAACAAACAATTAAATATTCTATTTGATAACAGTAATGTGAAGCCCCCCAAACAATGGATCCAATTGAGTTTTCATACTCCAAATTTTGATGGTTCAATTTATCTTTCTTGGATAAAGTAGGAAAAAACTTGATTGGGGGATAGAACGGAAAAATCCAACACGACCCAATATATATGACAAGTCGCACCATAACTCAACCCAAAATGCATCTTAATACCTGGGACTTCGAAAATGTACTTTGGGAACACTACTAAGCATTACATGATAAAAAAAATTTGAGAAAAACTATGTACAATATTCATTTTGATGTGAAAATTTTAAAGTATTATTTTATGGGAAAAATACATAACTTCTACAACCATACTATTTGTACAAAAAAGTCAATTTTTTTGACAAAAAGCCACATGACGACCCCCTATTGGGGGCGCCTGCGACGGGCTAGATTTATTCTAACTCCTATGTTTCAAAACACAATTTTAAAAATAAGACTATTCAAAATTTACATCCCTCTAGTATGCAGTGACCACATATATTTACAGATTTGACCATTACCCATTTTTCTTTGTGAATGATAGCTCCTTTTAATTTTGAATACCATCGAACAAGATTTTCGTGTTGTAATGTAATGTACTATTTTTAGATCTGCTTTGTGATTTTGGGTAAATTTTTAGTTCTATTTTTTCATTTCAGGAATAATGTTGCTAGAAATTACATACTTGATTTCCAATAATTAGTAAGTTTATGTTCTAATTTCACATTTCACTTAAAGGCCTAATATTTGAAATAGTTATGTCTGGACAATATCATCTTAAGTGAAATAAAATCATAATATAATTATCCAATTAAATAAAGGGAAAATTGCAGCTGCGATCCCAAATATTTTTGTTTTTTTTTTGCAGATTTTACCTCAACTTTCACTTTATGCAACCACATGTCCCAAACTTTTGAGAAATTCGCACCGGAGGTCCATCTGGATAGAAGCAGTCCAAATCACCGTTAGTCAACCGGGAAAATTAGAAAATGAGATATTTTGACCATTTTAAGGAGAGACATTTCCGTCCATAAAGTAATTTCTCTTTAAAAACAATAAATAAAAGAAAAATAATCACCATCTTCACCCCCACCCCACTCCCACTCCCACTCCCACCCAACACCAAAATCCTACTGCCCATTTGCCCCTTGTGTGATTGAAATCTAATTTCTGCCTCCCATTTCTGCTTGGGTTGAAGACTCTTCTTCCAATTAGTACCGCTACTAATTATGGCGTTGGCTTGGCTATTACAAGCTGTTTCTATTTTGATTTCATTGACGTACTTCTTGACTCGTAGTTGCCAAAAAAGCTCGTTCTCTTCATCACTGGAGGACCATTAAAATTCTGTTCTTCATGGGTTTTTTTGGGCTTTTGATTTAAGGGTTTAATGAGTTTCGAATGATTCTAGGACCATTAAAATTCTGTTCTTCATGGGTTTTTTGGGCTTTTGATTTAAGGGTTTAACGAGTTTCTCGGTGACAAGTCGAATCTCGTAGTATTTCATAGGCCATAAATTCATTGTTACAATCAACGATTTAAAGGTTTCACTAATGGCTGTCAAGATTTTTCATGCTTTGGAGCCGTAAAACATCCATTCCCTGCAATTAGAAGAAAATTGTTTGGTCAATGGTGTTGAAAATTGTTGTTTGAGAAGGTGGCTATGGTGTTGGCGTTCGCAGTGGTCACAGTGCTGATGGGCAACAAGATTTTGGTGTTGGGGGGTGGGAGTGTGAAGAAGATGTTGATTTTTTTCTTTTATGGACGGAAATGTCCATCTGTAAAAATATCTCATTTTTTTAATTTTCAAGTTGACTAACGATGATTTGGACTGTTTCTATTCAGATGGACCTCCGATGCGAATTTCTCAAAAGTTTGGAACATGTGATAGTACAAAGTAAAGATTGAGATAAAATCTGCAAAAAATAAAATAATAAAAAAAAGGTTTGGACTGTGGCTACAATTTTCCCTTAAATAAAACTATCGTGAGGGAATGATGATCGAGTTTCATTAATTGTCTTGTATTATATAATTTATATTCCATCAGTTAAATAACTCAATAAAATGTTCAGACAGAATAAAAAAAAAAAAAAAAAAAAAATACTTTGCAAACACACAGTAAGTTAGTAACACAACATTAGCCCATGTTTGAGCCTTGTTATTTTCGAAATTCATTTTTTCGATATTTATTTTTACCAAACATTCTTCAATAAAATAATTTAACACTCAAGTTCAAAATTTTCCTTATTTTTCAATCACGCATTCTCCAACTTTTTATTATTTCAAAATGCATTTATATATATATATATAATGGAGCCCAAACGGATGGTTAAATATAGAAAATAAACAAAATTCATGATTTTCATAGCATCTAGGAGTGTCAACGAACTGAGCTCAGTCGAAACTCAAAACTCGGACTTGGTTCGAGTTTTTTATGCTTCAAAATTTAGGCTCGAGCCGAGCCAACTCGATTTTAAAAAAATAAAAAAAAATCGTTATAAATCTAATTTTTTATAATGAATTTAAAATTGGTGCATTTATACGCATTATAAATAATATTTTAATATTAACGTATACAAAACAATACAACTAAAATTAAAAAAAAAAAAAAAAACTTAAAAAAGAGCAGGCAGTTTTGAGTTTAGAGGCCTGCAAACGCAAGTAGCTGTTTTTTTTTTTTTTTTTCATTTTTTCATACCCGGCTCATGGGCTGGTGACGAGCCACGGGCTAACTCATGCTTGAGCTAACGCCCCAAAATGGAGTCACGAGTCGGCCCGACTCGAACTTTTTTCGGGTCTAGCCTGAGCCGCCCGAACTTTTTTCCAAATATCGACCTAGTATAGCAAGCAATGAAATACACCTTGGATGGTTCATCTTTCATGATTAGACATCTAATGATGATGGTGATGTTCCGGCCGGTCAACTGTTTCCAAGAAAACGCGAAACGAAATGAAAGGAAAGTAATTTCAAGGGTAATTAGCGCAAAACGTCCTTACATTTACACGGTTTTGTGCAAAACGTCCCTACCTTTCATTTATTGGTGCAGAACGTCCTTACCTTTCCAATTTTTGGCGCAAAACGTCATTTTTGACCATTTTACCCTTCTATTGAAATAAAACAAACACAAATGAAAAGAAAAATAAAGAATAATTTTCAATCTTACTCCTAAACTTCTAAAAAATGCAAATTAAACCAAAACTTATAAAAATATTAAAAAGAACAAAAAAATCTCTTTTGCCCCCTTTTAGCCGAATACATGAGCTCATTTTTCCGGCAACTCCTGGCTGTCCAAACCGTCAGATGTTGGTTCCAACATATCCTCCTCATTACACTCTACAACTACATACCAAGAAATCCTCATAACTCGTTGTAATTTGGCCGAAAATCAAATTCAAAAATCGCAGCCTGAAAATCGGTTAAACATCCACAACTCGCCGTCCGGCCACCCAATCGGTCGGAATCTACCACTTGTCGAAGTCGAAGCTACTTATGTAAACAATTTCCTCCAACAAGCAATCAACAACCACCAATTTCAAAGAAAAACAGTCCAATCGCTACGCTCGCGAGTTCGCACCAGCGAACATTTCAGACCCAAATTGAAGGGGACCCATGACTAAGTTAGGTGCGCCAGGTGATGGAACACCCAACCCAGGTGGTCCGCCACCATAGGTCATCACGGTGGCTTCAGAATTGGAGGAAAACTAGTGTGGTATCGTAATAGTCGCGACGGGCAGCTTTCAATTTGAAATTCAGATCTTATTCTTACTGTTTGGGCTAAATTGTTTGCATGGTCGATGCCGTCTTGAGTAGAGAGTTGGCTGGTGGTATGTTTCGGCCAGAAAGGTGGCTGGAAGCGTGATTTCAACGTTTGACCGCATTTTATGCGGTGAAGTTTGTAGCTTGATTCCGATCAAATATGTCGGAGTATGGACTGGTGGTTGGGTGGGTTGTGAAGAGGGCAATGAAGGGTTCAAGGTAGTATGTTGATCTGACGACCAAAGTGGTCGGAGGTTGGGGAATTTGCCTTCAAATGTGGTGGCTTAGAAGTTGATGATTTTTTCATATTTATGACTAATTTACACCTTTTTAAAATTTGAACCCATAATTGCAATTTATTCTTTATTTTCCCCTTCTTTTGTGTTTGTTTTATTTCAATAGAAGGGTAAAATGGTCAAAAGAACGTTTCACCAAAAATTGAAAAGGTAAGGACGTTCCGCACCAAAAAACGAAAGATATGGACGTTTTGCACAAAACCGTGTAAAAGTAGGAAAGTTTTGCGCTAATTACCCTAATTTCAACGAGTAATGTCCCACACGTTGCGAAGTTCAGTAAAAAAAATTCTTAAAAAGTATAGTAACAAATCTCAAACGCCAACCCAAGTATGATTTTTGAAGCAATTAACTCCAAAAATTGCTCAAGAATTCACTTTATGAGAGCAACCAAAAAACATTGATCCATGCCAAGTTACTGGACAGAACTCTCTCATGCTGTCAGACTAGTTCGACATACCAAAAAGTAACATAGGTCATCGTTTTGCCACGAAAAAATACAAAAAAAAAAAAAAAATATTAATATTACTCTTATATTCTTCGTGTTGGTCAATCACTTTAAATGGTCAATCACTTTAAATCACAAGCGTATTCCCAAGGCATAAAACAATATCATGTGAGATTCTGATTCTCAATATTAGACAGCAAACAAGATGTAAATCATACTTAGGCATCATGAAGAAATTGCACATCTATTATAGCATCATGAAATGTGAATTGACAGGCACCAAAACCGTGTTCGCTGGAGCAAGGAAAACAACCAAAACTAAAATATAGATTAATTTTCAAAACCTGGAGAGTTCTAACTAACATTTGAAAAAAGGAAACTCTTCAAGGTCCAAAATGACCAATACAAAGAAAAAAAAAATTCTCAGTGTTCACTGGGCAGCGACTTAATGATGTCCGAGTCACCTGAATTGCAAAGAAGTAAAAGTATTGTCAAGATGACATAAATGATGGGGACGAAAACTAAAGCAACATAAATTTGAGGTACCTGGATCAACAATGCTTAGGCAAGAAACACGGAAGTATTTGCCGCAAGCAGTTCCTAAGTCAACATTATCTAGCAAGAAAACAGTGGAAGAAGCCACTTCAGCACAAGCCAGGCAAAACAAAAAGTTAAGAATTCTTATCTCAAGTACAGTTCTCAAACAAAATAAATGATTTCTCTTCTCAAGTACAGACCTTAAGATACATTAATTGCTCCTGCTATGCAGGCTATTATCTGCTTCAAAAGGTTTACCCACCCTTCCATACTGGACTCTTCTTCACTCAGATAAAGTTAAGCGAACTTTACTTGTGAAATGTCGGTCATACATGTTCAGAAAATTTGGAGACATCATTTGCCAAAGTTAGCATGTAAGGGGTTGATTCACTTGTCATCAATAGCATTTATATAAAATCATTCTCCTAGAGAATGCCTAGCTATTATTTGAATGTATATAGCTACACAGATACGAATACACGAGTCCGACACCATTAGTGTTGGATACACTGACACACAATTTGTGGAGAAGTACCAATACATCACTTCTTAATTTAGGATGATTTCATTCATCTAAGAATGTAAAAAGTTTAATGGATCTGGCTAAGGATTTGAAATTCATTACTTCCATCCATAATCATGTATAAGGAATTTTTTTATCGAACTTTCATTGAAAACTAGACATTTATTTGACTTGGTAAAACTGATCAGATCTCACCATAACAAGAGACGATAGCTTAATCTTACAATCCAAACACACAACAAAAACATGTCACATTTCACCACACCACAGCACAGATTTAAGATAGCTACACAAATATCCTAAACCTAAAAAATTGTCTATTTAAAATGTCAAAATTGATATTCTTTTCTCACGTTCTGTTGCTCATATCAGTTCCTATAATAAAGCTACCTATAATGATATAAAACGATGCTATATCCAATTGCACCAAATTGGGCAGAACAAAGTTAGGCCATCAACTATGCCTTGAAGTTACCGAGAAGCCAACTTATAAGCACCTATTCCAAACTATCAGAAAATCTCAGGGATGCAGCATGCTTAGATTAAAGATATTTTCGTCATTAGAAAGAAAATCCACAACATTAATCAAAGGAAAATTCACGAAACCCTTAAAAATGATTTTAAGAACTAAAGCTTACTTCCGTTATAGTGGTGTACGCCAACTTTTGAAAGCATGGCATAGTACTCGATCTCAGATTTCCTCAGTGGTGGACAGTTGTTCGATATCAGTATCAGTTTCCCTATCATCATTAATTCCCCCCCAAAATCATTAAACAAGGAAAATCAAATGTACAATCACTCAAATTGATTTCAATTACTCAAAAAAATAAAAAAAATAAAAACCTTTAGAGTTACGGAGAGTTTTGAGTACGGTCTTGTAACCAAGGGTGTACTTTCCGCTCTTCATAACAAGAGCTAGCCTGTTATTAATGCTCTCATGAGTCTTTTTCTGTAAAACCAATAGAATCAGAGAAAGAAAAGAATTATAAAGGTTTAGATTTGAGTGCAAAAAGAAAATTAAAACTAGATCAAGATCTGATGAAAGACAGAGCAAGAGAAGTACAGTTTTCTTAGCAGCAACCATTGTGAAGCGGCTACGTCTGGGGATTTTGCTGAGACTGAGATGGGAGAGACTCGTGAAACCCTAGTTTAGCAGAGATGGTATTTTATAAATGGTTTCAGATTGGCTGTCAGTGATGGCTGGGCTATAATTTGGGTTCTGTTCACTGTTGAGCTGGGTATTAGTTTGGATTTGGGTCGAGTTTGGTCTGAGTTGTAGTGTGGCTTCCTGGTTTACTCTTGATCTGGGTTTGGGTTTGGATCGTTGTTGGGGGTTTAGATGGACCGAGTTATAATTTCGGTTTTAGCACCGTTGGGCTGGGTTATAATTTAGGTTTTGGTCACTGTTGGATTGGGTTTCGGTATTCCAACTATTAATTTAAATCAATTACATCCTTAAGATAATATGGAAGTTCAGTTTGGTCCTCAAATTATTAATTAACATCAATTAAATCCTTAATCTATTAGGGAAGTACAGTTTGGTCCTCCAACTACTAACAAACATCACTCACGTCCTTCAACTATTAGGAAAGTTAAATTCGGACCTCCTTCTATAATTTAACATCAATATCATCCTTCAACTAATACTGAAGATCAATTGGTCCTCCATCTACCATTTAACATCAATTTCATCATTTATCTATTATAAAAGATCAATTTGATCCTCAAATTAATATATATCGTCAATTACATCCCTCAGCTATTAGGTAAGTTCAATTTTGTCCTCCAACTATTAATTAACGTCAATTATATCCTTTCACTATTAGGTAAGTACAATTTTGTCCTCCAACAACTAATTAACATCAAATTTATCCTTGAACTATTAGGGATGTTCAATTTTGTCCTCCATTTACTGAGTACAAACAATTTCATCCTTCAACTATTATAGAAGGTCAATTTTGTACTCCAACTGTTATTTAACATCAATTCTATCCTTCAACTATTTGAAAAGTTCGATTTGGTCCTACGATCATTTGCTAACGTCAATTACATCCTTTAACTATCATTTAAGTTGAATTATGTCCTCCAACTATTATTTCACGTCATGTTCATCCTTCCACCACTATTGAAATTTAAATTTTGTCCTCCAACTACTGACAGGGTTATAATTTGAGTTTTGGTCACTGTTGGGCTGGGTTTTACATCGGGTTATAATTTGGGTATTGGTTACTGTTGGGCTGTATTAGTTTGATTTAGGTCGTGTTGGACTGGGTTTTAGTTTGAGTTTGGGTTAGTATTTGGCGAGTTTTAATTTGTGAAAATTACATAATTCCAGGTGTTTGAAGATTGGAATTCAAAAATCAAGGATCAAGTTTCATTATTCAAAAATCAGGTATGAATATAATAATTAAATATATACCTCCAATTCAATTCCAAACCCTAACCATTTCATTTTATTCTCACCCTCACTCACTCACTCACTCTCTATCTATCTTCTTCCTCTATTCCTTTCACTTTTCTACGTCGCCGTCAAAACATGCCGTCGGAGACCTACCCCATTTCACTTCAGTCATTGCCACCACGTAAGCAGCACCGAGGCGATATGTACCACGTAGCGCGGTGGGTGCGAAATCTCCTTTCTCGCTCTTCCTCTCCTCAACGAGATCTGATGGGGTGAGCATCACCACCGCTGAAAAATTAATGGGCACAAACCATAGCATTCGTTCTAGTAATGGCAGTGATGTCGCTTTCGAGAGGTGGTGGTAGTGGTGGTGTTTTTGTTACAGTTTGTAAGGCAGTTTAGGCTGTGGTGCAAGTGAAGGTGTTGATGGTGGTGGCAGTAACAGTTTTGGACTTGATTATTTGTTGGAGGAGTGATGGCTGTGGTGTGGTGTGGTGTGGATTGTGTGGTAGTTTTGGGCGAGGGGTGGATTTTGGCAGGTGACAATGGTGTAGTGGTGTGGAGGTGGTGTCGTGAAAGGTATTGTGGGCGTGTTTGTGGTGCTGCGGGCGATGGTGGTGGTCGTGGCGATGGTGAGGTGAGTTGGATGCCTGTAACCAATAATTGGTTAATTTGTAACATGTGATCTAAAAATTGTGACGGTGATGGTGGATTTGGTGCGATAGTGATGGTTTTATGGTGTTGGCGACGGTCGTAGGGTGAGGATGGTCGTAAGTGGTGTTAGCGGTGGTATATGACCTAATTTTTGGTGTATGTGACCAATTATTTGGTTATATGTGATCAGCATTAAACTGCGACCTTAAAATTTGATACTTATGACTGAAATATATATTGTGACCAACAAATTTAAAAATATGTGACCTGCAATTTTTTTTATCAGTGAAATAAACCGTGACCTATAAAAATTTTGATTTGTGACATCGAAATAATATGTGACCTATAAAATTTTTGATTTGTAACTTCGAAATAATTTTTGACCAATTAATTTGATAATATGTTACTTGTAGATAAGCTGTGACCTATAATTATGTATATGTGAACACTAATTGTATAATTGTGACATAATTAATAAATATTTTTAATTAATTAAGTAATACCTGAATTTTGAATTATTAAACTATCTATATGACTTTTGAATTGGTGTAAACCATACACCTGAATTTTGAATTTTTCCCTTTTAATTTGGTTTAGTTTTGGCTGTTTGGGCCCTTTGGATTTACTTGTTGGACAGATTTCTATTTTGGGTTAAGTAATCCGGTTGGCCGTGTTTTAGTTAAGGTCAATTCCATCCATCAACTATTGTTATCATCTTAAATTTCATCCTCCAACTACTATTTAACTTCAAATTCATCCTCCAACAACTATTAAGAATCAAACCCTCCCTCCATTCATGAATCAACTTAAATTTTATCTTCCAACAAATGTTTATCATCAATTAGTCCTACAACTATTATATATATCTTCAAATTCATCCTTCAACAATTGTTTAATATTAATTTAGTCCATGAACTATTGTTTAATATCAAAACACTCCTAATACTAATTTTTAAATACAAAAATCATCTTCCAACAAATAATGGGCATCAATCCCATCCTCCATCTATTAATGAACTTCAACTTCATCCTCCAACAAATGTTAGAATCAATTGAGTCCTCTAACTATTATGTAACTTTAACTTCATCCTCCAACAACGGTAAAAAAATCAATTTAGTCCATCAACAATACTTATCATCAAAACAGGCCCAAAACTATTGTTTCAAAAATAAAATCGTCCTCCAACTATTGATTAGAAACAAATACGTCCCCAGTAATTGTTTAGCATCAAAGATTGTAGAGTTAAATAACCTGAAGGGTTTTTGAGCCTTTGAAAGAGAAATTCAATATGATTTATGATATGCTGGCGAATTTTTATTCAAGAGGACTCCTTAGGCTCCAATTCGAATGATGCGCATTGCATACGCTAAGGTCATAAAATTGAAACAATGACTTGCGCTGGAGAGTGGAATTATTCAGCAAATGTCACAAAAGTATATTGCTGAAATTGACGAAACGACAACGTTTTTATCATCCAAATGACGAACAGCGGAATTTGAACAAGCCTCCTATAATGTATAGGAAGCAATATTATCAAATATATTTATATATTTTTTACGATTTAGTAGAAAATATTTAAATGATGAAATGATGCACTATTTTTAAAATATCAATAAAATTATTGACAACACAGAATTAATTCAACTAATTAATATTAAAATTGATATTTTATTATAAATAATTAAAAAATGACCAACACTTGGACTCTTAGAGGTGTCAAGACGGACGGACCGGTCAAACCCGTGAAAATTGGTCCGAATCGACCCGGGACCGAGGGCCGACCCGTGACGAGTGGGCAGTTCACGGGTTAAGGAGGTGTGACCCGCGGGCTTCGCGGGTTGCACCTTCACTGGAGTTAACCGCGGCCCGTGAAAAAAAAAAGTAAATATTATAGTTAAGTAGGTGTCAACCTAGTTGGAATGTACTTAAACTATAAATTATAGTAAAAGTAGGTATCAACCTAGTTGGGATGTACTTATACTATAAATATTTGATAATAGTAATTAGAAATGTATTTAGTTGTTATTTGTTTTAAGTTAAATTTTACTTTGCAAAGTTATAAATAATTCATGTAACATTAAATTTGAATTCTATGTAAACATTTCTTGGTATAAATATGAATTTATCATTTTGTTCAATTCTTAATTTACATTTAACAAAAAAATATTTTTTGCTATAAATATGAAAAAATTTATATTTTTATAATTTTATTTATACAATCATAAGGGTCAAATCGCCACCCGTGACCTGCATGGGCTTGACCCGAATAGGTCAGCGAACGGATCGGGTTGTATTCCAAAATTGTGGGCAGACCCGGAACCGGCCTGAAACCCGTAACATGCGGGTTTTTTTTTCACGCGGGCCGGTTACCAAGCTCATATGTTGGCAGGCTAACCAGCCCGGACAACCCGGATTGACACCTACCAACACTTTAGCTTTTGTCGTTGTAGCCTTCTGCATGACACGTGGATGTTAGTACACGTGGATGTCAGCCACTGTTTACCACAAACTACAAGTAAATCACCATTGAAATTGATATTAGGGTTCGTCTGATAGGGGTGGAATTCCAAGGAAAATGAAATTGATTTTCCAATTTCCAACTTTGTTGGTGTTTGATATGCTTTATTTTCTTGGCAAAACGTTTTCCACCCTTTTCTAAGTACAATCCTTTTATGCACAAAAGCTTGATTTTGTTTTCCCACCTATTTTGTGGAAAAATATTTTCCACCTTTTTTTTTTCTTTTTTGACAATGAGAACAAATTCAAAATACAATGGTAAAAAAATTTTTCACTTTTATTGACAACTTCCATACAAATGAAAGTCAAACGAATGATACTCGGTATGGTAAAAAAAAAAAAAATTTTTTTTTTTTTCAAATTTTTTCTTTTATAATTGAAACAAATTTTAGACCTATTGGTAGAAATAATTATCACTTTAATGGACAATTTTTATGTAAAACATAGTCAAACGAATACCAACTTTAAAAATTTTCCAGGTGGAAAATTATACCAATCAAACACACTTATTTAACAATTCCCTGGAAAACAAGTTCTAGGCAATATTTTCCCTGGAATTCATTTTCTTTCCACCCATTTTCTACCCTTGCAATCAAACGGACCCTTAATGATAATCAAACTCCATTGAATGCTGTCCGCTCCTTTCATGCACGTCTCAAAATTTAACCACACAAAATACAGAAATAATATGATGGAAGTGATACCAAAAATAACTTCAAAAGTCAACTTAAAAAAAAAAAAAAAAAAAAAAAGATTGAAAATCCTCGAGCACCATAATAATAATGATTATCCTCACTCTTAAATCCAAGTACAAACCAGATGACGTTCTCAGATGACTCACACAATTGTAATTTCAGATGTTGATAGGGAAACAGAAAATTTTGGTAATGCTGATTTGGTCTAGAAGAGAGTGCCAAAGTTAAGTATGCAACCCATAAAAACTCGACTAGGGCAATGCATAACCCAACTTCAACTCGAATCTTGTGTAATCCTTCAAACTGGCAAACAGCATCCCGGATAACTGGAACATCCTACATTCAACACCTGCAGACCTGCAAAGATGCAATTACATGATACTTCTAACCATTATCTTACATACTAACCGATCCATTAGAAATCGAGGAGCTTTGCTGTAAGTACAGCCTAATGTCTACTGCTTGACATTCTTCCCCCGTGTTTTGAGCTTTTCTGCAACCAGTTCATCGGACAATGGTAAGTAGTAGATACGAGGGGTTGCTTTGGTTTTCCTGAAGAGATCGTCCAAAGTGACAATTGGTGGGTCAACTTTCTCGGCAAGTGGAGGTGGTGGTGGAAGATTAAGTCGTTCTCTCGCCGGGAGTGGCTGTTCCCTTTGCAGGGGTTCCCTTTCTAGTTGTGGGTGTTCCCTGGCGGGGGGTAGGTTAGCCAACGGAGGTGGAGGAAGAGGCTGCCTCTGAAGATGTTGGTGTAGAGAAGGCTGGGGATGCTGCGCGGTAGGAGGGGCACTACCTGGAGTCGCAGGAGACAGGGGAGGTGCCTCTACCCGTGTTTTAACTTCTTGAGGATCAACAAACTCGGCAACCAACAAACGTCCCCCATTTGGAGGCCATTGGAGATTGTACACAGCATTACGAGTTTCTACAGCTTCTTCAACAGAAGAATACTGCACGCACAAAGCAATTACTAGTCATTTGATCTATAGAACTCTGAATAAAAAAATGCCAACTCAGAAACAAGCCCCTATAAAGAAATCTTCATATTTAAGCCAGTAAAATGGTTGTGTATAATTTCTCAACCTAGTGCAACATTAAGCCAATGTTCGAGCCCCATTTTATCAAAAAATGGTTAATTTCACAAATGGTCACTAAAGTTACCTGAAAATTTCAAAATGGTCACTGAAGTTTGAAACAAACGGTCACTGAATTTTCAGATTTTTTGGGTAAGTTTTGAGGCAACTTCAGACCACCAAAACCGTCGATTTCGGATACCGTTGGAAAGCCCACGATATCCTCTTCAATTACCACAAAAAATCTCCCCAAAACTCCAAGTGATTTGGCCAAAATAAACCCACGAAGTTGGCACTGAAAATTGTGAAAATCTGCCCAGATTTTCAGATTTTTTTGGATGAGTTTGCGGCATTTTTCGGCAACTTCCGACCACCAAAACCGCCAATTTCGAATACCGTTGGAAAACCCACAATGTCCTCTTCAATTATCACCAAAAATCTCCCCATAATTCTAAGGGATTCGGCCGGAATAAACCCACGAAGTCAACTACCAAAAAAGTCTGAAAATCTGCCTAGTTTGGGTAGCTGACTTCGTGGGTTTATTCCGACCGAATCACTTGGAGTTTTGGAAAAAATTTTAGTGGTAATTGAAGAGGACATTGTGGGCTTTCCGACGATATCCGAAATCGACAGTTTTGGTGGTCGGAAGTTGCCGAAAAATTGCCTCAAACTTGCCCCAAAAATCTAAAAATCTGGGCAGATTTTCATAATTTTCGGTTGCCGACTTCGTGAGTTTATTCCGGTCGAATCACTTGGAATTTTGGAGAGATTTTTTGTGGTAATTGAAGAGGACATCGTGGGCTTTCCAACGGTATCCGAAATCGGCGGTTTTGGTGATCGGAAGTTGCCGAAAAATTGTCTCGAACTTGGCCAAAAAATCTGAAAATTCAGTGACCGTTTGTGAAAGAAATTTCAAACTTCAGTGACCGTTTTTGAAACTTTGAAACTTCAGTGACCGTTTTGAAATTTTGAGGTAACTTCAGTGACCATTTGTGAAATTAACCCTATCAAAAAATAATTTTTCCAAAACTCATTTTCAACCACATATTCTCCAATAAAATTATTTTACACGTAAATCGCAAACTTTTTCTTATTTTTTAACCAAACATTCTCCAAAAAAACACAACTCCAAAATTCATTTTTTCCCCAAAATGGGGCTCAAACAAGGACTAATATCAACGTAGACTCTGAAAGAAAAAAAAATAAAAAATAGAAACAGAGTCCTGGGAGAAGAGAGAGAAATCAAACATACAGAAATATAGCAATGGGTTTTGATGTGATCCATCCAGAAATTGGTGATTGTGCCCGTTTTTCCAAGTAGTTCTTGAACCGCTTTCAAAGTAAAAGGGCGCAGAAAATTATCAATTCTGAGAGCAGTAGTGTGAGGCTTTGCTGATGGTGGAACTGCCACAAAAACAACATATAAATTCTGTTCAGAGTAAGAAGTGATATTCTCAAAAAACAAAAAAAAAAAAAAAACAAGATACACAGAAACATGACGACTTACCCACACGCTCCTTCGGTGTTTCTTCACTGACTG
The DNA here is from genome assembly GCA_019097785.1 of Fraxinus excelsior. Lineage (NCBI taxonomy): Eukaryota > Viridiplantae > Streptophyta > Magnoliopsida > Lamiales > Oleaceae > Fraxinus > Fraxinus excelsior. The sequence continues at coordinate 22,960,676 of CM032638.1, forward strand.
TAGAGTCAGATCTAGAAAAGCTGCGCTTGAAAGCAGGCCTAAATGGATCCTTAGGTGTAATAGAACCCACTATATTACCACTTTGCAGTTCAGGAACCTTGACGGCTTCTGAGTTCCACCGTCGCTGCCTCTTTACAACATCATTGTTTCCAACTGCTCCTTCATCTGTAAGGTGATCTCGTTAAATAATTTTCATACAGCAGGCGGAGGCATAAAAGCTACAGAAATTGCAGGGTTACTGCTAAACAGGAGTTTCCAAGCCATCAACAGTCAAAAAGCCATAACCTATAATGACATTCAAGCAGAGATAACATGGAGGAACAAAGTGCCTAATCCATGCAACGGATTGACCTGGGTGGTCAATCAGACAATTTTTGGATGGTTTTTTCATATTAATTTATTTAGTTTAGATAAAATTAATTACAACGTAATAATAGCATATTTTGGAAAGTAATGAAGTTGAAAAAAAGTAACCAATATGACATATGGTTCAGAAAAACAGCCATTTTCACCACAAAATTCAACCAAGTCCTAAATTCAATTACTCGCCCATATTAAATTTCTCAACTTGAAGACCAAATTCTTAAGTAAAAACTTTTTAGAGTTTGATGATACTTGAAAGCAGGTGGAGCATAAAGTAGGGGCAGCTATTTCCCCAACAATAAAAATTCTGAAGTTAATAGTTCTCCAGAACATAGAAGCCATATATTGCAATTATTTTTATTAGTTCAATCCCTTGTTTGGCTACTGCTTGTAAATTGTTTATAATCGGTCAAACTACTTTTTATCCACATATTTTACAGAACCTACAAGTACTACTCACTTACCCATCACTCGTTTCGATCTATTTACAATTTAAACCATTTATGAACGACTCCCAAACATGGTTTTAAGTTACACATCACAATTCATTTTCACCTCCCACATAAGAAAAAATATAGATTGTCATACAATCCTTTCATCCAGCTCCTGATGTTACTTTTGCTCTGACACAATTCTGACTAAACTAGAAGCAACAGAAAGGAAGGACACCTTGTAGACGCTATAAATTCATCTCAAGTAATACCTCTATCATCTAAAAAGATCACATTCACACCATCTATGCCACAAAAAGACCACATTTTCAAATGACACATCAGTTCTCACAAACCAAAAGCAGAAGGGTATTGTTATAGAACAAGTACCTAGGATATACGAGCCTAATGGTATTCAAAGCAAATGAGAACATTGAAAGCAATGAAGTAGAAAACAATTGCGGTGTTATAAAGCTTACCTATAGATTTCCTTTTAACGGATGTCGAAGCAGGTTCATTCTCGATTCCAACACTAGAAACTGAAGGCTCAGCTATTTTATCATCACCATCAACATCGACATCGACATCAACATCAACATGATCTTCCTCTTTCACAACAGGTAGTTCAGTTTTCTCACCTCTATCTCTCATTTCATCAAAGTCTGACTTAGAATCCATCGGTTTACTCTCCATTGTATCATCCTCTTTCATAGTGGGAATTTCAGTTTTCTCACCTTTCTTTCTCATTTCTTCACAATTTGATTTAGAAACCATCTGTTTACTCTCCAATATGTCCTCTTTCATGGTATCATCAACAAAGATTTGGTCTGAACTTAACTTTTCTCGAGAACCCAATTTTCCAGTATTGTTTTTCTTGAAAGTTTCTATATTTTCAGCATTGCTGCCACCTGCCTCTTCCACAGATACCTTGTCATCACGTGACTCTTTGACATTCATGGGATAAGATTCACTGCCATCAGGGACAACATTGCTGGGTGATAACTGCAACATCTCAGGCTTAACTTCTAGGAATTTGACATCATCAGCAACTACGTCAACTTTTAATTCATTTTTCTCAGTAGTGGAGACAGATTCAGTAGAAACAGAATGAGAAATTACTTGAACCCTTAAATCAGAGTTGACCTCAGATACCTGATAGTTTATATCAGATGAGTTGATCTTTGCGTCCATGTGAAGAGATTTCAAGCCATCATTTTGAAGCTGCACCTCTGACTTCCTGGTTTCAGTCGGGATTTCACAATTTTGAGCATTTGACCCACCCAAAGGTACCATAGACACACCACTTTCACTAACCACGGGCATCTGACTATACGAATCAGACAGGTTCAGCTTCGCATCCTGCTTATAAGACTTCAAGTCGTCATCATCATCATCAATCTTTGCAGTTGAATCTCCATTCCCACTCTTTGTTTCATTGATGTTTATGGGTTGCACATTAAATGCAGTTACGGACTCCAGCCTCTCAACCATACCACCAGTTTCCAAAGTAGTAACCTGCTCGCTTTCCACCCTAACAGAATCATTTCCATGGATTAATTCCTCTTCTCCTAGTTTTCCTTTATCTAGTGTGCCTCTGCTATCATCAACCTCAATCTCAGGCATTCCGCCATCTACCTTCTCAAAAAAGTTGTTTCCAGTGTCCTTAAGATCCTTTGCCGTTTCAGAAACAAACAATTTAGTTGTATCTTGTTTAGACTGTAACTCAGGCTGGGGAGCAATACCAAAACCATTATCAGTATTTTCCTGGGCATTTTCAATTTCATTGCGAATAGCTTCATCCAACCGCTTTATCAAATCTTCCTTCAATCCCTTTACTGTTAATTTACGTCTCTTTAGTTCTTCCTTTAGCTCAGTGACCTTCCATTGATCAATTGGCCTATTGTCAAGAATGGCATATGGTGACGACATCTTGTATGGTACCAAATTACCCTTCGACAGGAATCTTAACCTGATTAAAACAAAAGAAAATTTAAAAGAAGGCTTCCAATTCAAGTAAAACAACAATCCAACGGGTCTTAAACACACAGTAACAGAGCACTGTAAAAGAGTCAATAGCTATAATAACTAATAGTTACATCGAACTATTATCATAGAAACAAATATGCAGGAAGTACAACACTCAACCCCAAAAAAGAAAGAAAAGCAATGAAAAAGAGCCCCAAAAGTTCAAGTACTTGAGGTGAATAAATGTGCAACCCAAGGGAAGAGTAAGGAAGACAGCATAATGCACCTAATACTATAAGTTATTTTAGGCATAAAAAGATAGTATATACACGATTCACAAATTGTAAGCTTTTATTTTCTACAGCTAAAAGGAAGAAATAAAAACCTAATAACTCCCCTCATCATACAACCAATTCCATTGTCCCAGATTACATTAGGATAGTTAAAGAAAATGAACAGCATATTCACCTAAGATTCAGTTGAAAAAACACTACATTGTATATTACTTATCATCAGACAAGTAGGCAATATGTTCCCCCTTTTTTGGCCAATAAATTGCAATTATTTTTCTAATAACCGGCCCCCAATAAATGCTCCACCTCCGTCAATCCTTCAGCCAGACGTAATTTTATTAGGCTTCGAGAACAGGGTTCTAATCCCACATGAAAAGAAATTATACAATCTTACGAAAGAGGAAAGAGGGCATTCTCCATATCAAAAATTTGACCCAAAAATAACTTTATTAACAGGCTTTATTCATTTCACACATATTCCAAAATGAATCCCAGGTCTTTTTACCAATTCTAGGCGAAAAATGAAAACCAAATCAAAAGAATAATACGGCAAGAGATTTGCATGGAGGAAAAGTGAACAACAAAGAAACATTTGATTTAACACTCACAGATGATGACGCGACACGATTTGCAGCCTAGGAACTTCAATAATCAAACCCACACTTCACGATGAAGGTGTGGAGATACAAAACCCTAGTTTCATCACAACACAAAACAAAAATCAGATTTAAGAAACCAACAGAACAATTTTAAAAGAAAAAAATAATTCTGATAAACAAATTAATTGAGCGATCAGTCGAATTAGGGCTTTTTTTCTTCTTCGTTCTCTATTTGTGCGTGCTCATTTGTGTTTGTGTGTGTGCAAGAAACACAAAGATGCGATATAGCCGGGCGTGGGGATAAGACAGAGGGGACTGATACGTGAAAATACCAGTCTTTTGAGAAGTGTAAATCGTGGCAAGGTGTGGAGACCAAGTTTCAAACTTTACGAGTCTAGATGAGCCCAGGTGAAGCTTTGGCGTAAAAAAATGTTTTTTAATTTTAATTTTTAATCATTATAAAAAAATTCAATAATTCAATAATACATACCAAATATCTAAAATTATATAATATTGTATTTATTTAATAATTCTTACATAAAAATAAATTTCAAAATCATAATTACATAACGTAAATAACTTGTAATTTAAATTTTATCTAATCTAAGTTTTTATCGGACTTCAATTCATTTTAAAGTATTATCTTTTTTTTTTCCCATCATTCCATCTTCTCGGTTCTTTGGAGTTACTGCTTAATTTTCGCTTAAGCTAGGCGCACTTAGGCACGCCTACGAACACCTAGGTGAGCATTAAGCGGTCAACAACAACGTTGACCGTTTAATTTCCGCTTAGTCTCAAGGCGAAGCGTTTTCATCACGTTTCGCGCCTTGGCACGCTTTTTAGAATACTGAAAAATACAAATATGGCCTTGGGTTTATATTTGGAAATGGGTTAATAGACCGTTTTCATTTACAATATACCCATATTTATTGAAAATCGTAGAAAATCCTCATACCATCCAATTTCATTAGTTTGGCAGTTAAAATAGTAAAAAAATGTCAAAATTAATGAGGAACACTTGTAGTTGTGATCCCAAACTTTTTCATTTTTTGCAAATTACATCAAAATCTTTTATTTGCACCACCTACTATTCCAGACACTTAAAATGACTAAATGTAAGTGTTAAATGAGATTGCGTTATATCTTTTATGTGTTTGTTTAAGCTATAAGAACTCCAAAAGAAACAATTATTTAACAATATAAAAGAGGCATTTTTTTTTTTTTTTGCTACGTGTCGAATTTTCTTATTGTCACCCAAAACGACGTCGTCTCGGCTTAAGCATCCAATTTAGCGTTGTCCACCGCTCGCTTTTTACCTTACCAAAACCCTAGCAATTCCGTTGCCTTCTCCAACCGCACAAGATGCTGCCTCATAAATGTGAAATCGCATTATGGCCTCGTTTGAGCCACCTTTTTTTAAAATGAGAATGAAAAATATAGTCGTTATTGTGTCCCATATAAGATATACAAATTCAAAATTGATGATTTGATGTGATGTATAACGATCATATTTTTCATTTTTAGAGATGAAAAATGTGGCTCAAACGAGTTTTACCATTTTTAGAGAACAATCTGGTTTTTCCATTTTTCTTTCATTTGCCTATTTTCATTTCATTCTCAAAGCTCTTAATTTTCCTTCTCAAAATCCGGTAATCAAACCCGTAAAATCGAAGCAGCAGCTGAGAAATCGCATGAAAAATAGCAGAAAGGCCAGAAATAGATGAGATGATTTTTGAATTCCAGACTTATATTTTTATTTGTGAATTGGAATAATGATGAATCTTCAAGAGTTGTTGTCTGTGAATTTGAATTTGAAACGGAATTGATTTTATAGAAATCGTTGGTTTTGACTATAAAAAAATCGGAATTTGAATCTCAATTTTTTTTAATTAACATTGAGAGAAATGAAATAAGATCTACACTTCACCTCCCCCTCTTTTTTTTGTTTTTTAATCTAGTTATGTTATAATTGATATATATATTTATGTAAATTTTTTTTCTATATTTCATCGCTACGAGCAAAACACTTTGTGCACATGTGGCGATTTTCGAAATTATTAATGAATTATTTCTTTTGTTTTTTTACCAAATACTGAATTTCATTTATTTATTTTTGCCAGGGGGCGCTGCCCCTCGACCTCGCGACCTGATCGGTCGGTCGATCACCGCCTGGGCGTTGCCCCAGACTCCACGAGGGGTCCGGGGGCATTGCCCCCTCCACCCCCCGCAATCATAGTTGGGGGTGTTGCCTCGAACCCATGAGATAAATGTTGGCTACGATGAGTTACGGTTCAACTTGGAATGACGACTATCATGCAGTTAATATATAAGATGTGCAATGATTGACTTTTAAATTGAGGAAGTAATCGAGTTTCATTGATTTGAACTTTCAGATTCTCCAAATGAGGTTTATGCTACCTACCAATTAATAAGCAATTTGCGATATGGTTTACTTCATGGGAAGTGCAATAGGCAGTGTCCAAAATTAGGTTGACAAGTTGAGATTTAAACAACAAAAAATTAAGCCATCGCTCTAACTTTCTTTTTGTTTATTTGTGTATTTTTCGTAAAGTTTTGCTAAATAAGATTTAATTAGTGATGTCTTCAAAAATAATAAAAAATCAGTCAACGCTATTACATAGCCAACTATATTACGACACGTGCGTTCACTATTATTTTACAATAGCTAGAGCTAAAATCTGATTCAGATAAGCAATTTCAAGAAACCCTGGGATGGATACATGATTTTATTTATCTGTATCATTTTATATCACATTAATTCTTCTGTTTCAAATTATTCACATTATTATTCTCACACAACTAATAATTTGCACGAAAGCCATTAACTTGATCCATTATTTATAAAACGAGAATCATTCGGAGTGCCGTATAGTGACTGAGCTTGGATTCCCTCATATATTGATGAACTTGCATCAAGTGAAGATGCTGATGTACGCGAAGCTGCAATTCTGGGCCTCCTTGACCTAGCTCAAGACAAACCAGGAAATCTTACATATCCCTTATCCTCGGTCCTTACTTATCTGTTGCCATTCTTATCTAGTGGTGGCAATTGAGTCGAGCAGCTCATTAGCTTGTACTGTAGCAACTCACGAGCCGCTTGGGCTTGTAAAAAAACGAGCCCGAGCTCGAGCCAGTAGGCCGGCTCCGTAGGTGAGCCGAGCCTGCTCGGCTCGTTTTTTACGAACGACTTGTTTTTTTTAGAGAGAATGATAGTTAAAAAAAAATAAAAAATTCAAAAAAGGCGAGCCACGAGCCGAGTCGCTCGGCTCTCGAGAGACGAGCTTGTGGACCGAGCCGAGCTCGCCCATGAGTGCTCGGCTCGTTTTATAACGAGCCACGAGCTCGAGCTCGTGGACAACGAGCCGAGCCGGCTCGACTCAGCTCGTTTGCTACCCTTATTCTTATCCCTTCCCCCTTCTCTTTCTTAATTATGTCCTTTGTCATATAAAATCATATATAAGCTAAAAAAAGAATCTCAAAGAACAGTTCATCTTCCCACGATTACCTCAAGAAAGTCAAATTTTTAGGCTCTAGAAGTACGAACATGTAACCTAACTTTTCAAAACTAATTGTGATTAAGAACAAAAAAAGGATTTTCCTCATGAGATGTCCTTATTTTCGATGAGTAAGAATTTGTTGTCCCTAATTGACCGATTGATACCTTACTATATCAACTCTGGTTAGCAACACGATGTCATTTCAATAATTGCATATTGTTACGCTTTTATGTAACGTAATTATACCGCAAGTGTACGGTATTAAGTTTTGTAATATATGATCAAATATGGATGTCAAATTCACAAGGATTGAAATTCAATTTATACCATGTACTATAATTATTTTAACCTCTATTTTATTTATACAAATGAATGTTGTAATCAATGGTTTTAACCAGTGTTCTAAAAGACGTAATACGTGGCAATGCATGGAGGCCAAACTAAGGGCTAGGCGATGCTTATGCGTAAAAATGCGTTTTCTTATTTTAATATTATTTTAATTTTTAATCAATCAAAAAATCATTTAATAATTAAAAATAATACTTACTAAACATTTAAAACAGTTTTATAGAAACTTTATACATTTTTTCAATGTTTCCAACAAAAAAGATAAGTTTTAAATTTAAATACAAAATAGTAAATAAATAGTATAAGAACTTAAATATTATCTAACTCTTTATTGGAGGAGAGAATTTTTTTTAATTTCAGTGGTTATTTTAAATTAGGGCAAATTGAAGAAATTAGTCTTTAATAAATTTTCACTTCAAAGAATTGAAAAAAAAAATTAAATTTTTTTTAAAAAAATTAAAAAAGCTCGCCTACGCGCACATAATTGCGCATTAACTGGCGGTCAACGCTAAATAAGGCGCGTTGACCGCCAAATAAGGCGCCAAGCCAAGTGGCTTAGAGCCAAGGCCACGCATCACGCCTTGGCACGCTATTTAGAACACTGATTTTAACTAGTCTAATAAGATGCATATGATGACAATTCAATAATATTATGCAAATTTGAAGGAATAGATCAATATGAGATAGTCTAGGTCATGATTTCACCTCACTATTAACAATATTTATCAAATATACAGTTACTTCTAATTGATTTTCCTAGATTTATAAGCAAGAACCCTAATTTAATTATACTCTCTATCTTGAGTGTCAAGTAAAAATTATTCTCATATTTCAATTCCAATATCTCTATTAAAAATTATCGAGTTCATGGTTTTTATATAGATCATGCTTCAAAGAAATTATACTTTCTTTTTAAATCTATAACTTTCTAGGTTGTGTTATTTTATGATCATGCCTAAATTTTTCTCCCTCGAGTACCGAAATTGACTTGCATAAAATCATTCAATTAGTGATCAATTAATTGAAAATATTAAGAATAAATAACACAAATAAATATGATTGAAAAACACAATGAAATAACTATAATAAAATAAAACATATTCTGAAGTTTTGGTTACATCAGATTCTAGATTAGATATTTAGTTTATGACAGAAGTTATATAAATAATCAAATTCAAATAAAACAATATAGAGAATAAAACAGAAAAACTAGTTTTGATAAATCTCAATCTCATTTGCGATGTTATTCTTGATGATTGTCCGGTTGAATTGTAATCATAAAAGGGCCTCTTGATTGATATTTATAACATCTTGAAGTCCTAAGAGGAATTGAGTCGAATTGGTCTTGAAAAAAAGTCCAACGCAAATAAAATACCCTAGTCGTCTGCTACACCTCGATGTCACAAATATAGAGTTGCAACGCCGTGTTGCTGTGAAAATTCAACAATAATGGTGTTGTGACGTCCACTTTCGGGTAGAAAATTAGCACTGCACATATTTTAGTATTTTTATCATAATTTTTTCTCTTGATATTCGATTGAGATAATTCAAAGTAAGTTGAAAAGATAATTTAAAGGGTTACAACTATACTTTAGATATCATTTTCACATTCGAACTTTTACTATGTCAAAAATAGATTTCAATCTCCGGCTAAAAATTTGGTACATGTTTGTGCATTGAAAATTGATTTGTAAATATATTTTGATCATATTTCATTCATTTTTGACTTCTAATTATATCCAATTGGCTCTTAGTAATCTTCAATTATCATTGTGTGATCCAAATCAACTATTGAAAAGTTGCTATTTCCTCAAACTTTGGATTTCACTATTTTTGTCTTTATTCACATCTTTTTCCCATTTAACTTCCAATCACCAAGTTTCATCAAATCAACATCAACTTCTCCTTAATTCATGCTTATACGACTCTTTTCTCCAAGTTTTGCACCGTTCACCCCAATTCACCTAACCAAAAAAAAATATTAATAGACACATTAAAACGTTCTAAACATTTTTAAGATCTAACAAACTAGCAAGTAAATTAGCATATATATGATGAGTTAAACACACTCATCAAATGTTAAAGTTATTATAGTGAGGTGTCAACATTTTAATGGAGAAAATAGTATGGTCATCCTTGAAATGACGTTTTAATATTTGCATGTTAAAGTTATTATAGTGAGATGTCAATATTTTTAATGGAGAAATCAAATATCAACTCACTTTGGACTTAACAAGTTCACATTTTGCCCTTGTCTAGTCCCTATTATTTCTAAAATACGTTTTTCTCTATTTTATTTTCAACTATATATTTTTCAAAAAAATTATATTATACCCAAATCTAAAAAAAATTCTTATTTTTTAACCATACGTTCCCTATCAAAATACCATTCCAAAATACATTTTCATCGGAAAATGAGGTTCAAACAAGCTCTTTTTTTTTTTTATAAAAAAATGTAACATACAATATGCATGTAAATTGTTGACTTGTTCAAAATTAAGGAAGACGGTAATTATTTTTCCTTCAAAATAACTCGTATACGATTGTAGTGAATTACCCATATATATGTGTAGTGTCGTATGTAAATGAGATTAGTTAATCTTCAATTACGACAACATGCATGACTCTAAATATAAAATACGAGAGATTGTTTAAAAATGATGAGATAATGAAAACAACTCACTTTATTTTAAAATTATCTTCTTATGGTTGCTATGCTAAAAAAGAAAATCAATTATTTTGTTTTGCAGTGGTTGCACCCTACAACTTCCTGCTTCTGTTGTGTCCTATCTCTCTTTCCTTCCCCCTTTCTATCCCATTCTCCCTTGAGGAATGGTGCTGGATAAAAGAAAGTTGAAAAAGAGTAACAGAAAGACGTGAGTGATGAATGATGGAGGCGGTGGGGAAAGGCAGATGGCTAGTTTGTTAAAGGTGGTGAGGAACATAAAAGCAAAAGTGTATATGGAAAAATACTCCTTTTCGTATGGTCAAATTAGATAATTAAAAGTATACAAGTTTTTCGAATAAAAAATGAGTCAAGTATTTATAAACACGAGCAAAAAATTAATAAAGCTATTTTAGCAAAATAGATGATAACTTTTAAGCATCATTAAAGGCATTTCAAATGTCATATGATCCTCTGTCTAGTAAACTTATAAATAATTTTTTAAAGACAAGTAGTAAAAGATAAAAATATTGAGGCCCTGTCTGGGTGTGATTCTTTAGCCGGTAGAATTGATTTTTGAGCTGTTTGCTCTGACACACAAGACACAGATTTCCGCAGCCATTTTTGTTTTTTTGACCGTTGCTTCTTTCAACGGTAAAAAATGGCATTTTCTGTAGATTAAAAGCGCGCCTAGACAAGGGCTGAAAATGTCATGATAATAAATAGTAGTTAATAAAGATATGTGCAAAATTATCGTGTTATGAATCACAAGTTACTCAACTAGATTTCAAAGAGCTATATTGTAATTGTATCCACGACGCACCTCCTCCGCCATGGAAATCCCTGAATCACCACCACCAAATTCCACCACCATCGCCGAGCCGGTGGAAGATCCACACAACAACCCATATTTGACTCTCAATTCCCACTACCATGAGCTATCCACCCTTCAAGACCTCGACTATGCTCGTGGCGTACCATCCTCGACAAAGTGGCACGTGCTCGATCCCTTTCCCTCTTTAACAAGCCCCATGAACACCTAATCTACCTTACCTTCAATCTCCTTGCCCTCATCAAACTCCGTTGCTTCTCTGATGCCAAACAAGATCTCCAAAACCTAGACGATGATTTGTGTTGGAAATATTGTTCAAAATAAATAAAATAGGATGTGAAAAAAAAATGGAACCGGAGATTCATATGGGTAACGAAGTTCAATCCAATGTATTTGGAAAAGAAAATGTAGATATTGTCTTCACTTTCGAGAAGACTGTTACTTTGACAAGTGTACTACATGTTCATGATATGAATATGAACTTAGTTAGTGGAAATCTTTTAAGAAAATCGAGTATAAAATGTCCGTAAACTTGTATTATCCCTAAATGAGAAATTTGTTGGAAAATGTTATTCTTGTGAAAGAATTGTCAAATTGATTAATAATAAAGTTGATTATGCTTATATTGTTGAATATGCTTACATTGTTGATTCATTTACATTATGGCATGTTAGATTATATCACATAGGTAAGAGTACCATGAAAAGAACGTTGAAATGTGACTTAATATCATATAATGAAAATGATGTATTTAAATGCGAAACATGTGTAGAATCTAAAATGACTAAGAAGCCTTATCAGAGTGTAAAAAGAACTTCTAGTATCTCAGAAAAAAAAATTCATACGAATATATGTGAATTAAATGACATGTTGACTAAAGATGTAAATATGTATTTTATTACCTTTCTAGATGCTTATTCTAGATATACGTATGTTTACTTGATGAAACATAAACATGAAGCATTTGACATATTTAGAGTATATAAAAATGAAGTTGAAAATCACCTATATAAGAAAATAAAAACTCTAAAAAGCGATAGAGGAGATGAGTACTTTTCTAGTAATTTTAACTCATTTTGTGAACAACAAGACATAATTTATCAATGTTCTGCACCTAGGACACCCAAACAAAATGGTTTGATTGATAGAAAAAATAGAACTTTAATTGAAATGATAAATGCCGTGTTCATTTATGCTAAGTTGTCATTTAATTTATCGGGTGAATCATTATTGATTACATGTAGGATATTATATAAAATTCCTTCGAAATTTATTAAGATTTCTCCTTATGAATTGTGGAAATGAAGAAAATCAAACATTGGATATTTCAAAGTGTGAGGATGTCTTGTTTATTGTAATAATACGAACTCTAATAGGATCAGTTAGGTCCAAAATGTATTAAATGTGCCTTTTTTTTAGATATGCTAGTAATAGCAAATCATATAGATTGTTGAATTTGGAGTCCAATGTGATTATTGAATCTACCGACGTAGAGTTCTTCGAGAATTCACTATTTTCGGATAATGAATTAAGAGAAATAAATAAAGAAATCACAAGCTCTAGTGGTCTAAAGATGTTAATAAATTTAGTGAACATTGAAAGAGCAAAAGAACTCAAATTGAAAAGTCTTTAGGATCGGATAAAATTGACTCCCAACTTATTTTGTTCTACTTGGTAGAAGGAAATGAGAAGAATGTTGTAAGAACAATTCATTTTGTTCTCCAAGTGGAAGATCATAAAACTTATAGAGAAGTTATGAATTCTCGAGATGTCATTTTTTGGAAAGATGCAATTAAGGATGAAATGAATTCAATTATGTCAAACAATACATGAAAACTTGTCGATTTACCACATGGATCCAACCCTATTAGATGTAAATGGGTGTTTAGGAGAAAGTACAATTTAGATTGTTCTCTTAATACCTTTAAGGCTAGACTAGTAGCAAAAGCATGTCGACAAAAAGAATGAATAGATTATTTTAATACTTATGCACTGGTAGCTAGAATAACATCAATTAAGTTATTATTCGCATTAGCTTGCATACATGACTTGTATGTTCATCAAATTGATGTCAAGACAGCATTTTTGAATGGGGATCTCGATAAGAAGGTTTATATGGAACAACTAGAAGAGTTTGCTCTACCCGAAAATGAACATAAGGTTGCAAATTAGTAAAATCATTATACGATTTTAAGCAAGCTGCTAAAAAATGGCATGAAAAATTCAATTTGGCCATAATCTCATTTGATTTTAAACATAATAGTGTAGATAAATGTTTGTATTCTAAAGTATGTGATGATTATGTGATATTTATTTATTTATATGTTGATTTTGAGTAATCACATGGAAAGAATAAAAAAACGAAGAGGTTTATATCTTCCACGTTTAAGATGAAGGATTTTGGATAAGAGGATACCATTTTGGGTATCAAGATTACTAAAATTAGTAGGGGTTATCATTTAAGCCAATCACATTATATCGATAATGCGATAAATAATTTCAAACACTTGAACATAAAAGAATATAATACCCATCTTGATCCAATTTCAAAACTAATAAAAAATAATGGAAGGATAGTTACTCAATTGGAGTACGCAAGTGTTATAGAGAGTATAATGTATGCAGTTCAATGCACAAGACCAGACATAGCATTTGCAATTAGTAAGTTTAGCTAGTGTTTGAATCACATTTTAGTTAGAATAGAATTTTTGAAATAGTGATTGATATGAAAATGTGTGGTGGAAAAATGATGAAAAGTTTTAGATTTGTGTGTAATATTATTTTATTTGGAGAATGTGTGGTTGAAAGGAGGAAAGATAAAAAAATGAGAATCAAAATGAGAATGTGGTGTCAAACAGGGGCTTAGTAGGTTTACTAGTAATTCGAGCAATGACCATTAGAAGGCCATTGGAAGAGTTCTTGTATATTTAAAGAAAATCAAGAACTTAGGTCTACAATACACTAAATTCTCAGCTGTATTGGAAGGATTTACAGATGCTAATTGGATATCTAGCACGGGTGAAAGTAAATCTATTTAAGGTTGGGTGTTTACTCTTGGAGGAGGAGTTGTTTCTTGGAAATTAAAGAAACAAACATGTATAACACGCTCGACCATGGAATCTAAATTTGTAGCACTATCAGAAATCGAGAAAAAAGCTGAGTGGCTTAAGGATCTATTCTATGAGATACTTTTGGGACCAAAGGTTACATCATCAATATCTATCATGCCACGTTAGCAAAAATATACAATGATGTATATAATGAAAAGTCTAGACATATGAGTTTTAGACATGACTACATAAGGAAATTAATCAATGATGGAATAATTTTCCTAAATTATGTTAAGTCAATTAAAAATTTAGCGGATCCTTTAACTAAACATCTAAATAGAGATTTAGTGATGTCTACTTTGAGTAGAATGAGGTTGAAACTCTTGAACTAAAGGTCTATCACTGATAGCAACCCTCTCCGTTATTACTTATCAGGTTACATCATCAATATCTATCATGCCACGTTAGCAAGAATATACAATGATGTATATAATGAAAAGTCTAGACATATGAGTTTTAGACATGACTACATAAGGAAATTAATCAATGATGGAATAATTTTCCTAAATTATGTTAAGTAAATTAAAAATTTTAACGGATCCTTTAACTAAACATCTAAATAGAGATTTAGTGATGTCTACTTTGAGTAGAATGAGGTTGAAACTCTTGATCTAAAGGCCTATCACTGATAGCAACCCTCCCCGTTATTACTTATTAAGTAATCCACAGGTTCAAAGGGTAACAGTAAGTCATTTGATATATGGATAATTTTAGCATTATATAATCCGCAATAACCCTATTCTAATTAAATAATGCCGGTTGTTACTGAAATGAGGGCTCAGATTTAGAAATCTTAATGAAGTTCAGTACTAAGACAATTGTCTCTAAAAGTAACAAAGTTATTGAAAGAACTTCACTTAGATCAACTTCTAGGTGCCGCCGCCTCAATAGAGAGTTAAAGTTTCTCTCTTAAATTTTTTGAAAAATATTAGCGCAATACCATAGTAGCGCTAAGCGAGATTGAGGAACTTGAGAACACGTAATACTTGTGCGTGTGTGTTCTTACCAGTATTGTCATATGGATTGGTTCAAAGCTTTCATTCCACTTTTATTTGATTTTATTTTGTTTGAATTACACTATAGTTAGATTCAAATTGAAATATATCTAATCCTTACGCATGCGTATTATATATTTTGAGTATGATATTTTATTGAATTTTGAAGAATAGAGGATTGTTGAAAATATTGTTCAAAATAAATAAAATGGAACGTGAATAAAAAAAATAGAACATGAAGCCTCCTATGCTGCTGCTTATGGTTGCATAATCCGTTGCATGGATTAAATGCCCTACAATCGGTTGTTCTATGCAACTGCATATGCTTGTTCTATACAGTCGCATATAACAACTAGTTATCAGTTATATGACCGTTTTATGGCCGCTGTCTTTTTGAATTTGGTAGCTTTTCATATGAATTTGGCACCATTTCATGGGAGACATTTGAGGGCTATATATAGGTGATCATGTTTCAAGCAAGATGATAAAAAATATCATTCTTGAAAACGTATTTATTCCACACATAATTGAAATCAAAAGTTCCTTCATACATATTAAAAAAATTTCCCTTTTTGTATTCTTCACATTTTGGAGGATTTTTATAAATGCTCAAGTATTAAATCCTTTATAAGCCTTGATTAACCTTGCAAACCATTTGCCATAATCCCTTTAAGTATCATTTCAATTCGAGAGGGAACAAATATAGTTTGAGGAAAATGATTATGTGTCCGGGCTTCCTTTTCATCTTCTCATTGATCTTCTTTTTTTTTTTAATCCAATTTTTTGGTTTTTTGTTCTTTACTTTCATCTCCATACCTCTTTGCGCACTTTATACATCTTCCATCAACATCAATCTGGACTCCAAGCAGTATTTATTCGAGTCCTATCCTGAACAATATCCAAATCATTACCTATGGTCCCTGGTTCTTTTTGCGCTCTGTTAGTTGCAAGTCCACTTGGCACTTATCCTCGGGAGCCGACAATTATCCCTCGATCGCCTTTACTCTCTCTTGCATTTCATCCTAGATAAGAAACTAAAATAGACACCGCAAGCCATTGATGAGAGTGATGATAAAAGTATTAGTGATAGGGGAATGTTTTGTAGGAGATCTCTAAAAAGCATGAGGGATTGGTAATCAATACAATTATAAGTTATCATTTTAGCCAAAAGGAATTTAAGGTGTGCTTGGATTTGTTGAGGGCAGAGATAGGTGAGAAAGAAGATCCCATGTTGGTGTCTAAGTTGGGTTGTGTGCAAATGCAGTATGGAGATTCGGAAGGGGAAAAGATGAGTTTAGGTGAAATCGAAAAAATGGTGGTTGGACGTGCAAATAGTGATGTGGGCTTGAAGAATTTGGTTAGTAGGAATAAAGCAATGATTTGTTTGGTTGGGAAGGACTTTGTGTTGGCGTTGAGGGAATATGAGGAATGTATAGAGAGGGATGGATCAAATGTCGTGCCAATTAATAACAAAGCTCTTTATTTGATGTATTTGAGGGACTTATCCGATTCCATTAATGTATTGGAGAGTGCATTGGAGAGAATTTCAACTAGGCATTGAATGAGACACTTGTGGAGAATTTGTGTAGTATGTACGAGTTAGCTTATGTGAATCAAGCAGACATAAAGAAAACTCTGAGTAATTGGATTGCGAGAGTGGCTTCTGATGATTTTGATACTTCATTTACCTGCCAGATATAAGGTATAGTTGGTTTCAAATGTAATGGCTTTTGAGATTAGAATTGGTTATATATTATTTTCTTTTTGTAAAATGAAGAACAATGATCTTTCTATTTCTTTATCAATGATAATAATCATTTCTTAGGATGCCACGGTACAACTATACTTTCTTTTTCACCGTTATTCCATTCTTCAATACCAGAATGAGTCATGTGATTTTATTCATTTTATGAGTTTTCGAAATCTATAAAAGTTTAATCATTTGTCAGCAGTCTTGTGGTCTTAATGGGGATGAGGAATATTCTCAAGTATGTTTTTGTACGTCTCCAATTATGGACAATTTTTAGATCTAAGTTTTATTATGTTCTAGTGGTTTTTAACATAATATATGTTACTGCTTGCTATTTTTAAGCCTGTGTTAATTTGCATCTGTCAATAACGAATGGATGAAGTTACATAGAACCTTTCTATAAAGCTTGTATTATAAGTACTCTTCTAGTATAGAGATGTTCTGATTTGGAACATTTCGGGGTGTGTGTTTGATGCTTGATGATGTTTCACAAATTGTTGTTGCATTGGAAATGCTTCATATTATAACAAATTAAAGGTTGATATTTACTTGTCTATGCAAAGTAGTTGTATATTATGGATATAAAACATGCTAGGTGTACCAGGTGGGGGTTGACCGAACCCCTACCGGCACCAGACAATAATGGGAGGGGGGAATTTTTGGTAATTTTTTATTTATGAGGGGCCCGCACCATGTGAGAGTTTGTCAAAACGGTTGTCAAATCTTTTATGTACAAGTGAAAAAACCCTATGGATATAGAGTCAAATGCCAAAAAGAAAATTGGAAACCCTGTAAAAACATTATGTTATTGGGAAGTTGTAATTACTATTTGGTTCGTGGTATTGAATGAGATATTTGTGATGTATTGATTAGTATTAATGAATTATGTAATTATTGAGCTCCCATAATTCACTTCCTCTTCCTCCTGTTAAGGCTTATGTGCCACACATTTCATTTCATCAAAGACTTTGACATCAACAAACAACGGAGCAGGTTCAGGCCATCTCTAATAGGAGCGGTGTTCAATTGTCAGAAATCACTGCAATCAGGAAGGAGACAGCTAGAACTCAAACGCCTACTAAGGACAAAGAACTAGTGGAGCAGTCTGAAGAAGTAAGAGAAAATGATCAACATATAGTTTCAAACTGTCCATAGCTTAAGGAAAATGTTTCGACACTTCACAATACCTTTAGTCCCTTTTTCTCAAAGGTTGCAGAACACTAAGTTGAAGAAACAATTCATGAAATTCCTTGAGGTCATTAAAAAGTTGTATGTTAACATTTCATTCATTAACGCTATCCTTCAAATTCCAAACTACTCCAAGTTTTTAAAGGAGATGTTGACTAAGAAGAGGAAGATGCCCGAATATGAAACAATAGCTTTGTTTGAAAAGTGTAACGCGATCATTCAATGCAAGACCTATCCCAAATTTAAAGATCCATAGAGTTTCACTCTATCTTACTCCGTAGAAAATTTACATGATATAAATTATTTAATTGATTCAGGAGCACGTATTAATTTAATTCCCTTACCTATTTACAAGAAACTGGGATTAAGATATCCTAAGGCGGAATCTATTATCCTTCAGTTGGTGGATCGATCAGTCAAGCACCTCTATGGAATAGTTGAAAACATGCTTATCAAGGCGAGGAGTTCATTTTTTCAGCTAACTTCATCATCCTGGACATAGAAGAGGTATATAATATGCCAATAATCCTAGGAAGGTCATTATTATCTACATGTCGAGCCTTGTTGGATTTTGATACTAATGAGATAGCTATGTGGTTGGAGGATAAGCATCAGAGTTTTACCATGGTAAAGAAACCCTCCTACATTGAGGATTGACAACGAATGGATCATTGGGAGAGCTATAAAGGCAGGTCAGATGCAAGATGAATTATTGGTAAGGACACAATGGAAACGTGATTGTTCGAAAACTCAAGGATAAGCCGAAGAAGTGCATTGTTTGCATCAAGAGTATGGCTGAGAACTCTGTTCTCAAGTTAATATGAAGAGCCTAGAAACAACTGGAGTCAAGATCAAAACTTTAAACAAATGCTTGTTAGGAGGCAACCTAATATTTTTATCCCTTTTATTTATTATGCTTTCTAGACTTAGGATAATTTAGAGTAGTTTTTATTTAATTATTAGGAACTCATCATCCATTTCTCATTTTCCCTTAGGTCTTTTAGACATTTGTTGGTTTACTAGATGTTTCTATGTTTTTTAGCCTTAATACTTTATTTGACCACTTTATGCAGGAACATTAAGTCGTGGAACACTTAAATCAACATTGACCAAGCAGACAACGGGAGCAATAAGACAAGCTAGCCATTTGATTTCACACCTTATCAGGAAAATATTTTCTTCATTTTTTCCCTACCCTTTTATATGTGGACTTAATATTTAAGATATTGAGGACGATATCTAGTTTAAGTTTGGGGAGGAAAACATAATTTTTCTTTTGTTTTTGTGTGTTTTTATTGCTTTAAGATATATAGTTAGTATGGCTAGCAATGAAGAATATATTGAATTATGAATTGATCGATGAATGATGAATATGTTGCATACTTAGGTTAATTTTTGCTTTTCATGTAAAGTTGATATATCTTGAGCATGTAAATTAAGTTAAGCATTGTGTATAAATGAGTTGACTTCATAATTGAATATGTTGAAATAGTAGTCCATACATGCTAAACCCGAAACTACTATATTTTACATCATTAGATCAAATTTAGAATAGTTTGAGGAATTTTACCGTTATAGGAAGATGTTGAGATAAATGGAAATTTCATGTTTGAAATTAAAAATCTTGTGTGGATTGTCTAATATCAATAGGATGAAATTGGGCGAAAGTCACAGGTTAGAAGTATGTTTACTTGGATAATTGTGTTTGATGAGGAACCTAGTACTAATCAAGGTAAAAAAAAAAAAAAAAAATTATTTGAAATTTTTTCTCCGTAACCTTTATAGCTCGAATTATTAAGCATGTGAGGATATTAAAACTTATTGTCATTAAGTCAACTGATTTAAAAGTCATCGGCCTAAATGGGTCATTTAGAAAATTTAAAGAGAGAATGTTGCAAATATAGACAAAAAGTGTTAAAAGAAGAAAATTGAAGACAAATATAAAAAAATAGAAAAAACAGGTGCATGAAACAGAAGATATACACTACAACAAAAAGGGTCTTTTACAACACATAAAAGGCAACATTTAATGATAAATGTTGCCAAAAGACCCTTTTAACAACATTTTAGTAAGCGAATGTTGCCATTGATGAATATAAATGAGTTTTGACAACGTTTATTAGGAAAATGTTGCAATAGACCCTTTTTGCAACGTTTATTGAGTGTTGTTAAAAGTTTTATTTTTGACAACGTTTACCAAACGTTGCGAAAAGTCAGACTTTTCGCAACGTTTGCCAAACGTTGCTAAAAGTCTCAGTAACCTTTTTTTTTCCTAATAATATTAAAAGAGTCTCTTTTTCTTCCCGTCTCCCTCTTGGTCCGTCTCTCTTCCTCCAACCCTCCAACCCGCGCCAAATTCCCAAATCCTTCCTTGGCGGTGAAACAAATCTACTCAAAAATAATGCGGCGAGCCTCCTGGAGGATCATATCGTCGATTGAACAGAAGGTGGAGAGCTGAGGCAACGAAAGCCATGTTTCAGCCATCAAAGGTTACAGATCTAAGATTGAATCAGAGCTCTCTCACATCTGCGATGGGATTTTGAAACTTCTCAACTCAAAACTCATCGGATCTGCCTCTAGTGGTGATTCAAAAGTCTTCTAAGATGAAGGGTGATTATCACCGCTACTTGGCGGAGTTTAAGACTGGAGCCGAGCGGAAAGAAGCCGCCGAAAATACTCTCTCAGCTTACAAGTCGGCTCAGGTTAGGTTTTTTCGCTTTTTCTTTATTATTTTTATTTTTTCTAGTAGTTATATTATATGCTATATTTATTTGTTTGTGATCTACATAACGATATTGGCAGAAGTCCTTAGATTGAGCTTTTAGAATTTAGGATTTACTATATAATTTACTTGATGAGATCTATTTGGATTACATTTAAGATTATCAACTGGTTCGTAATTTTGAAATTCTTCCTGTGATTAACGAATTTAAGTAGAAATCCTTAATGTATTTATCATTTTGCTGTGGCATTTGTAGATGAAGTAAAATTTGCCTGATTTGGTTGGTTTTATTTGAAACTGAATGCATACGATATTATGGGAAATATGTTGTAAGCATTGAATTTATAAGGTTTAAGAATGAGGGTGTTGATTCCTTTTATAAGGTTTGTTTTTCTGAACACTTTAGTTCCAATCATCAATGTTTCCATGCTTTAATTTGTGCTAAACGATGGACCATGAAATGGATTTGGATCAACAATCAAATTAGTTTGTATCTTTAGGACGCGACATTTGGCCTGATTTTAGTTTTGAATGGCAGTAAGGATATATTAGGCAGTCATATTAGTAGTTAACTCTTAATGAAAGAGGTAAATGGCAAATCACTTAATTAAAGGGTCATCTTTTTGCTGTTATGTTTATAGTTGCTCTCAACATCCCTATATGCCATATTAGAAAGGGGCATAAGGTGTATTGGCCCTATTGGGCCAGCATGACCAATAATTTTTGGCATTCAAACTTATTCAGTTTTGAAAGAATAAAACTTTTCATGAATTGAAGATGCCTTACCATAAATGATAAACAATATGTTGGATGTTACTAATCATCATGTTCTATTTTAGCGTTGTTGAAGTTGTTGTTGTTATGTTACGAATTTTTTTTTTGAAGTCATGATGCTTGTTGGGGATGTCCCTTGGGAGTAAGCATCTTACCTCATTGAATTTGATGCAATTTATTTTGTCTTGTTATTTTTAATATTCTGCCACTTGGTTATGAGGCACTGCCTTGTTGATATGCACACAGTAACATGTAGATGAATATCTTCTTATTGTGCATTGTTGAATTATATTGCTGCCAAATGGACATAAGCATATAAATATTTGTGACAGTAACATTCCTTTCTATGTGCATATCTCTATATTTACTGCTGTTTATTTCCATTGTCCAAATGATTCCCTTCTTCCTTAATGAGAAAAGCAGAAAGCCCTCGCAGGAATTTACGAAGTTTTCATAACTGTGACTTGTTGAGTAACACTTTTGTTTTCTTACCTTGATTTATAATTAATGTGCTTATCATATATATTTCATTTTTTTGTAGACTATTAGCATGTGATTATTTAGTTAAATGAACCTAAAATAATTGTTATATGATCATGCTCTTCTTTTCAGAGACAAGCTGAAAGAATTAAGCGTGAATCTCATTCAAAAAGAGGAGATGATACCAAACCTCAAGTTAAACCTCAATCTTTAGTTCCAGTTGCTCGTTTCCATGGTTCTCGTCTTGCTTCTGGTTCTTCACCTTCACCCTATCAAAGGAAAGGTTCTTCAACTTCTCTTGGACATGATCAACTGGGTCAAGCTACCCCAAGTCTTTCTACCCTAGAAGTTTAGCACAAGCAATCTGGAAAATTTGATAATAAACAAACCTATGCCCTGGCTCAGAAAACAGCACGTGTAGATTGAGGGGTTGCTTCAACATGGAAGGCTTTCACTTAATCAGATTATTGATAGGAATAAGTAGATGCCAGGTCAAGTCACCTCTCTTATCATACTTTTTTTTTTTGCTTCTTGAGCATACTATTGTTCAGTTTCATTGGTCTTGGGCTTAGAGGTTTCTGTCATATTATATTTTTGTGCTTTGCCAAATGTAAATTTAAGCCTCTTGACCTCTTTATTGCAAATTGTTCACGATTATCTGGATAATAAGTTGAAGAGCTAGTTATAATAAGGCAGTCCTGAAACTGAATGCGAAATTGGTGAATATTCTATCATAGAGCAAGGGATAGAAGAGTTCCTCCAGGTACATTAGCTATTCCCTACTTTTCTAAGTATATATACCTTTCAATATGTCTGTTGGTTAAATTTTCTGGGTCATTTGTTATTTTTCCTCTCTTGGACTGTTTTTTGATGAGTTTTAGTTTTAGTTTTCTTTTTATTTCCCTATTATTTACACGTTATGGTATAAACACAAAAAATGCTGCAGTATTGAACTTGGCACGCTTAGAATGAGCGGAGCCAGCAAACAAGAAAGTGGTCCACACTCCAGAGTACAGACTATAGCACAGTTGGGACCTGTAGCTTATTTTATTATATTATAATTTATAATCAAGTTTCTTTAGTAAAATTCGTAATTTTTTCCAATTCTATCTTTTTCTTGAATAGTAAATTTGGTAGTGGTGTCAAGACTGTAAAATCTGCTTGGTTTTTAGTGCTATAAAGACAGAACCACTAATTCTGAGGATAATACTTTGGCTTTCTTGGGGGGACCTCAACTGCTGGACCCATGTTGAAAATAAGGCATTCTCTGTTTCTCCTCTTGTATGTAATTTTAATTTCTTTTGTTTTGTTCAATTTAATCGATACGTACCAAATTACTAGACCGAATTACTCACAATTGACGGGTAGAGTCCACATTGTATTCAGTTTGCACCTCTGTTTGTCTGTTCACTTTGCAAAAGATTTGCTTGTGCGCATTTCTAGTTATTTGACTGATTTCTATTTTTCAGTATATTTCATCAATTGGAATTTATGCGCCCACCAATCTGGTCGGTCAAATTAAGGCAATTATTCTTGGCCACGCTCAAAGCCATGCCAAGAAACAGGGCCCATTGGAGGGGGCTGTCTAACTCTAAGGGTGGGTGTAGTAGAGTTCGAAAGTTCAATTGGAATTGTAATGCTATTTTTTTACTTGTCCCTTGGACTCATTTTGTTCATGTAAGTTCCCTCCCCCCCCCCCCCCCACTTCCCCATTTACACACAGGAATTACACATGATGCTATTAAAATGGTCCTGCAAAGTTCAAAACTAATCGTGGGGTTACTTTTGATTAGTATATTTGACTGGTAAATTTTTGTCAAACTAAGAAAATAATTTTCATTTATTGGAGGATTTGAGTGGACGAAAGGCAGCCATTTAGCAGGATAACAAATGGGTAAGGGATAAATCGAAAGAAAACTCTATCCAACCATAGATGGATGTGGTGATAAAGAAAACTCACATTTTCCTACCTCATTTTTACTCATAATAAAATTTTCATTATCTAAATGAAACTTGAGATTTATTTATTTATTTTCTTTTCAGAAAACTCATGTTGAACTATTTTTTTTTGAAGTTACTGTTACTAGAGTTTTCTCCATACTGTATATCTGCATCTTTAACTGTCCATTTTTCTGCGTAAAGAATTTAACAAGTCAAACCCACCCATATGGAGAATTTCAATCCTCTTGGAAAAAGACCGTCCACAAGAATTGGTGGCTCCTGTAGCTCTTACATGACAGTTGAGATGTTTATACATGGGATAATTAATACAATTTTAATTCCATTAAAACATGTTTAGTTTACTGCTTTACGGGTTGCATATTGCCTTTGTTACTGATTCTAGAATCTTTTGCAGATTTAAAATCTATTACAGGACTTGATGGTTATGGGGAAAATGCAAGTGTAGATGTTAATGTTGACAATTGGAGAGAGCAGAATGAGATCCTTCTATTTTTACAACAGTATGTCATTGATGAAGATACTCCGTTCTCAAATGAGAGGGTAATCTGGTCAGAAATATATTGTATACGGCAACAAGAACTTTAGATAGGTTGTGTTGTAACTAGTTTATTATAGTTTCGCTCTTTACTCATTATTCATTTGTAGATAGGTTGTGTTATAACACATTCTAATGTTATATTGATTCAAAAATTTAAATGAAATTATCAATTTTTATGCAATTTCAAAATTTGTTTACAAAGTGTCATTTTCAATTTTAGCAATCAATTACCATATAAAATAAAAATAAAAATAAAAATGTCTACGGCAATGTTGAAAAAACGCTACAAAAAGGGGAGGTCTACCGCAACGTTTAAAAAACGCTGCAAAAGGGGGTCTATCGCAACGTTTAAAAAACGCTGCAAAAGAGGTCTACCGCAACGTTTAAAAAACGCTGCAAAATGGGGTCTACCGCAACGCTGAAAAAACGCTGCAAAAGGGGGTCTATGGCAACGTTTAAAAAACGCTGCAAAAGGGGGTCTACCGCAACGCTGAAAAAACGCTGCAAAAGGGGGTCTACCGCAACGTTTAAAAAACGCTGCAAAAAGTCTTCCCTCAACGGCAACACCGGCCTTTGCAACACTTGAAAAAACGCTGCAAAAGGGCTTTTGCAGCGTTTTTTGGCCGCTGCAAAAGCCCTTTTTTGGTGTAGTGATACCAAATACCTTGGTTATGTCCCAAACACTTATTAAGAAGATTTCACTTTTGATAATGGATTATTAGCTTAGTTAAGTCTTGGAGATTGAAACAATCAAAATTAAAGGAAATCCTTGTTTATTGACATGTTAAATTGCAATTGATAAGATTTACCTAAATTAGAGAGGTGATGATCGCATAAAAATCAACTTTAAATCACTTAAAAAGAGCGAAAAGAACACATTTTGGGTGTGTGAATCTCGACTTTGCTTTGAAAAAGTAGACTTTGATTTCTGTATTATGATCTTGAAGTTGTGTTTCGAGTTAATATCATGATTTCAATTTTGAGATAAAATGTCGGGTTATCTAGCTAAATAATTTTCATACTTGTGTGTTTGTTTTAAGTTATGTTGTGATTTTATTTGAGGACAAACAAAAGTTCAAATTTGGAAGTTTGATAAATGCATTTTATATACTTATTTGAGCTTTAAATAATGATATTTTCTATTTTTTTTTTGATAAAATATAACCTAATTTGATTCATATTGCGTCTAACAGGTAAAACTCATGACTTGATAAAAAAAAATGGAAAAAACAAGCGAAAAAATAGAGGAAAATGGCGACATTCAAACTATGGGGACTAAATTGCAACATTTCAATAGTTGTGTTGGATTGCAAGAGGGCGATTCAAGAATGCTAAGGGTCAATTGAAAGTGAAGAGAAGCCAGTGAGTTGAAAAATTTGTAGAAAATGATCAAAATACACATTTGGGAAAGTTCGAGGCCCAATATGTAAATTGGTCCCAAAAGGGTAACACTCATACGTACGCATAGGCCAACGGGCCTTGCGTACGCACAAGCCCATTATGGAGTTATTGAAATTCAATCATGTGTATTATGCGTACGCACAAAGTACGCACGGTTTGTCTCCTGGAAAAAAATCTCTTTAGACCTAAAATATTCATAGATTCTAATCAATTTTGAAGTCGAAGAACAAGGATACGAACGTGGAAACAAGGTGAATTGCGTAGGATATTGAAATTTATTCATCCAGATTCAAGATTCACATCAAGAACGTGGAAAATTCCTAATTCTTCATTATTTCTTCTTTTCGAGTATTGATTTTCCAATTGTTTTTTTGTAATTTAATTCTAAACATTTTATATTAGTTTTTCAATTGTATTGAATAAGTGTTTGAACCTTATTTTCATTTATATCAATTCTAGACGTTAATTTAGGAAGTTCTTGTATTGTTTGATTGATTTTAGATACTCATTGCACTATTTGATTTTTTGGTCATCAATTGAATAGTTAATTGTTTGTTGTAGTGTAGGAATACTCATAATAAATCTAGAATGCGGTAAAATCAGCATTTGTAGTTAAAATTAGTAATAATCTCTTTTAAATATGCAATCTTATTGATAATCTAAACCAAATGCATGACTTTCATATAATTCAAACTAGAAATATGATCGTCTCGTGTTAATCATTAATGGTTGATATATCTTGGAAAAGAGCATTTAATATATTAGCTTTATCGATTGTAAAAAATGCATGAATGAAATAGAATGATTATTGAGAATTAAAACAGATGAAAATAGGGGATACATGAATCCAATATAAGCATTTACATTAGATTTAATCACTTTTTATCTCTTTCTTAGAGTAGAATTAGAATAAATAAATAAATAAATCACAACACTCTTGATGTCACAACATTTCGAATTTAATAGTAGATATTGAACTACAAATTAAACATTATTCTTCGTGGGGACGATACTCTAAACTCACAAATCTTATTACTTGTACAACGATGTTGTACGCTTGCTGATTTTCACGCGAACCTCCTCCTAGACCATAAGAAAAAAGAAATTTTACTTAGGATTTTTTTAAAAAAATATTTAACTTTTTTTTAATTGAAAAAACACATTTATATTTGAAGCTCATTTGCGTAATATGTTTTAACATCTAAACTGTTTCCCCATCCGAATGTGTTATTTCGAACTCCCCAATTTAATAATATCCAAGCTCCAAAACCCTTTTGAATCATGTTGACATTTAATAGTGTCACGAGTAATTTTTTGTTAAAGTTCCAATTGAGTAACCACTACTTAGTAGTTGAAATTTTATAGTGAATTAATTGAAAGTACAACTTTGTTATCATCATGTGCTAAAAATTTACTAATTAATAGGTCCACAAAATGAATAATTGAAATAAAAGTTTTAAGTGTCCAAATTCTATATATATTTCCTCATCTTGGTTCATCCTACTTATTAATTTCTACAAATCTTTAATTTAGAATTATATGATTTGTCCATTTTTCTTCTTTTTTCTTACCTTTTAGAAAAATATTAGAAAAAGTGGTTAAATATTGTGGACATATATGTTGTAAATAAATTTCACTTTGCGCGATGAAAGACTTGGGAGTTGTGACAACTTTACATGGTCTTTTTGTAAATATAATGTAGTTGTTATTTGAGACAGTCCAAATAGCAGAAGAAATAAAAATGGGCCGAGGCCCACTATTAGATGGCCAAGGTATGTAAAGAGAAATTACATTTATCCCTACTTTTTAACTTGTCATTTCAAAAATCAGATTTTAACTTTATTCTTTCGGAAATCAGATATATATTTCACCCAATCCACCTAACCTCTTACTCATTGTACCAAGTCACAATTTCACACCACTTCACTATTGTTGCTCGCCACCACCACTCTCATTATCTTCGCTTTTCACCACTCCAATCCACCAGCACTTCATTGTGCATCTGCGTGTGTGCAAGGGTGATGGTGGTGGCTGGTTGGAGATGGATTTGATGGTTGTGGTGTAGTGAAAGTGGAGGCCATGGTAATTTGAAGAGGTGGTGGTGATTGTTCGTGTAGGTGATGGTGGTGGGTACGGTGGCGTTGCATCTTTGGTTGTACGTGTCTGTGTGGTTGGTTGGAGATGGAGGTGAAGGTGATGTGGATTTGAGGAATTGGTGATGGTGGTTGTTGGTGCAGGTGATGGTGATGTTGATGGTTGTGGTTGTGGTGCAATGGTGGTTGTGGTTGCGGTGTACGTGAGGTAGCAACAGTATTTAGGTGATGTCGGTGGTGGAATGAAGTGGGGTGGAATGAAGAGCATTCGTGACCAATTATTTGAGCGTTTGTGATCGGTAAAATGGATATTTTGTAACCAATAAGTAACATGTAATCTAAAAAAATGTATGATTTATGACTAAATTTATAATTGTGATTTACAGTTTGTATCTTTGTGATTGTGACATTGTGTGATTTGTTATATGTTTTTTCGCACACAAACTATTTGTAGGCCAAGGAGGGAAGGCCCAAAGGCCTTACTGTTCTCAAAGCTCCCCAAATTGTTAAGAATTTATTAAAAAAATATATAATGTGCAGAGCTAAAAAGGAATTTCCGTTTCAATTTGGGCAACCAAGATATTCCAACATGCAAAGTGAGCCTTGAATTGGAATGTGGCCTAACTTGGGCGAGGCATGAAAGGCGTCGTGGCAATGTCGAAAGGTTATGACATGTACACGTGATAATGACATTCAATGCATGTCACGAAACATATTCAAAACATCAAATATTCACCCCTCAAAACTACCCACATCCTGTTATAGGAGGTATCCTTAGGCACGACTCTATTCCAACTAGTTTATATTCTATCTTACACCAAGATATTCCAACGTGCAAAATGAGCCTCGAATTGGAACGTGACCTCTCTTGAGCGAGGCATGAAAGGCATCATGGCAATGTCGAAAGATTATGGCGTGTACACATGATAATGACACTCAATGCATGTTAAGAAACATTTTCAAAGTATCAAATGATCACCCCTCAAAACTATCCACACCTTGTTATAGGAGGTATCCCTAGGCATGACACTCGAATTGGAATGTGACCTCTCTTGAGCGAGGCATGAAAGGCATCGTGGCAATGTCGAAAGATTATGGCGTGTACACATGATAATGACAATGCATGTTAAGAAACATATTCAAAGTATCAAATGATCACCCCTCAAAACTATCCACACCTTGCCATAGGAGGTATCCCTAGGCATGACTCGATTCCAACTAGTAGTCGATATTCTATCTTACACCTTCAATCTTGTACCTCCCAAACAATAATCTCACCAAACAACCATTAAAATTGACACCACCAACTATTTATAATTCTATATCCACATGAAATACTGCACTCATGCAACTGGCTTGGTTAAAATTGTTTTACACAAGATATAATATATTCCAGAAGATTATTAGATTTACTATATATCTAAATGTATTGTTATTAAGCTGCTGCCACAGTCTCACTCTTTCCGGTTGTCTCAGCGGCGGCTGCACCCACTTCTGTGCGGTGGTTATGACTTTCACCGTCGTTTGGAACCGCCATACTTCGTCTCTCTTTTCTTTCATCTTGTTCCATTTGTTGTTCTCTACATTCTTGACTACAAAATGCTTTATCACCCCTACAAAAGACAGAGAACACAGTAATTTACTATTTAAATTAACAATAAAATGATGCCCACAAAAAAGAAAATGAAAAATGAAAGAAATAAAAATTTATTCTATATTTTAATAATGCAAAAAATAAATTAATAGATCAATAATTGCAACGAGTCCAAATTAGAATACTTCTAGATTATTATATACAAATAATTCATTTTTGTCATTTTCAAATTTCAATATTTTCGTCTAGTGTTTACATACAATAAAAACATTAAAAATTTAGACTTTTCTATGCATTATCTCTTGCAAAATATAAAAATATTATGACAGTCACTGTTTCATAGTTCAGTCAAAATAAAAAGGGTAACAACATTATTGTCGAAATGATTAAACACGAATAATTGCACATAAACATTACTAATCGAAGTTTAATTGTCATCTAATCATAACAATTCTACGTGTCAAATTTTTAATAAAAAAATACGCCTAATCACGTACCAAGTGTACACTTGGCCGACTGAGTTGGTTCGGTTCAAAATTTAAAGCAAGTGACACGCTTTGAGACGAAAATTCTTTTTTTTTTTTTTTAAAACCTCCTAAAGCCCCTGTTGGATTGAATAGTGATTTTTTTTTTTTCTAGAATATATGATTCACAAGTAAGAAAAGGTTTTGAATTTATGTTTTAAATTTTTTATTGTGAATAAGTATAAGAATTAAGAATTTTGAAGTAATAGTTATCAAACAGTTCGGTTCTTAGTTTTTTCCAGTCGAATAAGAAAGAAAAAAGAAGAGGTACCACCTATACATATATATGTCACGACCAGGTGCCAAACGATGATTACAGAGGGCACAGGTTCTCAAGAAAGGAGCGGTTTCTGCATTGGAATCAAATGTTGAGCTGATCCTGTTGTAGTATCTTGGTGATGAAGTCATGGCCGTTGAAAGATGATCATACTCAATCACACGGCTTTGGAGACCCTCTAAGTCCATAAACTCACTGCCGGCCATCGTATTTTGAGGATCAGACGGTGGTGGTGGTGGTGGTGCCTCCGAAGTGTCCACATCAAACCTGATTCCTGTCATGCTTGTTGTCCTCATAAAAGTAGGGCGTGCACCCTTTCCCGACATCGCGTCAAACGTAAAGCGAGAAATACGAAAACGAAGAACACTAGAAAAACAAAATTTGAATCTTTTGTGTGTGTGACCGTGTTTTTTTTAGGGTTATATATAGAAAGAAGGGTTGAAATGGGAATTGGAAGGTAGAGAGCGGAGATGAACAGAATATGGAGAGGATGATAGTGAATCTAAGCCGTTGGATGCTATACACAAGATTGCTAGATGTCCACTTTGGAGCATCATTTTCCAGTAATAATCAATTTCTTCTCTCTCTTGCTTGATTGGTTTGCTTTTTCTTTATTGAAGAATGTTAATACGTTATGATGATCCAAGTAATAAATATCTAAGATTTATTTATTTTTTAGTTGTTGGTTCAAGTTGGCCGAGTTTATAACATATTTATTATTTTTGAAAAATAGTCAATTATTTTAATTCGAAATAGTATCTTAGTATTAATCACTTCTTTAATAGGGATTAAAATCAATTTTTTTTGTAATTTTTGATAAAAATTGTTGAAATGTACGGTTGAAAAGTTGAAGATTCCATAAAATATATGATAACTGTTGATTTTTATTCGAATTTTGATGGTGAGTTTAGCCCCGGTTTGAATAGTATTTTTTAGGAGAATGTGTGATTAAAAAATATAAAAAAAAATTGAGTTCATGTACAGAGAATTTTATTGCGTGGATACGTAGTTAAAAATGATTATATATTGGTGAGATTTGGTGGCCACTGAGTCAGCGTGTAATTGGGCAGTGAATATTCCAATTTCGTGACGTTAGTTTCGGGGTACAACTTTCCAAAGTTTGAGGGAAAGTGGGGCGAACTGAAATTCATGAAATAACAAAAAGGTCGTTTATTTATTTATTTATTTTTATAAGAATAACAAAAAATGTAATGCTATACAGTGAAAACTATTCGTAATAACTGAGACAGTTTGTCACATGCATGTCATATAAACCGATTACAATTCATTAGACACACAACTTTATACATATTTTATTAACTTTTATTAAAATTCATTAAAAATCTGTTTTAATCTGTACCAAATTGGAGCATAAGAAAAATAAGTAATTTGTTTAGGTAACATTACATGTTACTTTTTTTTTTTTTCAGTCAAATATTTTATAATTCTATATAACGGAAGCATCCAAATTACAAGATACCGAACAACAATATAAATGTCAACAATAAGATTTTTTGTTTGTTTAAATTTCACAAGAACATAAATCGAAAAAAAAAAATCCAAAACTTAGCCCATGTTTGTCAACCATGAATCTAAAACTCTGTTTGCTACAGTAAAATTCTCAACCACACATTCACCCAAAAAATACTATTCAAAATTTCATTATTCTCCCACAATAATGGGAGACAAACAAGGTCTTAGGTCCGAAAGGAAAAAACAGAGAGAGATTATTTTTTATAAGTAGGGCCATGGTTCCTTTAATTCGATATGGGTTCTTCCAGAACCTTTAGAAACCAAGAATCAATAGTTTTCTTACAATGGAACCATTGATTTCATTAGTAATTATGGAACTGATTCTATAATTAAAAATTATTAAGGCAAACTACAATATAAAATCTATCGCAAAAAGTTAACAATCACACATCCATAATTAAAACAATAAGCTTCATTTAACGAATACGAAAATTTCCATCTTCATACTAAATATTGTAAAATAAAAATCATTCTTCATATTAACAAATAAAAATAAATAATTAAAAAACAAAAGCTTGGATTATAATAAGTTCTTGGTTTTAAGAATTAGAATTATTTAAAATTTAAGCAGAACGGAATCGAATCGAACTGACCGATTCCGATTTGGTTTGGTTGGTTTCGATTTTTTGCCCACCCCTACTTCTAAGAATTGAGGTAGCATTATGGTGGTGTGTGACCGTTTTGCCCCCGATAACACATGGTATGTTTAGATTGTTATGTCGAAATATGATATTAAATTTTATCTTTTGACAATGAAAAGAATGTGGTTTCATACGACTATATTGTTATGATTTCACTCAAATCACCAGCACTGTCTTCGACATTCCCTTCCTTAAAAACTTTGTCCTAACATGTACTTTTTTATTTGAGTCCACTTCTCTACGCATTTTTTTTCTTAAAATTTGCCAATGTCCTCACATAAAGAACTAGAAGACTCACCCGTTTGCATTTGAGTGCGAGGATTTTGATCCTTCCTTCATTTCGATTGAGAAAGCACACAAGAAAAGACAAACATCTTTGGTATTGGAAATTAAATGATGGAATCAAGTGACGAAAAAAGTCAAATTTGTGAAAACTATACTTCATATATTGTTATCTTTTGATATTTAGAATGGAAAATGAACCGATGTTAATTGAGGTGGACATATACCCAATTGTCTTTATATGACCTAAAAAATTAATCATTTTTTTGAAATTACTATGTGTAACACAAAATGTATCAATTATTTGGACCGTGGTCCCATACCTTAGTGCTTTTTGGCATAGTATGAAAAGAATAAGTAGCATTAACCTATGATATTGACAACATAAAATAAATAATTTTAAGGAATTTCTTTCTTAATTTCTAGAACCCACAATTGATGTCTCCTTGTCCAGTTTTTTTTTTTTTACCTTTTCACCTTTCTATAGGTAGAATCAAGTTTTCCTCTTCCTTCAATTTAAATAACTATTTTAAACAATAAAAAATTAAAAATATTTCTTTCAAAAATAATACGATTTATTATTATTGAGGTTCATCATCCATCGGTCACCGTTATATTATTCAATGAATAAAAATTGGCAGCAGGGCCACTGTTACATTATTCCTTAAACAATGTAACATACATAATCCAAAAATTAAAAGCGACGAATAATTGAATGCTTACCCTATGGTCGATTCAGATACTATATTGAATCGACTATTTTCAAATCTAAAGTTTGGCCAATTCTAAAGTTATTTATCCAATTTTGTAGAATATTTGACCTATGAAATAATGGCGATACTGCAATTTTATTAATCTATGGGCAATTCATGACAGTGAGATTCCATTCAACTCAGATATAATAATTGATGTTTCCTACCAACTTAGCTCATACACATGGTGATATTAATTTGATTCAAAATTCCAATCTAATTTGCCCAATAAGTTTCTTCCTTAAAATCCGTGAAAGATTTTGTGTTACATGGTGGCTATAACTACCTAGGACATGGCTAATTTACTAGGGGATGGACTTGCCAAGCAAGTGATTTTTTGGTGAAATGCTCAACGCAATTTTCTATTGCTCGATATACACAAAATATGGTAAGAGTAACAAGAATTTTCGTTTATGATGGCCGATTTTTTGTTGGTCTCATTCCCGATGAAAATCTTAATAACATTTTTTTGCTAAATATTATTGATCTGAACCAATTTTTGGGTGAATACGATTAGGGTTTACTAGAATGAATTGTAAAACGATTCTTGAAGTGCTCACTTTGTCAAGATACTAAAGACTTTAATGACTCGGTGTTCAATCAGAGTTTTAAAGAAATTAATGACATTGGGGTCCATTAAAAAACAATCATTTTTTTATAACCGTAGATATCCGGGTCAACTTGCGCGCACTTGAACTAATTTAACGAGACCCTGAAGTTTACGGTCGGATACTCACTTCAGTGGTCCTGAGGGGACTCGAACTTGTGTCCTTTGGGGAGCAAATCCAAAGCCTGACCAATTTATCAATCCCTCAAGGTTAAAAAAATTAAAAAAAAAATAAACATTCATGCTATATGTACACTCATTTTTACTTCATTTTTTACTTCATGTCATGTGACGACATCACATTAGACAATTTTAAAAAACACACACTCCGTTCAATAATTTTTTTGGACTGTCAAAAATAATATCAAACTTTGATTGTACATTTAACTTTGTTTATTAAAAAAAGGCATGATTTATTAGCTTATGACACAATTATAGAAGAGAATCGTGTATATTAAGATGTGTTAGTTATTTTGTCTAATACAAGTATAAAAACTGCCACTAAAGGTCGTTTCAAAACTGAAGACATAAATTAATAATCTAGACAGGCATTTGTTCCTATCCATATTAAGACAATTGGATAAATTTCACTTTCGGTCCATAACATTTTCGTTTTGTGATAATTTCGTCTCCACTCAATTTTTATCCCTCTCATTCCCAACCTTTCATTTATTACACATATCGTCCCTATTGAACTTTTAATCCATTTTTACCATTAAAGGATCGTAAAAGGACAATCCTATCTTTAAACTTAGATAAACAAAAAATTCTTACAAAAAGATGTATGAAAAAGACCGAATCGGAGGAAAATAAAATAAAATAGACTATTCTTCTTCTTCCCTCACCCACCAACTCTACCACCACCAGGGTTACCCGATTCTTTTCTTGTAGCCAAAACCATAGTGGATCGCATCCTCGTAACATGAATCCCAAATCCAACCAAAAAGATTAATTTTATCATCATCAGAACTAAAATTCAGTAATTAATTTAATCGACCTCAACTAAAATCCCAGTAAATAAAATTTCTCCCACATAATTTCATCTTGAAAATCTCGATCTCAAATTTTTTTTCTGTTTTTCCATCCAGCCCAAGCAATGGTGATCTCTAAATGTAGCAAGGTATGCTATGAACATATAACACACACATGCATGTATATGTACATATGTATACATGTGGTGTCAAAAAGAAAGTGAAGAATTTTATTTATTTTTTTATTTGTTTGAAAAAATTCTAACCCATTTATATCTCACTATATCATGTATATGTAAACTATTATATACATGTAGTATAATCGTTGTTATATTAGTTGTTGCATCGATGAGTGGTGGAGATTTAAATTTGATGGGATGGATTGAGGAAGAAGAATAATTGATTTTCACATATATTTTTTTGTCTATTATTATCGTTATTTCGTTATTTGTTATTTGTTTTTCTATTTTCCATTTTTAGTTTATTTAAATTAGAGGTATAAAACTATCTTTTTATGTGACAATAACGGCAAAATAGATGGAAGTCATCAATAGGAAAGTCATGTGCGAATAAATAAAAAGTTAGAGACGGGAGGAGGGATAAAAATTGAATAGGAAAGAAATTACCACAAAATGGAAAGTTTGAGGACCCAAAGTGAAACTTACTCAACATAATTCTCCTAATTTCAGCAAACAAGAAGTTGGGGTGCATTCCCTATAAATTCGGCCCAAGACTAACCCGTTTCATACTGATCTTAAGGCTGGCCCAAACAATTTGAGGCCCAAATAATTCGTTTCAACCTGATCACGCTTTATTTTCACCTCGATGGTATGAAAAATTGAAAATCTCTATTGTAATATTCACTACTAGTATATTTTGTATTTTTCTTCTCTAATTCTATTCGATCTAATATACCAAACTATTGGATATTTAAAGATCAAAACTCTGCATGATTGTAGACGATGATAATGTTATATATATATATATATATATATATATATATATATATATATATATATATATATATAATTTAATTTGATGGCTATTATTTAGTAAAAACACAGTTTTGAATAGTAAATTTATGGAGAACGTATAGTTAAAATGTAGAAAAAATAATTTTGTGTTTACGTGCAGAATATTTTATTATGTGATTGAAAATGAGTATATTAAAAAAAGAGTTTTTGAATAATGATTGTCAAACAATGGATTAATCTCTAAGTACGTATCGTGCTAGGTAATGCAATGGTGACCAAATTCTAGTAGCTGAATCTAGTTTTTCTTTAAAAAAAAATATAATTAATTTGTTTATTTTATTCATGCTAACATTTTGAAGTTTGCTAGGAGGTGCATTTTTATATTCTTTTAATTAAAATCTTCACTCAAAATGATGAATTGTTTATTGACGTAAATGTCACGTCTCATAAATTCGAATATACAATAGAAGCTATCGTATCGAGTTTAGATTTATTGTCCTGATTTGATTATCTATTTAAATTTCAATTTTATGAAACAATCAAGTCGAGGCTTATCGTTATTCGTTTACTTTCAAACCGCCATGTTCCTAGTAAAAAAAAACAGGCGGACCCACCCACCGAAATTAGCGAGAATGATTGTCCCTAAACACACTTTCCTTTATCATCATTCTACTGTATAATAATGAAATTTTGTTGCTGTTTGCCTGCCTACGCACACACCTAGACAATATTGGAATCTGACAAGATTTTAGAAGAAAATGCCAGGGTTTTACTGGAGATACAATGTAACGAAAATAGCAAAGCATGGTAGTATTTTGAAGAAGAATTTAGATACATATAACATTGGAGTACGAATATCACAAGTCATGAGCTTTTGAAATTTGAAAGGATTTGGGCTAATGTGATGTATAGTTTCCCCCGCTAGTTCACAATTTTTTTATTTTATTTCTTCTTTTGCTATCGATAACACTTTTCTTGCTTTCTTGGCTCCGGATGATTTGGCAAGCCGGCAAAAAATTAAGCTCTAGACATTTAAAAATGTAGCATGTCATTTTGAGTCACATGGGGTTTCAATTTCAAAAAATAATGAATTTTTTTCATACTGTTTTCAAATCCTAGCAGCCTATTAATATAAGTCCAAGCAGGTTTGACCCGCCTCTTAAACTTAATCCGGTCTAATATTTAATTATTCAAATTCGGTTCATGAATTAATTAATCTAATCAATTAATTCGGGCTTATTAATAAACAATTCAATTAATTAAGGGAATAATACATTTCTCAGGCATTTACTTTACACCATTTCAAAAGTACAAAAATAAGTTCCAAATTTCAAAAATCAAAATTTTAAAATTTTTATTTATGAAATAATGAATTATTAAATCAATTTATTATTAAATATTTAAATCTGATATAACATATATTAAAAAATGTTTATGTTCAAAATTGATTGGACTTAAAGCATAATACTTACAAACTCTCGCTTGCACTAGATCCAATCAATTATGTATCTTATACCATAAGAGTCTACATGACGATCATATTTATACTACGACAACTCTTTGTCAGTGTGTCTGCAATTTAATAACTTGTGGGAATTCATTCTTTCTTTACGTCATTTCATTATATTATCTTTCTAATGAGATAATACTGCATTAACACATGTTTAGATTATTGATGAGATCTTAGTTCTTTCACTTGCACGATGGCTCCATTATTATTACAATGCTGAAGCATGTGACCAATAATGTTAGGAATTACTCCAAGTTCATTAATGAACTTCTTGATTCTGGCCACAACTTTTGTTGCTTTATAACAATGATGTATAAGCCTTCTGTTATTGAATCAACGATTATTTTTGATTTGGAACATTTCCAACACACCGCTTAAGAGTAAACCAATATCTCAATTGAGGTATGCTATCATTCTAGTCGACTAGAAGTTAGTATCAGTGTATCCATGAACTTTCAATTCATTTTCTCCATATAAAATCTTCTCGAGATTTTATCTATATATATTGAGATGCGTTAAGAAACCTTCTAGATCTATCTCTATAGATCAAATTGCTTCTCTCATATCCTCTTTATTGGACAACCATAATTTCAACAACTGAAATACAAGAACGCCATTTCGTATAATAAGTCTCATACATATAATATTAGGAATGTCACAATGCTCCCATTATCTTCTTGTAAACCACAGTTCGTCTTCATTTTTTAGAAAATCAAATATTTTGACTTTTACATCAATTCGAAGATTTCAACTCCAAGGCTTGTTTCAATCCATATTGACCTTTTTCTTGTAAATTCATTTACAACGTATGGGCTCTAACCCATTAGGCGGGTCGACCAAAGCCCAAACCTTGGTTACATACACTAAATTCATATCAGATTTCATAGTTTTCTATCATCTCAACGAGTCAACACTTGACTTTGCTTATGCATAATTAGTAGGTTCATTATCTTGAATAGTAATCATGGATTCCTACCTTCCAAAAGGTTGAATGATCTTACAAGATTTACATAGAGCTGTCGTGTCCTCAGGAGTTTCCGTTTCCTGATCAAAAGTATGTCCCTTAACAGGTTTGGGACCGGACTCAGGTTTATCTACTTGGTCAACTATATCTGTGAATTCTTGAACTCCTTCAAGATTTATTCTGCTCCCACCGTCTTCTCCTAGAATAAACATTTTCTTTAAGAGTGCCATGTCTTGAGATGAACACATTCATCTCAACGGGACTATAGAATTTGATATCCAATTGTCTCATGGATATCCCACAAATATATACTTATCGAATTTAGTCTCAAACTCATTCGATTCAATGCGTTTCGCATAAGCGTCATAACCCAAACTTTCATATGAGATAAGTTGGGTATTTTGCCTCTCCATAACTCATATGGAGTTTTGTCAACCTATTTAGATGAGACATGGCTTTAGTGTGTAGCACGTGACAATCAGTACATGACCTCAAAACAATTTTGGGGTTAATGCCCTAAATAGTCACTGAACTTCGCCAAAAGTTCCTTGGGGGTCACTGAATTATTGATGTATGGGGTTCCAATTTGCAAAGTTTGGTGACCTCCTAAGAAGTTTTAGCAAAGTTCAATGACTATTTATGGTACTTTTGAAGTTTAGTGATCTCCTAAAAACTTTTTGCAAAGTTCGAGTGACTAATTAGGAAAGTTTTGAAGTTCGGTGACCTCCTGGGAACTTTTGGCAAAATTCAGTGACTATTTAGGGTATTAACTCACAATTTTGAAATATTTGCATAGCTTGTTCTTAGTTGCACT
Source organism: Fraxinus excelsior (assembly GCA_019097785.1). Classification (NCBI taxonomy): domain Eukaryota; kingdom Viridiplantae; phylum Streptophyta; class Magnoliopsida; order Lamiales; family Oleaceae; genus Fraxinus; species Fraxinus excelsior. The sequence goes on from CM032638.1 coordinate 23,000,146, forward strand.
ATATCTAATAGTGTAAGATTCCTTATTTTAGATACACCATTATGTTACAATGTATGTAGAGGAATCCACTGTGAGAGAATCTCATTCTTTTTAGATAATCTAAAATTCTACATTTTAGATATTCTTCATATCGATCAAATTTTAGTGTGAGAATATATTTACCTGTTTGTTTCTCAGTTTTTAGTTTATATTCCTTGAACATTTCAAGAGCTTCATGTTTGAATTTTATCAAATATATACGACCATTTCTGAAATAGTCGTCAATAAATGTGATGAGATAAAAGAAACTTTATCAAGTATTAATTGATATGACTCCACATACATCACTATGTATTAAATTTAGTAATTGTGCATATCTTTCACCTTTTCAAGTAAAATAGGGATTGGTCATGTGCTTAACAATCATGTTTCGCATTTGTCAAATGATTTAAAATTATTTGACTCAAATATACATCTCCACTTAAGTATGGAATTACATTCTCATTTATGTGACTAAATCTGCAATATCAGATATATGTGTTATTCAGATTATCATTTTTATACCTTTTCAATTTCTATAATCATTATAGAATACTCAATATTTAGAATATAAATTTCATTTTGTAATTTACCATAATCATTAAGGTCTTATCAAGATAAAAGAAACAACAATTATTTTTAACATTAAAATAATTCATGTCCAAACATGAAATTTATTTAATGCTATTGGTAATGGTAAGGACAAAATAACATTTCTCTAATTCTAATATTAAGCCTAAAAGAAAAGGCAATAAGTAGCCCCTACATGCAATGCATCAACATTTGCTCATTTTCAACGTACATGTCAATTTTTCTCTTTTTGCAATGATGTACTTCTATTTAGTTTCTACATATTTGTACAAATATGAAATCAATATTTGGTATTTCAGCAACTCAATAAGTGTGCATTCGAATTTATTGATATTAAATTCATAATTAGTTATGAATAACTATCCGACGGATATTGCATAACTAAGTCCATACTTAGTTCATTGTTCAAAGTTGAACTCAATAGAGACAACTTCTCAAAGTAGCCAACATCTTCAGTACACGAGCACTAGCTGAAGATTCTTTTGATATTATGCACTGGTATATTGTTAGGAATCTCATATCTTTCTACACGCGATTGTTCACAATTCAACATCTTGAAATGAAAAATCATATATTAGCATCTATACTCTCATTTTTTTTATTTTTTTTTTTTGTAACTCATGCGACATGGTGTCAAACATCACACATGTTGCAATACTATCGTCACCATTGTGTTTATTATAGTAGCCACATCTTCCTTTGTTGAATCATCAGCAGATGTTTTTGGAAAGGACTACTCAAGGATATAACCAATATTTCATGCTTGAGAACAATTCTCTGATTGCGGTGTCAATCAAGAAAATTTGGTTTGATCATTGGCATTCAATATGCCTCTCAAATATATATAGTTACTTATGATTCAATAAATGAAAATGACGAAAAGTAAATGAATAATATATATATATATATATATAATGCATCAATTAATTTAAGATGATTTTTTATTAAATTAATTTCATTCCCACTGTTTAACCCAAATTTATGATTCTTTTACATAAATTTATGAAATCCATACTTGACTCCTAGTGAGCTGGAATCCCATTTATTATATTAAGACTTTGAGTGTACTCAACAAACCTTAATAAAACACTTGGGTAGTTATTATTATCAATTGTATCTTCATACAACTCTCAAATCATTAAGCTGACAACTATTTGTTTTCACACATCCTATGTGTTAGTTTAACATGCATCTAAAATTTATTTTCTTGAGCGTACTCAACAAAAGGAAAATTTTAGTTAAATTAAACCCGTCATTAAGAAATATTTAATATTTCATAGTGTCAAACATATCACTAATAGACCAATCTTGAGTATACTTAACAAGTTGAAATCGATTTAGAACTCTCGTTTTTCACTATAATGATGGAAGGCGAATAAAAAATTGACTGAATATTTTTAACGAAAGATTTTGCATGCAAAGGTCTGATCTTAATAATTATATATATTTTATTACACATCTAGCATGCAAATAAAAATACGTATAGTTGTGTGGACGATTATAGACTTATACTATCTAGTCTTTCTGAGCCATAAGAAAGACCTGTTGGTCCGTTCCTAGGGGGTGTTGCATTGATTGATACAATCCCCTTCTTATATCTTCAATTACTCAAGCTGCAACCTATATCATATACTAGTGGCACGAATGCCTAAATAATTGGATACGCAGGCCCAAAAAATTACAACGGACTCGCATGTCCAAAATAAATAAAAGCTCGCAGGTTCCATAAAACAACAAGAATAAAACTAACTATTCAACACATCCACATGGTTGAGTCCATAATCATCTACTAATAAGCATTCATCATATAAATGATTTCATATATAATATATAATATTGTATGCAAACATGTTTAAAGTCTCTAACAATTAAAGTCGTCTAAACTAATTTAGACAAATGGATCGGCACAATTAAATAATTAATTTAATTAGTGGGCTTATTTAATTAAAATTAAATATCAAAGTAGAATCCAACTCTAATTTTACAATTATATGGCAAAACTATTTAATTAAAACCAAATTTTAATTAAATACCAAATTAGAGTCCAACTCTAATTTCAAAGTTTCAGGCTAGACAATTTAATTAAAATCAAATTCTAATTGAACATTAAATTAGAGTCCAACTCTAATTTCAAGACTTAATGCGATTGAATTTTAATTAAATACAAAAATTGGAGTCAAACTCTAATTCCAAGATATTAAGGCGAACTTATTTCATTAAAATTAAAGTTTAATTAAATACCAAGTTAGAGTTCAATTATAATTTCAAGAAAATTTTTAGGGTGAGACAATTTAATTAAAATCAAATTTTAAATTAAATGTCAAATTAGAGTCCAGCTATGATTTCAAGAATATATTAGGGTGAATAACTTAATTAAAATCAAATTTTATTTAAATATTAAATTAGAGTCAACCTCCAATTTAATTGAATTAACATTTTAATTTAGGATAAAACTCCTAAATAAAATAAATTCAATTTAGGGTCAAAATTCAATATTTAAGTTGAAATCTAATTTTAACAAAAATATAAAAAAATTTAAATTTAAATAAAATTTTAAATGGGTCAAAATTAATAATATGGGTCAAAACTCATTTGAAAATCAAATTTAAAAACCATTTTATTATTTAAATTCAAAATCCCTTTTAAAAGTTGCAAATTTGACCAAAAATTAAAATTTTAATATGGCCTTCCAATTTCGAAAATTGCAAATGGGCCCTCATTTAATAAATTGCAAACTGAACCCAGCAATCATAATTGCATGCGGGGCCTGCAATTTCAAAAATTGCACAAGAGTCCCCGTCTCCATCTCTCACCCGATTGAAACTCCGAAAACCCTAATTTTTAATTTTAATTTTTCTTTCTGTGGTGTCGACGACAGCGGTGTCCAACGCTGCCTCAAGCTGCAACATTCATGCCCTGAGAATGTGCAACTGGCTGCTGTCGACAGTGCAATAGTTGCCCACGGCCTTCCATTGTCCCCATTTTTTTTTTCTTTTCCTTTTTTTTTGGTGAACAAAATTAATTTTAATTTCCAAATAGGATTTAGAACTTGAAAATCAATTTTTGTTTAAAGGCTAGAAATATGAAAAATATCAACAATCAACTTTTGTTTGTTATATGATGTGAAACAATTTTTAACAAACACAAAGTAGGCTCTAATACTACTGTTGAGAATTTACTTAATCATGCACAATGGAAAGTAAAATAATTTCAATTCTCATACAAGGATCTGCTTTGTGTTTAGATGGAAACAGTGACAAGAATTATACATTTGATAAATTCTGCAAACTTATCCGTTGATTCTTGAACTCGAATGATCACGATCTGCAATTCAAACTGTCCAATTGTTCAGCATCCAATATATATATATATGACTAGAGATTTTCTTTCTTGTGCTGGCAAGATTAATGAATTTTTTCATACTTGTTTCAAACACTAGCAGCCTATTGATATAAGTCTAAGCGTACTTGACTCGTTTCTTAACTTAATCTGATCCAATATTTAATTAATCAAATTAATTAAATTTGATCCATGAATTAATTAATTCGGATTTATTAATAAGCAACCAAATTAATTAATTATCCAATACTTGTCAATTAATTAATTGACAAATTTCATTCTTCTGGTTCCTTTTTTGTGCGTGATCCATTAGGTTCCCGATCACAATACTTAACAATGTGAATTATTATTTTAATCTAATCAAAATCGATAAATTAAAATACATTTTTAAATTTATTATCAATTCACATCCGTTGTCCCAAATTGACATCTAGGAATGTGTTAAGGCAATACACGTGACGAAAAATGTCACGTGGTATGACAAAACAAAAATTGTTCGTTTATCGTGAAACTATAATTCGTTGGTCAATATGATCCGATCAATTACGAGATATGGATATGTGTCAATCTCAATTATCGATTATAGCTTTTATCCCACTATTAAGTCAATGTAAGTCAAAAAAAAAAAATCGACTTATAAATTCACCTTGACCAAAGATTTCATTATCAACTTAACTAGATAAAATGTAAATCATAATCTCTTACTATCTAAGAGTGACGAATCCTTTATTGATCATTCACAATCTTCATATGATTCTTGGCATACCCGAACGATACTTTATTAGCGACCCTTGGCAGAGTAATATCCTAGATTACCAAAGTATGATTGTCCTCATATAAGACACTACGACGACATCAAGTCAAAGGAATATTCTACCATCGAACGTTAGAGATTAACCACTGACACTCAGATGTGGAATCTCACAGCAGGTCTCCAATATTTTATTCTATAACAAAACATCCACGTGTTCATTCAAGTATCACCATACTTTAGCTCGTGAGATCAATTACTTACTTCACAAGTAAGAAATGCCACACGTGATGATCTATCGGTAATAACGATATACGTATCTCGTTATTACATACGATCATAGACAATTTAAGATTCAGTCATATATAATTTGTATCTAACAATCACAATTTCTTGTCAAACAGGGGCCGAGACTTGCACTCTATAAATTTATTCTCCAACACAGAGAGAGAATATATAAACTTTCAATATTTTTTCGATATTGACTTCAGGTTGGACAGAATATTATGGCTAGGTAATGGCGTTAAACAGTTAGTTTACGTATGCAAGGAACCAAAATTCTCTGATCATAGACATGTGTTTGCTGTCTTTGCTGTGGAGGTGGAGATAAAGAACATAAGCCCTTCAAAATTTATGAAGGGTTTTTTATTGCACAAGCACAAAAATGAATATGTCTCTCAAGCATGTCTCATATGCAAGGACGAATCTAACAAACTATCCCAACTCGATCGGTCGGACTGGTCAACGTCAACAAATCCAAATCACAACTCAATCAACCTAAACCCTAAATTAAAATTTGTAATTCAAAATTTTAAACAATGCAAGTGTGCAACACGCCAACACATAAATCAGATTATTAGACAATCAGTGAACTAATTTCTCATAATCTCATAAGTCATATAATACAATCTCAGATTCTCATTTCAAATTTATGATAAATGAATCAAATGATAATAATACAACTAATTTCTCATTCTAAATCAATGCACAACATTCAACAGCACAAGAAAACAAATTTACCAATTGCAATTTGCACTTTGCAGAAGAACCAACTCACCAAGTAATGGTCTTCTGTAGATTTCACAATTTTCCTCCCCAACATCGAGAAGTTTAGGATCCTTTCAGAAAACAAAATAAGCAGTACAAAAGTAGTAGAAACGAAGATGAGAATCACCTCACATTTGGCAGCTTTTGCATTTCTGATGCTTAAGCCATATTCAACCCTCATCACCGTGCTACAAGAGATAACAAAAAAAGGACCAAGGAAAAATATGGAGAAGTGAAAATTTTGAATCAATAATGAACTGGCTTAGATACCCAATAGAAATGTTAACACTAAAAAAGGTTTTTAGATCAATTATAAGGAAAGTAGCCTCCAAACCAAACATAATGTACTCCATTTATTTAAAACTACATAAATATATTAGACAACCTTAATGGCATTCTCAGAGTATCTAATCCGGAATGAATCATTCATTTACAACATAAATTAATGTTTAAGAAACTCATTCGTGTTGATATCCAACTAGTAGATGATCCATAACAAACTAATTCCAGCTATCTTAGAATTTCCCGACCCTAAAATTTTCCATCTATATCCGAAAAATCTTCCACGAAAAGAAATTAACACAAAGAAATAAAGTACAACCACGTCGTGGGATCCTCAGAATGCTTAGGAAGGATTGATAAAGAAAAACTAACCTTATCTGTTAGGTCAACTGCAACACTCTCTCCATATCTTTGCAATATATTATTAAAATCGCACTCCACAACTTTTGACTGAAATACATGTACGAAGGAAAACACTCTGTAGTAACATTCAAATTCTGAGCTCCATGAATGAAATCACATTTTTTTAATCAATGAGATAGGAAATAATGAAATAGAAAACAAACGTAAAACACTTAGATATGAATAAGATCTCAAGGCATGTATGTACTGTCTGCTCATGACTAATGACATTGAGGCGCGATTTATAGCTCAAATCAACAATTTGCCCCGAAAACAACTTACGGTTTCAAATTCACCAAAACTCGCGACGGGCGGGACTCTGACGGAGTGACGGAAGGGACGATAGCAAGCTGACGATGGGATGGCCAAACTGGTGGTGGTGGTGGCAAGTAGGCAGCGAGGGACGACAATTGGGCGAGAGTCGAATTGGATATTGATGAATATGAATCCTCAATTTGGGGATGGATTTTGATTTTAAAACAAGGGCCATTGGGTTTAGATATCATATATTAGGGAAAAATTCATAAATAAGGTGTTTACTTTACATCAATTCAAAAATCAGGTTTATAATTTGAAAATTCAAAAATTTGATTTTTTAATTTATTTTTAATTTATGAAATAGTAAATTATTAAATCAATTTATTATTAAATATTTAATTCTAATAAAATATAATTAACACATCCCACATGCACCACCCATACCGCTCCGGTGACTATTCCGACGACCATTCCGATCACCACTCTTCTCCCGCGACCGTTCCGACGACTGCTCCGATTCCGACGACTATTCCGGCTGGTAACAGATTTACAGTTTACGGTCACAGTTCAAAAAATTTATAGGTCACAATTAATTCGTTGGTCACAGATTTTAAAATTAGTTGGTCACAGATAAAAATTTATAGGTCACACAGTCACAGATTTTCAAATTAATTGGTCACAGATTTTTTTACGATCATAGATAAAAAAATGGTTAATTTCATTGGTCACACATTTTCAAATTGGTTGGTCACATATTATTTTTCAACCACATATTGTCAAATTTTTAGGTCACACTTTAATACTTGGTCACATACAGCTAGCACTACTTCAGCTACCACCACACAAAACACTACCACCACCCACAGCCACCAAACAAAGCACGGCCACCACCCCAAACGCTGATCCACCACCACAGACGCCATCACACAAAACACTTCAGACACAAATCAGATCCACCACAAATCAGCCACCACAACCACACAAAATACCGCCACCACCCACAGCCACCAAACAAAGCACGACGACCACCCCAAACGCCGATCCACCACTACAAACGCTTCCACACAAGATCCAACTTCAAAAATCACCGTCACCAAAATCGACCTCTACTACCACTGTCACAATCGACCGCCACTACCACATCCCAAGCAAATTTACTACCATCACCGGCATCTCACCACCGCAGCACCACTACCGAGACATGAAAACCATCGCAAGCAGATTTGACCAGCAACGACTATTCATTACCGCGGTGGCGACTACACAGAAACCCACCATCACCGAGCCCACCATCACCACCGCGAACCGCGACGTCGCAACGTCGATCGGTGGAGAGAGGCGAGGGAGATAGGGTAGGGGAAGGAAGGAGATGTGGATGTGGATGTGGATGAGGATGGGGTTGGGGAGGGAAGGAGAAGGAGAAGGAGAAGGAGGGGACGGAGGCGGAGGGCGATGGAGGCGGTGGGGCGATGGCGAGAGAGAGAGAATAATTTTAGGGTTTGATATATAAAATAACATTCCTGATTTTTGAATTTGTGTAAATTATACACCTGATTTTTGTAATTTCCCTTATATATTAAGAATTGGGCCCAGAGCAAATGACCCAATCTATTTACAAAAAAAAAAAAAAAAAAAACGATAATGGGCTTGGCTGAATGGCCCAATTAAAAAAAAAAGATTATGTTTTGGGCCAAATTGACCCTATTTCACCAAAAAAAGAAGGTAGAAGTCCCTGAGAAGACGAACCAGCATGGGACATAACTCAGAAGCTGCCAACGACCTGACGAAATTCCCAACTGTGCTGACGGTCTAGCGGAGTCCGGCACGCGCGGTTGCCCCCCTAGCCGGGTGCTGGATCCGTTCCTGTTCATATGCAGTATTTGATAAGAGTAGAAGATTTTGACTTATTTTCTTCTTTAGTATCGTATAAAACACGTTACCAAACATGAAATGAAGGCAATTTTTTTTATTTAGAAGATTTTATATTTCTCAAGTCACCGAGTCATTAGGAAAAAGAAGATTTGCCTCAATCCATCATCTCTTTAGAGTACAAGGCGAGTCATATTAATTTTTTCTTTGACAAAGGCTTGATACCTGTCATTACATTCTTCTACTTTGATGTCATGTCAAATTAGCCACTCGTCTAGCTAACAACTAATTAAGCTTTTAGGAAATATGGAAGAATTTTTTATTGTAACCTTATCTTGTAACGACTTAGATTTGTGCTGGATAATTGCTAATTAAATAACCACCTACGACTATTGCATTTTACAAAGTCACGAAGCAAAATTCTTTTTCCATGTGCAAACCACAAAAATCAAAAGCAAAAGGTAAGAGCTATATGAAAAGATCTTAAATTTTGAAGGAGAAGATGGAGAATTGCCTATCAATTTATTGAGAATCTTACACGCATGGCTCAAAATATGCAAATCAAAAGAAACTGTTTTGGGCCTTAGGCTTCAAAGTGTACATGCAATCTTTATCCATCATCCATGTGCTTCTTCCCCTTTACTTTTACTTTTGGTAAGGGCTTATTAACACTGAAATCCCATAAAAAAGAGGCCAGCCACATAATGGGACAAAAATACACCTGGTTTGCACCAAGAATGCCAGAAAATCATCTTCAAAATTATTAGCTACAATCCATTCTTTAGGCCTAAAAACTATTAAGAATTCTAAAGCCAAAAGTTTGAAGAAACTTACCTCTAGAATTATTGAAGATTTTTGGAATATGATTTGTCATGGTTCTATTACATGGTATGAAAATTGGATCCTACATCAAAAATATAGGGTTTGGTGGATGATTTATATAACTTTCTCAAGATTAATAACAGAAAACTGCATTTCGAGTTGCGTGTGATTATATTGCTATTCATGGTATGAGTGTGTGAACGTGGAGCTACTGATTGTGTAGATAAATAAACACTTGTATTCGGCCCTGTCCGTGTATGCAGATCACTGCGTGAACGGTAAATCTTACTTGTACTTTATTTCTACAAAGATCTACTTTGAATATTCAATTATAGACAGGCTGAAAAGCAAAAGAAGCATTTAAAAAGGAGAAGGAATATTCATTCAATCTATAACATGTTATTTTAATGAGGCGCACGATGGGGTGTATGATTCCACGACATAAGACTGCAAATTTGCAGCATTTCAACTGCACAACCCCCTTCGCCACCAACCGCCACCGCCCAACCACTAATGAAAAAGGAAACCGGATTAAAAGGAGCCGTTATAAAAGTTTATTGGGAAAAGCTAAGACGTAGTTTTGTCATCTGCACATTTTCCCGTATAAGTTTTTTCCTTTTCTTTCTTGTCCTTTTCATCTGTTTTTCTTAATTACATTTCTCAAAACTAATAAGAGGGTTTGCTCTGTTTTCAAGTGCCAGGTTGGTTCTATTCTGAATTTATAGAGATTGGGAAGAGCTTGCTTTCTTCATTGTGCTATATATTTCTCTCGTTGGACCCTCATTTCTGATTTGGGATTTCAATACTCATTAGGATGTTTTATTATGATTGAAGCAAATGAAATATGTTGTTACTTATGTGAAGAATTCAGAAATCTTGGGGGAAGGAACTGTTATGGGGTTAAAAGTGGAAAAGTGTATAAATTTGTGAATTGGGTTTTTGGATTCTGAGTGCAAAAAATGGGTGTAACGAATTCAAAAGCTGAGAGTATCGATGCTCTGAGATTATGCAAAGAAAGGAAAAGATTCCTCAAACAAACCATTGATTCAAGATGTGCTTTAGCAGCTGCACACATTGCATATGTTCAATCTCTGAGAAACTTGGGTATTGCTTTTAGGAAATATGCCGAGGCTGAGATTTTAATAGAGCCCTCTCTATCCGTTTCAGCCATTGATCCTGATAAAACTTCTTCACATTCGACACATCCGTCGCCATCGCTCGTTGGTAATGTTTCTGGTACTTTAGTCGTCCATGAGAGTCCCCTTTCACAGCCTATGGCTCGAGTTAGTTACATGAGATCGGGAGGGGGTAGTGCTTTGACTGTTAGAGTGAGTCCACCGCCTAGGAATATGTATATGGAGGAGGGTGAATTTTCAATGCCACCACCTCCACCACCATGTCCGGAGTCAGAATCTTCTTGGGATTTCTTTAACACGGTTGATGAATGTGAAAACTTCAGGTTTGGGGGACTGAATTTGAACCTTGATGATGTGATGATGTATGAAGATTTTGGTGAAAAGAATGTTGATTTTGCTGAAACTAGTGGGACTCCAAAATTAGAGACTTCAAAAAATGGACTGGGCAAATTGGTAGTATACAATGCTAGTTCAGCTGCACCTGAAATCACCGAAAATAGTGAACGAAAAGTGAATGAATCAGACGGAAATGCGGCAAGGAATGCATCTTTAGAACAATATAATTTGAAGAGAAATAAATCTCCTTTAGAAAATGATACAAGTGCTGATATGGAGGATCCTTCGGAGTTTGTAACACCCAGGGCTAAAGATTTTCTGTCTAGCATAAAAGACATTGATAACCAGTTCTTTAAAGCATCTGAATCTGGGAAGGAGGTCTTGAGAATGCTCGAGTCGAACAAAATCAGGGTTGGATATACTGAATCCAGAGGTACTGATTTCTTGAATATTGAAGAAATACATCATGTAATTTTGACTTGAGAAACTGGACTTATTCCCTTTGTGGTCTATTGACATGCAATTGTATCTTATAGGTAAATTACCTGCCTCATTTTATTTGACCTCTTTTGGAGCAGTTTGTTGCCAAGGAAGAAATGTAAATGTCTCCGATGGTATGTTGACTGGAACTGATCACCATTTCACTATATTTTGATGATTATTTAATTATGTTTAGGCACATATGTTACTGAGGTTTGGATTTTAGCATTTGCTATTTTCATAACCAAGAAATTGCTCTGTTATACTTGTGTTTAAGATTGGGTACTTAATTTTGTGAACCGATTCTTAGGCAGTATTTGGTTCCCGAGTTCCACAAATTGTCATCCTCAATTCCATTCCAAATCCCTCATGTTGTGTATAGTCCATTCAAGGATTAATGACCCCATTCCATTATCAAAAAAGTACATATCTTCATTACAACCTCCTTCCATGGGACTGCCCGTTCCATCCTTGTTAGGGATCAAGATCATGATTTTAATCCACAAACAATAAGAATAACATGTGAAGTGAAGCCTTATTCCTAACGAACTTAAGATTTGGCTACAGAAGGTTCATTTTTGCCAACAAGATTGATCGAGCCTGATTCCTAATTGACGATCAAATTGCACGATTATCTCCCTGTGTATCAATGTTGTCTTCAATCTTTTGATCTCCATATATAGGTTTAGGTGTGTGGTTAGTGATGTTGGATATGTGGAGCCTAATTTAACCGCCCAAATATTTTCCTCCTATATAAAGGGCCAGCCTCCATATTATATGTCATAGTAGAGAGAAAACACATTGAGTGGTGAGTCCAAAACAATTGTAGTTCTCTTCAATTCTGCAATGGCACTGGGTGCAGTAGTTCTTGCATTGAGGGTAAAGCACCTTAAATCACATGTTATTCTTGCTTTTGATTTTCCTTATTTCACGGTATCAATTGCTCCCACTCCCAGTTATGTGGATTATTTTTTTTAATTCATAACAAGTACCTAGCCACAAAATCAGTCCATTTAGACTGTTAACTGCACACGTGAACCTCGTGTGTCAAGATTTTCATGGATAAAATTGTGGACTGCAAATTGATGATAAATTCTCTTTGCATCACAAATTGTTGGTGGATTTGGGTTTGTTGAAGTTAGACCATCATTAAATTGAGGTTTATAAGATTCAATGTTTTCTATTGTTAGAACATCATTAAATTTAGACTGTTAACTGCGCACGTGAACCTCGTGTGTCAAGATTTTCATGGATAAAATTGTGGACTGCAAATTGATGATAAATTCTCCTTGCATCACAAATTGTTGGTGGATTTGGGTTTGTTGAAGTTAGACCATCATTAAATTGAGGTTTATAAGATTCAATGTTTTCTATTGTTTCTCTTCAGAAATTGAAAATCTTTACTGTGTAAGCCTAAAGTTAACATTTCAAAATGATTGCATGGATTGCAATATAAGAATGGCTGCTAAGGATTAATAACAAAATTTTGGCTGAAGACTTTCTTTGGACATTTTATCATCTGAACGCATAACTAAATTTTATATTATGATTTACCAATCTCAATAGTCAGTAGTGGTTTCAAGATTGGGAATTTTGATTCTGTTGCTGTCTTCATTCGGAGATATACTGAACATGGGATATACCATGACGATTCCATTCAATACCTTCATTCATTCCATTTCCAACCCAAAATCCACGCTCTTCCCTGATACTGAATACCACCTTAGGTGTTCATAAAAATTAATTACATGTGCATTTATATTGTTGTGTTAAATGTAAAATCCAAAAGTCTATCATTTCCCCATAATATCTTAACTACATACAATTTTGTAGTGTAGAGAAATGGACATGAATTAAATGATTCTGGTTCTTTTGAATTCTGATTCTTGGTTAATGTACAGTATCTGATCAAAATGTGACCAAGGTTATAACTTGGAGACGAACAACGTCATCATCATCAAAGAATCCCATGGCTACAACGAAGGATGACAATGATGATAGCGGAAGTGATTTTATTGAGGAGTTCTGCATGATTTCTGGAAGTCACTCTTCCACACTGGATAGAATGTATGCTTGGGAGAGAAAGCTATATGATGAAGTGAAGGTAATTCCTTAAACATGTTGCAATAGTGAAATTTATAGCATTTCTGATGCAGACAATATGTGAGAATCCTTGGGGATACAACTAGAATACTGGGAATTTGTGTGTTTATATATATACACACACTAAAACACAAAAATCACCAATAATAATCCCTAAAATCATGTGTTTGATCCTTGAAATAATAGAACTCATCCAAAAATACTAATGCTCAAGGACGTTGCCGAAGAGTAGCTTAGAAGCCCATTTCAGCTTGGAAAGGTGGAGTCATTCACCAAATATGACTAATAAACTGGGCTATAATATGCTTTGGATTAGAATTATCCCTAAAGACCATGTAGTCTCACTTTTTGTGGGCTGCATCATGTCCAAAAAAAAAAAAAAAAATTCCAAAAGATGGGTTGATAAATGAAAATAAAAATGCACATAGAACGACCAAATAATACTCAATCATCAATCAACTCCTAAGAAAAATAATCCCCTTTCTTTCTTTTTTGGTAAAGTAATGAATAAAAGCCTAATGTAAGAAAAATTTAACTAAAAAAAAAAGTAGTAGTAATTAAAAAGAAAAAAAAGGGGCAATAATCCCCTCTTGATAGAACAAGAGAGAGTTTATTGCTCCTTTACTTTTTTTTTTCTTTTTCAGTAACTCCGATACGCTAAGATCAGGTCTTGTACATTTGTAGATGGAGCATTGATAGAAGCTAGGTCTAGAGGGAAGTTATGAGCATTACATTCGTGCATAACTTCCATACCGAGGTTGGCACGATTAATGATATCAACCCCAGTATTAATTGCACGTTTTTTTTAATTATTTTTTTTTTTAATTTGCATTTACTATGAGTTACCTATTGAATTTCACCATTTGGGATCAGAACAAATTTTGGTTAACTAATTCCAATAATTTTTTATCTGTTTACATGTTCTTCAAAGGCTAGCGAGTTTATCCGGAAGGAATATGATCGCAAGTGTGACAAGCTGCGGCATCAGTTTGCAAAGGATCTTAGCCCTCAAGTTATCGATAAAACTCGGGCAGTGGTTAGAGATCTCCATTCACGAATTAGAGTAGCACTTCATGCGGTAAATTCAATATCAAAGCGGATCGAGAAAATAAGGGATGAAGAGTTGCTACCACAAGTTATTGAACTTATTCAGGGGTGAGTTAAATTTATATTTCCTGATATCATCTTCATAGGCAACCTGATCACCTTAGTTTCACTTAGCTATCTAGCCAAAAATCTGTCTCCTCAAGCTACATGGTATCATACAGCTTAAACAGGTATCATACTAAAATAGTCACTGCATATGTTTGTACGTAGTACTGGACAATAATACAAAGATTTTAGCTTCTTTATATGGTGCAATTGACCATTGAATCATTGCAGATTTACCCGGATGTGGAAATCCATGCTTGAGTGTCATCATTCGCAGTATATGACCATATCTCTAGCGTACCAAGTGAAAAGCTTCACTGTAGCTCCTCGTGGAGAGACTCAGAAGCAGATTATGAATCAGCTGCAGGGCGAGGTGGAGTATTTTCGCCTGAGTTTTACTGATTGGATAAACCGATATATGTCATATGTAGAAGCCCTCAACAGCTGGTTACAAAATTGCATCTTGCAACCACAGGAGCGATATAAAGGCAGACGAGCATTCTCCCCTCGTCGTGTTCTGGCACCCCCTATAATTGTTCTCTGCCGTGATTGGTCAGCTGGGATTAAATCTTTGCCAGCGAGAGAAGTCAGTAATGCAATCAAAGCTTTTCTATCCGATCTGCAACATTCAGTCAGACTCATTGATATGCACAAAAATGAAGAAGCAGATTGCAAAGATGATGGAAAAAAAGATGATACGTCTAATTTAAGCTGCATACAAACAAGTTTGACAAAGGTTCTTGAAAGACTGACTAAATTCTCTGAGTCCTCTATGAAAATGTGCGAAGATATTTGTCAGAAATGTGAAGCAGCTCGAAATGCTTACGACAACTACAAAGCACCACCCAGACCCTTTAGCATTTGAAATCATTTGGAATTTTGTTTTTTGTTCTGAGTTTATAGTTTAAGTAGATACTCTGGTATATTCGGGAGGGAAAGTTCTTTTATGAAGAAATAGGGAAGTATCTCAAAGTTTATTTTTTATATTGCAACTGAATTGGAACTTTCCTAGGTATCAATTGGATTATTTTCTTATCAAGATCCCTTTCTTGTCCTGTTTATATGAATTATGTTACTTGTACTTGTGCCATCAACAGCTTGAATGGAGGATCTTGTCCAAATCAGAGATGGAAATATTATTGGCATATTATGGCATTGCTGGGGGACCGAAAATCGGATCAATTCAAGATGGTGCATTGACCATCCGAGGTTTTACCACAAGAAACGACTTGCAGAAATGCTAGTTGAAATATCCTCAAGAAATATTTTGTCCCTGCACTCCATGCTATCAAGTATCAATGGACATTTGTGTTCTAAGATACAATGTTTCTTCAAAGATAAAAATAGTACTATCATAACTGTGTCGAGCGAACTGCAATTTGAATGTACTCTTCTCGATCCGATGATTTTGATCACTGAAAGCTCTTCAAATCTCAAATACTAATCGCCGAATTTTAAACTCAAATACTATGAGAATTATTTTGACAGAATAAATATAAAGAGAAAAGAATTAGAAATCAATATACTTGGATTGATTTTGGATGAAAGAATTGAAATGAAATAGGTTCAACTTATAGATTCAATGTTTCTATTCTCAATTGGTGCACCTTTTGGCACAATTCGATCTAAGATCATTAGATATACCATTTTAAATTGGGACACCATCTAGTTGCCCACACTCTACACTATATGAAAGATTGCACCTAATCTAAAAGGCCATGATCTTCATTGTGCACCAACTCAATTTAAAGAGATGCGCCCATTAATCGTACACTTTGGAGACTTATTCCAACTTATATATAAAGCTTAGTTAATTCCATTAAATTCCATCGAAGGGTACTATCGGATTGACACGAATGCAAACGGAGAACTAGTTGCTAAGAAATCTAAATCACTTCGACGTATGACTATAATTTGTAGTGGAATGCATCAGATATAACGGTTGTGGAATCAAATTGTAGCATTACGATAGAGTTTGTCAGGTTTGGCCGTGACCCAAGGCCACCTAGGCTATGGCCTAGGGCCTTAAGATTTAAGGGCCTAAAAAAAATAAAAAATAAAAGCCTAACAAATTTTTTTCTTTATTTTTGAGTTGGATACTTCTTTCTTTCAAAGGGAAAAATATATATAAATATCATACTTTGAAGATATACTCTCAAATTTAAGGAACTTTGATTAAGTTTTTCAAAAATCAAGTATTCACAATTTATGACATCTAATAAAATTTTGTAACCTATATTTAATCAAACACGTCATGACGTCAAAGACACAATAAATACATAATTTATGATCACTATCACGCACTACATAAATCATACAAGGTCATAGTGACCGTTACATTTTATGGGTCGCAATTACATATTTAGTTACAAATTACACACAACACAAATTATTTATTGGTTATAAATTACCTAATTAAATGGTCCTAATCATTCTTCATCTCATCCAACCCATTCCATCGCCATCGATGCAACCATAATTCCACCACCTCCAGCAGTCCAACTCACTACCATTTGTAACCTTAGATCCACAACCGCCACATCAACAGTTAACACATTGTCACTATCACCATCTTCACCTCAAAAAAAAAAACATCAGGCTATAATAAATCGTCGTCGTATTAAGCTGATTGATGGCAACAACACGATAGAGAGAAAAGGTGTAGCAACAATTTAGTAAGCCATGAAGATGTTGTAAACAACACTATTCCATCGGTAGAAATGGCCTCACAAACTCTTGAGCAATAGGCATCGCCCAAATGGTTGGATGCTCTAAAGGTTTCGAAATGATAAGACCAACAACGGAGGAAGGGTACGAGCAATTTACATACAATCCTTTTCGACTGCGATACTCCTCTTGGTGGTGGCTACCGACAAACATGGGCGGTTGGGATTGTAAAGAGGAGGATGAAGTGGTTGTTGGCAGTGACGAACCCAGCGTTGAAGTTCAACTCGGGTTAACATTGACCGGTCAACGTCGACAATCAGCGATCATAAGAGCAATGTCATTTATTAATATTTAATTCAATAATATTAAAAATAATTCAATATATATATGTAAATGCAATAAAACGTAAAAATTATATATATATAAACGTAATTCAATACAGCAAAAAAACGCAATACAACATACTTTATAATTGTGATCTTGGATAACTGCATTCTACGGGATCTCATGTTTTGAAAATATTACAATATTGACTCATTCTCAAATTTTCCAAAAATCCTCTCCATGTATACCACCAAATTGTCATTCAACAATCCTGAAATACATCTACTTTTATTATGATAGTTTTACATATTTGAATGTAGTGTCATTATATTTTGTTGGTAATGTAGAAGTGAAAAGTGCCAACATTCATAAATCCAATTCCCCTAATTCCAAACCCAAAACCCTAAATTCAATTCCAATTCATAAATCATACATGAAACAACACTGAAAACTATCATAAATCATGATTTCATAACTCATAAATAGATAATAACACCAAAAACAAAACAAAACAAACAAACAAAAACGATGGGCAGAAATATCACGGCGTCGTAAACAGTGGTGAAGTTGTAGCCGTTCACACTGGCGGTCGATGGTGGTGAGGATTGAACGGCATGCCGTAGGCGGACCGTGGACTGGAGAAGACGGCCGGACGGACAATTAATCAGTGGCAGAACTCGGAAGCAAATTGGAATTGAGTTGAAGCCTTGAAGGAAATGATTTTGTTTCCAATTTTTGGTTTAATTTCAATTGGGAAAAAGGGGTTGGGCTGGACCTATATATATTTAATTATTGGGCCGAAAAACAAATGGCCAAACCCAATTACAAAAAAGGCTGGGCTGGGCTGTGCCTATATATAATTAAGGATTGAGCCGAAAAGCAAATGGCTCAACCCAATACAAAAAAAAAAAGGGTTGGGCTGGGCTGCAACAGTCCAATTTCAAAACAAATAAAAAAAAGAATTAAGGAAGAAGATGAACCCAAACGAGGCGCTGCGCCGATGGCCATCTTTTTCCCAAAACTCTTTTATGGGAGCCCAGCGCGCGCGGTCGCCCTTTGGCCGGGTGCTGGGTCCGCTGCTGGTAGTTGGTGGTGTCGGCCTGTGAACTTGACACCTATCCTCTCCAACTACAACACCCATCCTCTTAGTGGTGGTGGCTAGCGAATTTGGAGGGTTATGATTGGCGATTGTTAGGGGGTTTGGGCAGAAATGGGGTTAGGGTTAGGCTTTCTACAATAGGTGGGTGGGTGTAGAATATGTGGGGTAAAGTCCAGAGAAAAATTTTGCAACTGATTATTGAAATGAGAAGTTAAAAAACAAGTTTGGGTATAATTTCCTTCTTTTGAATAGCCATGACAAAATCTCAAGATGAGACAAAATAAGAGAAATTATTAGAGAAAAAAAAGAAAAAGACAAATTACACCAAATTTTATGTAGACCATTAGATATAATCTAATAATTTATTGTCTATAAGTGTGTTTGGTGCATATTAAAATGAGAGAGTGTTTTTTGAAGTGATGTAATGAGGAATATGTGGTTGAAAAGGAAGGAAAAATTATTGATGTGATGAAAAATATTATTTTATTGAAAAACGTGTAATTGAAAATGAGTAGAAGAATGATAATGAAAAAAATAATGTGGTCAAACAGGGGCTATAACCTCAAAATTCTTTCATGCCCTGATGATATTGTCCTCATCAGTATCATTGACCCGATTCACCCTTTTCACATGTTCAAGTTCTCACTAGTTAGTCTGGAAGCAAATAATGTAGACCATGTCCTAGCTAAGGATGCTTTTGTTCATTTCCAGAATAGTACATGGATAAACTATAACCCCTAATTCTAGGGGCGGAGGGAGGGAGAGAGGGAGGGTCCTGGGGGGACCTGAACCCTCCGCCCCACCTACCCCCAATTTTTTATTTTTAAAATTCCATTTTTGTATTTATCAATTTGTCCTCAAATGAATAAAAAACTTAAACTCTACCAATCCAGATCCAAGCATTTCCGTCTCGACTCCCGTTTCCTCTTCTCTTCTTGCGATGCAGTGATTCTTCTCCTCATTTTTTCCTGCGGGCTGCGACGAATAGGAGTTACCACAATTGGCCCATCACTCGAAGGATGTATTCGACATGATTGATGATAACGTAGTTATACAACGTTATTAATGTATGAAAACTTGAAATGAACACTTGTAATAAGGTATGATTTTGCTAAATTAAAGATTAATACTTTCTTTTATACGTTTCTTGATTTTTTTTTGTTAATAATGTACATTAATTTATGTTCCTTTGTTTCCTTTCTCCATCACAAAGTACCAACTTCCCTCATTTTAACATATACTGTTTCAAAAAAAAAAAAAAAGATTCAGGGGCAATGGGTTCCCACCCCTTCAACTTTGGGACCCCCTACTTCGACAGGCTGACTTCGCCCCTGTCTAATTCCATTATATTATTATAAAATCATTTCTTCTTAAATCGCTCAATAAAAGATAAGTTTTGAAATTAAATAAATAAAAGATAAAAAGTCGTACTTTACATCAGGTGTGAACAAAGTCTTTAAACTTTAAATCGGACTCCGTCAATCCTTCAATATAACATCGTAAACCTTGTTAGACTCTCCATGTGTCTCCACCATTGCAACCTTACTTTATTAGAAATTAATAATTGCTTGTATAAAAATTAATCCTTATAATCAAAAATTTTCTTTTTGTTTGGTGGAAGAAATATAAGTCCTAGGACTTGAGGAATTAGAATTGAAACCGAGGAACTAAAAAATATTTTTTTTTAGTTATGGACTAATATCAAACTAGTTCAAGACGAACTTGATAATGTAGAAAACTTGAAAATTTAATTAACACAAGTCATTTCTAGCGATTTAATTCAATAATTTTATATGTCTTTAACTTATTGTTCAATTTGTAAGTTGCCCCAATTTATAAAAATGAGCAAGTTGGTCATTAACTTTTTATTTAGTCATAACGATTATTCATATACACAATTTTCATCTGATAGTTTATTGAAAATCACCTTTTTAGTATAAAGATCTTAGAAGTTAGAATTGATAATCTCAATGCACAATTACCGTATGAAAGTCTATTTAAGGCCAATTCTTTTACTAAAAAGTCAATCGTCTATTATTTTCAATGTGCATCGACTTTAATTTTCGTTAGTGTTGATAATTTCATTGCACAATCCCCGACTAAAAGTTTGATAAATGTCTCATTTTTCCCTAAATAACTACGATCTCTCATTTTTAATGCGCCTCAACTCAAGTTTCTGCTAGTACCGATAATTTCAATGCATTATTTCCATCTAAAAGTTTATTAAAAGTCAATTTATTTTTTTCTTCTAAAAAGGCGTCATCTATCATTTTTAATGCGCCTTGACTCGAGTTTCTGCAAGTACTGATAATTTGATGCACAATTTCCATATAAAAAGTTCATTCAAAATCACTTTTTTTTCCCTTCAAAGGTGATTATCTCTCATTTGCTAGTGCCCATAATTTTATTGCACAATTTTCGTCTAAAGTTCTATTAAAAGTCACCCTTTTCCTTGAAAGACATCTATCTCTCATTTTTAATGCTTGTCGATCGAATTCCCGCTATAGGATTGACTCAATTAAGTAAGGTGACGAGAGCTTTAAATTTGGCATCTTCTCCCACTCCAACCACCTCGCTCAAATATTACCTGACAACTTTGACACATTCTTCGACAGAATGTGGCATTATTTCATTCATTGAAAAACACAACAATTTTTGCACCAATGAAAACCCGCCAACACTGCTTCTGTCAAAGGGCGGGCACCAAATTCTTGTCAAAACAGCTTAATTCTTTATTGAAGGTTTTAATCTCACTCCCAATCTATTATAGCGATTTTAATCTTTTTCTTTCCCCAACCAAATTTTTGCATTTTAATTACAAAATTTACTGAAGCAAAGTTTCTATCAAAAAATAATAAAATTTAAATTCATGTATTTTCGAGCAAGTTGAGCTAAATTTTAATTTCTCAATAAAATGAAAAGTAACCTTTTAAGTTTAACCAAATATGTTTGAAGAGTAAAAAGTAATCGTGTTTTGACTTTTATTCAAATGATTTTTCTTCCGAGAATTTAGTACAAAATATTACTTTTTACTTATTGTGTAAGTCAATTTTTTGCTTTTCCAAGCTAGCCTAAAATAGGGCCGTTCGTGGGTGGATTCGATTCTGCTCGATTCCAAAATTTTCGAATATTTAATAAATGGACCCGTCGGGTCTAAATATAATTATGGAACCGTTCGAGTTCGATTTTGTTAAGTTCGGTTCCATACCATAATTAAATTTTTTAACATTTACAGCAATACTACATAAATATAACTAATGACATTTTATTCGTAATTTTTACAAATTAACGTAGCCCAATTCAAAAATATATAAATAACTAGCTGTCGAATAATATTAATTCAATGCATACAAATACCAAAAAATAGCTATTAATATTAAAATGTCGGTGCTCCATATTAAAAAATTGAGATCCAATGCTTAAAATTATGAAATCGTCTGATTTATTTAATTAATTTGTTAATTTCTTTTAGAAAAAAATAAAATAATTTAATTAATTCAATAAAAAAATTATTTAGTTTCGGTTCTTATTCGGTTCTTGCTCTAGACCAGAGACCCGACCCATATCCATTGGTTCTCAATTCGGGTACCCGTTCGAGTATTTAATTTACGAAGAACTGCTCGGTTCGGAACTTTTGGACACCCCTAGCCTAAAATGCTTGAAATCTATCATTTTTGCCCATTTCCATCCCCAGCCCTCATCATGCTCGTGCAACCTCCCCACCCTCATTACACGTGAAGAAACATCAAATGCCCAAAATAGCCCATTTCATTTTCAAACATTTCGGTGTATTGTAGGTGGGCAAAGTTGCATGAGCAGGATTGTAGTCTAGGCTGGGTTGGGGATGGGGGTGTTTGAGGGAGAATATGGTATTTTATAATTTCTTTTTTATATATATAAAATAAAAAAGAGAAATGATATGGGTACATAATTTTTATTCATAATGGTTCACATAACACTCACATGGGGTGGGCCCTACAATTATGAATAAAAATTACGACCACCCTCCTTGTCCAGATTGAAGAGACCAGAGTAAAAAATTATGAATAAAAATTATGACCACCCCCACATGTAGGTGTTTGAGGTTTAGTTCGAACGTCTGTTTCCCAAGATACAACGAAAAACCAGTAGAGTCTGAGCACTACAGATGCTACTCCGATGAACTGACTTAGTATCTAAGCAGTATCATCACAAAGACTTTGACAGAAAGTGAAAATTACGTATGCAAACAAGAGAAAAAAATTTATGCAAAGAAGATAATTTTTTTTCCACGTGTTTATGCCATTGACCACCATTAACCCTATTGTTAATCTCTCCATTAACATATACATAATTACATGAGTTTCAAGAGTTAAAAGAATTTGAAATTTTTTTTTTTATTTGGTTCATTCAATCTGACATTTGTGTATGCAGGTTGCGCTCGCACACAAGTTTAAGGTTCAAAATCTTTTTCGGTCCGTGATTTGCACCCTTGCAAGCGGATGTGGAGAGAACCTCTATTCTACATATGATTACACTCTTCTAAAGTGTAATCATATTTAAAGTAGTCATTGCCTTTATCTATCTTTCTACGTGGGATTACTTTAAACTAGTTTCCTTCCAACACACAACCCCTTCCAATTCATCACTTTGAGCTCTAATTTTTCATTCACCCGAGCATCATTTTTGGCAAGTAAATATATGATTTTGATGTTCTCACGGAGGAGAACAAAATCAATCACGATCTTCCAAAATAAAACAAGCAGATCCCACTCAAAATTTATGTCAAAGTCAGCCTTTCAATTTACTTATTTTTTCCAACACCAAATAAGGCTTCTTATAGAAGCAACTGAAGTGCTGCATTGACTGCTTTATGAAAGCTTCTTGAAGCAGCATTTGAATGCAGGGAAGCAATTCGAATTGAACCATCCTATCAAAGAGCACATAACCGCAATATTATATCTCAGGTAATAAGATTTTAATTATAAATTTTCTGAAAAAATGGAAACTGCTTGGGGGAGATACAAGCACAAGAGGTGTTAGATGGTTTGATTTAGTATTCCGCCTTCGAACAGGCTAGGTTGCACAAGAAATCGGAAAGATAGGATAAGATGTGTAGAAAAGCTAAAGAATTATGAAAAAAGTAGGACACAAACGTTGTGGTAATACTGTATAGAAATTATAGTTTATTTTTACAAATTCACTATCTAATTTTAAAAGATCAATTATACATTAATCCTTATCATTTGTTGACTTTTTTGTAATATAATTAACTGTGTTTGAAACGAAAATGTTAGTGTTTTATACATTTCCGTGCAACTTAGAGAATAGGAAAATGTCATGTAATAAAGTCTTGCTCTCACACATTTATGAAAATTGTGAACTTGTAAAGCCTATGGTCTATGCGTAAGGGAGCACATTAAAGACTAGAGTGAAGGTGTTCTCGTTAATGCCTTAATCTTTTAGACTAAATAGTTCAAGACGGTTTGATTATGCTCGTTTGTGTTTTCTTTCTATTCTTTTAATTCTTTGGGCAGATTAGGAGATGCAGAGAAGGCCATCTATCATTTCAAACATTCAGGAGCAGAAGCTGATCCTGATGTTATCAACAAGGCTAAAAATGTTCTCTTTCAACTGAACAATTGCACAGAGGCAAAGAGAATAAAAGAAAGTGGCCTTGCTATCGAAGCTGGTGCTGATTCTGCACCATTGTTTGGTCATTTTAGCATAATCATAATTAACAACATGTTTGGCTGTACTTAAAAGTGGTTTTTCTTGGTGGTGTACAGAGATATAGTGCCCAGCTAAAAAGCTACTTTTAAGTGTCAGCATCCTCTAAATCACATTATTAAAATTGTTATAATTTTGATGATTTTCATGATACATATGAGATATTTATTTTTTTTTTTTTGCCGCTTTTGACATAGATATTCGCTTTAAAAGCTGAGGCTTTATTAAAGATCCTTAAGCGCCAAGAGGCAGATGAAACTATGGCAAAAGGTTCAACTTTTGAGATTGACGAATCTACCAGACTATTTGGCCCTATTGGCAGTGCAAATCTGTTGGTTGTTCGAGCTCAAGTTGATATGGCTGCTGGCAGGTTGCTACCTTCTTTTTTAGTTGTTCAACGAGCAAGCATAGTATTAGAGCGCACAAATATTCAATAACCTATTTATAAGAGTTGTTCATCTATTAAATTTGTGATAAATAATTTGATCAACAACAGAAATCCTTTTAACCGATTTAGAATATGTCAAACGTCATCAACAAAACAATCCAAAAAACAAGTGCTGATCATTTTATAGATTCTTGAAGCGCCTGTTGTGATTTGACAGTCGTAGAAAGTCCAGGTAACCTTACAGGTTTGACGATGCTGTGGCGGCTGCTCAACGAGCATCTAGACTGGACTCAAACAATAAGGAAGTAAACGTTTTATTGAGAAAGACGAGCTGTGGCAACAGCAAGATCAAATGGTAATGATCTGTTCAAGGCAGCAAAATTTTCCGAAGCATCTGTTTCATATGGTGAAGGTCTCAGCCATGACCCCACAAACGCCGTCTTACTGTGCAACCGTGCTGCCTGCCGCTCCAAACTTGGCCAATATGAAAATGCAGTTTGAGGGTTGTAATGCTGCGCTAAGTGTCCGTCAATCTTATAGTAAAGCTAGATTTAAGAAGAGGGGACTGCTATGCCAAGGTGATCACTTCTCTACCCAACAATTCAACATCGGTTAACCATTCCCAATCTTATTCAACCATCTCGTCTAATAGCTTTTACATTTAATCTTCAACACGCTCCTTGAATGCAGGTCAGAATCATTTTTTAACTGCCACGAAGTATCTGTATGCATTAAAATATATATATTTTTATCACTTTGGTTAACAGTTGGGAAGATGGGAAGAATGCATACAAGACTGTAAGGCAATAACAAGAGAGAATCCAGAGGATAAGGAAGTGAGACAGATGTTGAAGGAAGCTCAGGCACAGCTCTGTAAACAAAAAGGAAGGCAAGAAATTAAGAACATGATGACTAACAAAGTGTAATCGAATCGAACTTTTGTTAGATGCGAAGAAAAAGATTGCGAAGGTTGCTATAGGGTTAGACTAATTGATAGTTTATTGTTCAACTGACAGTACAGTTCCATTTTTTAAGTTAAATTATTTTAGCTTCATCGTATGTTTGGCACACTATTGAATTTAGTTCAATGTTAATTGTTAAGTACTTTGAAATTGTCTAAACTAATACGAAGTCAATCTAAATTGTAAAATGGTCTGATGTGGTGTAAAAGATGTCATGACCATTTTTGAAATGGCAAATGGAGTATGAGATCATCCATTTTCTATTGTTAAGATTTAGGGTTTCATCTTAAAATGTCAACCTTATTAAAAGGAGTAGTTCAAATTCTTATAAATTGATCTATATTTTCATCTTTATTCGATGTGATAATATATCCCTTAATATGCCACCACAAGATGGTGGCTCGTTTAAACAGACCAATTTTGAAATCCGCGTGCTCAATTTTCTTGACTCTTAATCAGATCGAATTACTCGTTGGAGCTTAACAGGCTCTGATATCATGTTAAGATTTGAGATTTCATCTTAAAAGATCAACCTTATAAAGAGGAGTAGCCCAAATTCTTATAAATTGATCTATATTTTCATCTTTGTTCGATGTGGGATTATATGCCTTAACATTTACAAGGATGTCTATGAAGATGTAAGAAGAGTGGGTAGAGAAGAAGGCGCGTCAATTGGTTCTTAATTTATGAAAATAAATCTTATTTATCAGTAAAATTGTGAAATAAGAAAGTTTAATTTATTTGATATTAAGTTAGTAGTTAGGACTGGAAGAAAAGAAAAACGAATAATATGATTATTGATTATACAACTTCAATCATTTCAATTGAATTGAGAGTTCAATCTCAATTATTGATTAATAAATGAATTATGTCAATCGATTAAGTAAAAATTAATTTATTGAAACTTAATTTAATTTATTGTGAACTACACTTAAATAATTAAATTAAACTTAACAAAGACGTATCAACCGATCAACGGTGTGTCATTGACAAGGGGCCGGGGCAATGTGTCACTCATGTGCCGCTTGTATATGATAAAATAATAATTTGGAATAAAAAAAAAAAAAAAGGGAAAAGTTCCTTTGTTTGTTCGTGGAATTTATGTATAATTACATAATTATAGTATTGTGACCATACATAAAATCTCTATAGTATTTTTGGATTTTTGAATAACACCGAAAAAAATCAAATTGTTTAAAACTTGTGTGTTTCAGTTATAACGAAATTATAATATTCTTTGTTCATATAAAAATAAATATAAAATTCTTACACTTGGAATGTTTGTCATCACAAGAAACTAATTTTTGAGACATTAACTTTTCAATTCCCAACAATTTTGACGTAGTGTGGCTCCTAAAGTGAGTATTAGCAATTCGATAATACAAGTCACATTGCCTCCTTTGTCGTCAACAAATTAAGCCCTTGTTTGGCACTCATTATATTTCTCTTTTTTTCTCTCTCTCTTTCTTCATTTTAACAAACAAAGGTGTGTTTGAGCCACGTTATTTTGGAAAAATGTATTCTGAAATAGTGAATTGATGGAGAATATGTGGTTGAAAAAGAAGGAAATGTTATTGATGTGATGGGAAATATTATTTTATTGAAGAATGTATGGTTAAAAATGAGTAGAATAATGAAAATGAAAATTTTATTATGTACCAAACAGGGGCCAAATTTAAAACTTTTTTTTTTCCTCTCATCAATCACACTATTCCAAAATTTCTATTCCCATTAAAATTGGTGTCAAACACTACCTAAGCTTTTGTTTGAGTATCATTTTTTAAAATTTATTTTTTCTCAAATTCACTTTTAAACAAACATTTCTCAAATAAAATAATTTTGCATATAAATTCAATTTTTCCTCTACTTTTAATCACGTTCTTAAAAAATTTACATGTGCAAAATTTATTTTCAATTGAAAATTTAGTCCTTGATTAATCTATAATATATTAAATTTAGCCGTATTATAATTCAACTATTTTAATAATACCTTGCTTTTCATTTTTCAATATGCATATAATTTATTTAATTATTTATTTACCATCAATATACATATATATTTGATATATTCATTTAACATGTGTACCTTCATTAATATATGAACTCTCTATTATTAGTTCTCAATTAATTAAAATTCATGTTCATTGAATTGAATTGGCATTCATCTTCATTTATACATTTCAGTGTTATTAATTCCAATTATAAGTTAATTGAAATTTCACATTCAAGAATGCATTTCATTATTCAAATCCATGTATGCTACTTAACATGCAATTTCACTTAATTAGAAATTTAAAAAGTATTTAATATTCATTGTGACATATATATTATCTGGTATTAATTATAAATTAATTAACATTCATGCATAATTAAGTATTACTTTTGTAGCACTTATAAAGCAATTAATAATAACGTACAACGTATATTCAACATTGACCAGTCAACATAAACTGCAAAGTCAGTAAATAAACCTAACATTTTGTTGACCATCAAATAATAATCCAAAAAGTATGAGTATATATGTTGATGTACGTTCAATATTGACTAGTCAGCATAAATTGAGCAGTCAGTAAATAAACCTAACATTTTGTTGACCATTAAATAATAATCCAAAAAGTATTGAGTATATATGTTGATGTACGTTCAACATTGACTAGTCAACATAAACTGTACAATCAGGAAATAAACCTAATATTTTGTTGATCATCAAATAATAATCCAAAGGGTATGAGTATATATTTTGATAATTGAGTCTTTTTTTTTTAATTAAAAACAATAAATCTAATTCAAGAAAGTTAAGTGGTGTCTAATCACAGATGTAACAGAAGTAAAATTGCTTAATTAATATTGTTGTTGGGGTTAGGTATACTTGACTTCAAAATTTGATTCTTCCACATATTTTAAGTTTTGAAGCAATCCCGTCGGCTGGTAAGTCCTCCCAGAACCATACACGTACACATGCACTCACACACGCATATTCACACGCGCGCATACACGTACAAATAAATATGCTGGTGTAAAATCGACCTCACAATTAAAAACAGAAAAGACCAAAATTGAAATCGAAAATAATAAAGTAAGATATGGTATAATAATTTTTTTAGAAAAAAAAAACAAATAGATTTCGTCTTATACTTGTGCTATAGGATGATTGGATGATTGTCTTTCATGATCATGGTTATCGCATCTAATCCGATCTTCGATTCGGACAAATCATCGGATTAATAATTCAATCAACACGTCAGTAGTTCAAGTGGTGGGTCATTGACTTATTATACCATAATTTTTATTAAAATTTATTTCTAATAAAAAAAGATAATACATATTTTTTATATCAATTTTTTCTAAAACTAAATATATATATTTTGCTCACATTTATTGTAAAGTTTCCACCATTGCCATGGTGCCCAGGCTTATAATTCTGTAGTTATGCAAATCAGCATATACTATAATGGTGGTGGTGAATTCACTACTCTTCGTTATGGGTGGGCCTTTTCTTTTTTTTCCAAAATCGGTGGAATCAGATCGAAATCATATAGAACTGGTCGGTTCGACTCCGATTCCTCTTCTAAATAGATCGATTTTGGGATCATATATCGAGAACTGGTCCAGTTCTTAGTATTGCTTTTAGAACCAACAATGATTTATTCTCTCGAATTTTTCTTTTTGCCTATACTAAGATGCACAAGATTTTGGAATACTAGACCCCAAAGCTATCTCATGTTAAAATTCCATTTTCCATAAGTTTCTTCTTATTTCCTTTAATGGGTAATCAAAATTCAAGTCTAAATAATTTTATAAATATTTTACAAATTCATGGTTTTAATGCAACACAATAGAAAAAAAAATATTTTTAGTTGAATAATTCATAATAATTCAAATTTCTTGTTGTTTTCAAAGTGGTCGGACTACTAAAGATAATCAGGCTAATGTTATATGGATTTTCTTAAAAATTAATTTCCAATCGAAATTTTATCATTTATGCTGTATTTAATAGTTTATCATTTTTTTCGCTACTATAAGTATCTTGAGTTTTGAAGTGGATTTTTTTTTTTTGGTTGCCTTGTTCAATTGATTTTTGTATTATTAGATTACAAAAATGACAAGTGGTTTCATACTCTATTTTTGCCTATTTTCAATTTGACAAGTAATTTCATACTTTATTTTTATAATTTTTTAAATATTAAGAATCGAATCGGAATCGATTGATTCTGTCCAATGGTTCCATTTCTAAGTTTCCCATTGGTACTTGGTTCAGTTCCCTTCAAAATCGGACCAAACCAGACTGTGCCCACTCTTACTCTTCGTTGTCAACTTGAATAATCTAGCATACGACATTTTAAATCCCCTCTCGTACACACCAAAACATTATTGGTTAGCTAAACATTGTCACCATCAAATATTAAGTAAATTTAAGAGCTTAAATAAACATGTAAGATAGACTTATCAATATATAAGTAAAAAGAGTTGAGATAAAAAAAAAAAATTATAAATCTTCACATTATATCTAATGAAGATCCAACTATAGTGCAATATTGTTCAAACTGTTTGAAACGTATATTGAACTAATAATGATGTGTTTGGTTTGTTGTTTCCAAAATGTCTTCAGTTTACACTTTTGTAAAACACTGAAAACGTGTTTGATCAGTATTTCAAAAAATGTGTTTTCGAAAACAATGTTAAATTTAATACATAAAACACAAAACTTATTTTTGACGTTTTGAGTGTTTTTTTGACAATTTTGAAAACATTCAAAATATGGAAAATTGGCGTTTAAATAAAAATTTATTTAAATAATATTTTATAAATTAAAAACTTTAAAAAATAAAAATATGAAATTCTAAAAAGTAAAATTTAAAAAAACTTGAAAAACTTGAAAAAGATAAAATCAAAAATAAAAAATATTTGAAAATAAAATTATAAAAATTCCAAAAAAATAAAAATTATAAAAAAAAAATAGTTCAAGCTTTATATAAAAATTCTAAAAATATATATATTTAAATGAATACAGATAAAAATATTCTAAATCCACATCATTGGTTTTTTTTTTTTTATATTTTGAACTCAATTTATTATTTATTTTACTTTTATAACGAGAAAACAATATTTTAAAACTTATGAACTTTAAAATGTATATATTACTTGATAAAATATTAACATAAAATTATTCTATTTTCACTTAATGGTAGATTTTTATGAAACAAAAATGTCATAAAATAATTTTTCAAAATACAAATTAAACTCATTTTAACAATTTCAAAAATAAACCAAACGTGTTTTTAACAATTTCAAAACAAACTCGGTAAAGGTCGACTACAGTGCTTTTGAAAAAAAAAAAAACATCAAAAATAAAAAATAAATAAATTTGTAGGGTCAATTGACTCAACATGACCCCATTGTGGGTCCGCCTATGACCATCGTGGCTCTCTGTTTATCCTTCATATTCCACTCCTCCCTAAATCTTCTGTCTATACACAAGTGGATTTAGAAGAAGAAAAAAACAGAAAAGAGAAATATAATAAGCATTTTTTTTTTTGAGATAGACTAGCGAATATATATATATATATATATAATTTCTAGTAATGCATGGATTATTTTGAAAGAAAAAAAAAAAGATATTTTACTTAGCATGAAAAAAAATGAACTAAAGACAAACAAATCATAATTGAATATGCAAAGCAATTATTTTCTTTACAACTACAATTGTTCATGTCAATTTTGGTATATTACTATGCTAATGAGATCTCTCTATCATTCTCATGAAAAGAACTTCTTTAGAGCATCTTAAATAGTTTCTCTATTTCTAAAGAGCATATTCCATCATTTGAAAATTATTTATAAATTTAGAGAGTTAAAATTTTGAAATACTCCAAAAATCTCTTTATATTTAACACTTAATTTTACTAATCCCAAAAATTATTTATTATTTTTGTTTATCTTTTATTTTAATTAGCTTTTTTAAAATTATTTTATTGAAAAATGTGTGATTAAAAATGAGTAGAAGAATGAAAATGAAAATTTTAATATACACCAAACAGGGGCCGATTCTTTAAAATAGAGAGTATCTCACGTTTAAAGAGTATTTTGGAGATGCTCTTAGCCACCTTCCTAAACAAGCTAATAATTTGTAATTAACCACGTTTCTAATTGTTCTCAAAATAATTAAAACTTTAATAATTTTACTAATTTTCATTTATTACCTGAGATCTTATGATTCTTAGGCCGAGAATCTCTTTAGCCACCTTCTCAAACAACACAAAAAATTGTAATTTGTATTATTTATTAGATTTTATTTTGTGCTTTAACTTGGATTTATTCCCACGTATCACACTGCAAATCTAAACCACATAAGTCCCATTCTCACTTTGACATCTTCTCTCTCTCTCTCTCTCTCTCGAACTTAGTTCTCTATCTCATGGCGACCCCACTGTGAGCTTTTTAGGGGAAACGTGAATTGAAGCAGCCTCTCTTTCAGAGAACAATGGTTAAATAGAACCCTCCACCCCCTCTCTCTCTTTCCCCCTTTCTCTGGAAACCCTAATTCAAGCAGAACCGATATTAGGCAAGAAGATAGCCTTTCTTGCCAAACAGGGAAATCTCTCTTCAGATACCATCAATTTCATCGTCTTTACGCAAACGCTTTTACTGATCAAAGCCTGTAAAAGGACCTTTTTTCTTTGCAGATCATAGCCTTTTTAAGTCTTGGGTACTTTCTATGATGGCTTTTTCTAGCAGCTTCTTTTAATGGTTTTAAGCAACAAAAAATCTCTCTGCAGATATCTGTCTCCTCTTACGTTATATTCCTTTTCGACTTTCCTGGGTCTGTTCTTTTTTTCTTTCTTTTGCTTTCTGGGATTTACCCTCTCTCTATCTCTTTAGAAAAGAAGAGAGAGAAATAGGAATGGATTCTGTTAATAGTGGGAGCCTGCAGTCATCTAGTGGTGGTGATGAAGAGTACGATTCACGCGCCACCTCTATCTCAGCTTTCATGCGTAACCCAACAGCCCAGGTTGGCACTATTTCTCTATCATCACAACCACTTCAGCCGCTGCCGCTACAAAACCCCACTCACACAGCCATGTTTGATTCACTATCAAATTATTTACATCTTCAAAATCCGAGCTTACTTTATAATCCCAACATGATCTTATCCAAAACCCTAGGATCGGACCCATCCACTAATATCATCAACCCTGTACTCTCCTCTTCTCCATTTCTGGACATTTTCAGTACTGTTCAATCCCCTACAGTTTCTGCATCACCAGTACCAGCTGCTGTATCAGGACCTTTTGATAATCATAATCATGATCTTAATCAAGTTGCACGTAACCCAAAGAAAAGATCGAGAGCTTCTAGGCGTGCACCAACTACTGTTTTGACTACAGATACCACCAATTTCAGAGCCATGGTGCAGGAATTCACTGGCATCCCGGCCCCGCCATTCACTTCCTCACCCTACCAGAGAAGTAGGTTTGAACTTTTTGGTAAACCCACCGTGGCCGTCAGATCTAGCTCTTTGGATACTGCACAGCCGCCGTTTCTTCGCCGGCCGTTTCCTCAGAAAATGCAACCACCACCAGCTCGTCCGCCGTTGCCGCCACCACCATTTCTTTCATCTGCTTCATCTTCTTTTCTTCACCATCCTCAAAGTTCCAATTTTTTCACTACACTCCTGCAACCCACTATGAAATTTCCACTTTCCAACTCGGCCGCCATGATCGGCTCAAAAGCTCAAGATTCATTAGAAATTCCTTCAAATGATTCACATATGAAAATGGGGAGCTTGGATGAATATGCCGGTAGTCCAAGAAATGGTGATCAAGTTCAAGTGAATGGAAACTACTACCACTTTCCAACGAATTCTATGAATGGAAAGACGAATTACTTGGCTAATTCTTCTCCCAGTTTCCACGGTGAAAAGGGGCCGGATAGTGTCGCGGCCACGAGGGGTGAAGGTATGGTGGAATCATGGATATGTTCTTCAGACTAGAAATGATTATACTACAGAAAGTATGATCTGGTGATTATGAGGGTTATGATAAAAACATTGAAAATATTTGATTGATTAGCGTAATATTAATTATCTCAATCACAATTCAGACCAGACAGTTAAATCACACTGTATTAGTGATTATATGTGAATTATAGTCTCTATTCGGATCCTTCACACGCACACACATATCACTAATTATACATATTATTCTCATCATATGTAAATAATTCTTGGAGTTTTTTTTGTTTTGTTTTTGGAAGGACAATTCTAGCTCTTATATTTGTTTGTTTAATGATTTCATCTTTGATGAATGTGAAATTTTTACAATATTCGATTGTTCATTTGATCTTTAGATAAATGGAATGGTACGTTTGAACTTTTCAAGTCTGATACCTCGTCGAGTCTTGGAATTATAATTTAAATATCAATTTCATTAAAAGAGGTAATCTAAATTCTTTGATTTCAATAGACATGGAGATTTTACCCTAAGATATATAAATATATATAGCCTATGTTTGAATAAAACATAGTAATAAAAACGATCAATGAATAGGCGTGTTTGACTTCAGAAAGTAAATTATAAATCATATTTACCTTCTGTTTGGTAGGGGTTAAAATCAGATTTTGATAAATATTTATGAAATGTATGGATGAAAAGTTATAGATCACATAAAATATGTGGTTAAAATTAATTATTTACTTTGATTTAGATTAAAATATAAATTTTAACTTCAGACAAATGGAGCTTAATGTTTCCCAAACATAGGCAAGGATAACCTTCTTATATTTGTATGTACGTTTTTCTTATCAATTTCTGTTTCTTAGAATAGTAAAACATGCTATCATTTGTCTTTTCATAATTCACATGGTTTTGATCATTTTAATGGGAATATGAATGTGTATCAACAAAGAAAGAATCAAAACCATAGAATAGAATTTTGCAATTCATCCTATCTTCTACGATGAACTAACCTTTTAAGACATGTTTGTTTAAAAATAGATAAAATGTGTGGTCGAAAACATGTGGATTTCGTAAAATATGTTGTTAAAATAATTTGCTGACTTTGATTAAATTAAAATTAAAATTAAAATTTGTACCAAACAGGGACTTAAATTTTTCAAACATAGGCAAGGATAATCTTCTTATATATGTAGATATGTTTTTTCTTATCAATTTTTATTTCTTTGAATAGTAAAATATGCCGTTATTTTTCTTTTCATAAGTGAGGTCTGTCAATAAAAATGCATTGGTTTTGATTAAAAAAAAAAAACAAAATTAAATTATAACTAACAAATTTATTTTTATTTTTTTCATTTTGAATATTAGCCTATGCATTTATTATATAAGCTAGACGTGTTAAATCCCTGTACTTGTAGCATGGTTCATAATTTTTTCTACTAATTGGCAGCCGTTGACCATAAATTTTGTCTGGTTTCTTCCCTTCCATCCTCCCCCTTTTTCTATATTCCTTTTTTTTTAGTTTATTTTTGGTCTTTTATTGGTTTGAAAATCTTGAAATTGAATAATCCTGGAGTGATTGGTGGCGTGATTTGGGGAATAGCTAGGCGCCGCATCCTCTTGATATAAAGAAAAATTCTAATGTATTCAGATTTCATGATCTGGTATTCCGTAGTTGAATATTTAAATCGATTTGTTAAGAGATCGTGAGAGCGAAATGAGGAGTTTTTAAGTTAAACTTATTGAATTTGCTTTATATTCTAGAACTTTTTTTTTTTTTTTTTCTACAAGTTTGGTGGTTATATTATAAAATCAAAAATAATATTATCATCAGTGGGACCCTCACATTGGAGCTATCGGCATCAACCATGTAAGTCATAAGCGAGTCGAGTCGAGTCGGTTTGCGAGCTGGCTCGGGTAAAAAATGACCCGAGTTTTTTTTTGCTCGAGCCGAGCTACTCTTTTCCTTTTAATAAAATAAATGTAGCTATGCTACATAGTTGCATGGTTTCAGGCAGCATACAGTTGCAGGCTTCCAACGGCAGCTACGGGTAGCCAGTTTCTACATGCGGGCAACTACAGCTCTATAGTTGCTTGTAATATGGGCGACTGTGCTATCTCACGGGCATGCTCAGGTTCGAACCGATGCCCATCATTGAGTTTCGGAGCTAAGCCGGCTCGAACTTTTTTCGAGTCGATCAACAGGTCATCTCAAGTCGACGAATCAAATTGACATCCTTAATGGCAAGAGGAAGGGAGAGTTGAACCCATGACTATCCTTATCCTTAAAGATTATTGTAATTCTTACCATCAGGGCACTTGTAGAATTTGATGTTATTGTTAACAAAATAATATATATATTAAGTTTTAAATATTAATAAACGACTTCGCTCTTACGATCGTTAATAGTCGTCATTGATCGGTCAACGTCTGTCCGGACTAAACTTCAATACTGAGTCCGCCCCAACGTAGGTAGATGGTGTTATTAATCCTAAGAATGCCTTTGCCATAACTCTTTTGAGTTGTCCAAAATGGTATAAATTGTACAATTTTCTGGATCTATAGAATCTATTTAAAAATTTAATTAAAAAAAAAATCATTTCTTTAACAAAATGACACGTTTCTTGGCTCTTTTATGTTGACATGGAGCATAACTGGCAAAGCTTAAAAGCATTTTAAAGTAGATATATTTAAAAGTAACTTTTAAATTTAGTTAGACTAATGTCTCAGATTATATTCATATTTAAGTAATGTTTCTTCCTATATATTTTTTGTAATAAAGTCAAAATAAATTTTAGTTCAAAAGTTCGATTTTTAAATGTTGAGTTGATTCTTTTCAAGATTTTAAATTTGAAACGACATACTAAATTATGTATGAGCATATTATAATCAAATTAGTTTAAAATGTTTTTTTAATCTTTTTATATATAAAAAGTGGCTATGAAACAGAATTTTTTTGTTTAATGGAAAAACTAACGTAATTCTTGTTTTAACGGAAAACCTATAACTTTGGGGTCCAACTTGAATTTATTTAAAACCTTAGGGGCTAAAACTTAAAATTTAACCTTAATCCTTAAATTGCAGCCAAGGACCTTAACATATCAAATTTACACAAGAAGTCCCTGCCTCCTCAACTCCCAAAAATCGAAAAAAAACTTTTAATCTTCCATGACTGAAAACCTCAATGTTGTCAAATCCGACTCGGCTCGGCCGGTTCGACATGAAAAATCGGGAACCGGGCCCAAAACAGGTCCAAAGCATGTCCGGTTTTTTATTATTTTCAAAATCGGTTAAAACCCATCAAACTGGTCCCGATTTTCGATTTTTTTTTTGTTTAAAAATTTTAATTCATAAATGGGCTTCAAAATTTATTTAGAATTCTAAAGTCCATAGAGAATTAATGGATGTCATGCTCATTTTATAGATGTACTTCTCTCCAAAGGTTTCATAAACTTCCAATGTGGGATTGTGTCTTTTATACATGCTCTTAACTCTAATAGTTTTATAAACTTCCAATGTAGGATAGTGATATATAACCAAAAAATGTTAAAATACCCATCAAAATCATTTTCAAATGTATGTTTGGCTAATTTGATTTTAAATAACAACTAATTAAATTGTAATATTCACCCTCATTCTTTCATTTATTTAATTTTCAAATTTAACTTAAATTAGACTTGATTATTAATATATTAATATTATATATCATTAAGTTTAAATTATTTTAATTTAACAAAGTAAACTATTTTAACATATTGATTTTTAATTTTTAGCATTGAGACTAATTGTAGGATAATGAATCTAATTAGTAAAAACATATTTACTTTGAATTATTAATATGAAAATTTTAAAATATATATATATATAATTTTATTATTTTTGTATGTATTTATTGCATTCGATTCAACCTCAGTTGAACATTTTGACCCTGACCCTTCACCTTTTCCGGGTTGATGATCGGATCGGTTTTCAAAACACTGGAAAAACCTTAATGGAGAAACTCTTCTCTCCTTTTCATGGCCGACGCCCCCAAGAAACCGTAGTAACCGGGGGTTGGGGGCGGCTGTGCTTGCACATTATTTTAGTTGGATTAATCATGGGTGCAATAATCGTTTTTTTCTCTCGCACAAGCAATATATGAAGACATCCAATTTAATACATTCAAATCCAGCAATCAATTCATAAGAAACGCTGGACTTACAGGCTGCTACTGTTTCACAGAAGCCTTACAGAAAATAAAAAAATCGGCCGGTTCAGGAGAAAAGAGATAGAAGCCGTTTCAAAATAGGGCAAAGAGGAAGGAAAGAGCCTATTTCTCTCATTTCTCACTTGCAGTTCCCGCCCACCTTAGATTCCTCCATCTCGAGCACAATGTAATATGTAAGCTTACCGAGAACGAAGATTACACCTCGCGATCCCACATACCCTCTGTAGACTATAGTTCTATGGCAAGCTGTACCGACTTCATATGTTTATTTGGAGGTGAAAAACTCAGAGAGATGTACTTCCTCAATGTAAGTCAGATGAAATAAATAATGATTGTGACTCTTTTGACATGTAGACACAAAAATAAGAATACGAAGCTAACTGAAGTTTGCATGATAGATGTTAATGTCATTGGATGTTCAAAATGTATTTCCATTTGTGGGCGTCTTTTTGTTTTTAGAATATAGTATAATATTATTGTGTATAATATGAACTTTGAGTTTTATGTTTGTGATTTGGGTTGGAGACGACAGAGAGAAACACTTTATTTAATTATTTATTAATTACATAAACATTACATCATTAATTATTTATTTAACCAAAAAAATTACATCTTTATTAATAACACTAGGTGCAAGCAACGTGCAATGCACATTTGTTTAGTTTATATTTAATAGTTTTGTTTAATAATTAATTTGTTATTAATAAATATGTAATTTTTTTGGTTAATTAAATAATTAATGATGTAATGTTTATGTAATTGATAAATAATTAAATAAAGTGTTTCTCTTTGTCATCTCCAACCCAAAATCACAAACAGAAAACTCAAGGTATGTTAAGGGGTAAGAAGATGAGTTTACTTAGACTCCGTTTGATTCTCATTAATGTAGAATGAGAATGAAAAATATAGCCGTTATTGGACCCCACACAAGAGATATAAATTCAAAATTGATAGATTGATGTGATGGATAACGGTCATATTTTTCATTTTTATGGGTTTTTAATGAGAAACAAACGGAGGCTTAAACTTTTTGCATGACTTAAGTCTTTACTCTTTTTTAAGTAATAATGCAATTCATTTTATCGCTAAAGTATGATATGTATTACGATAATATATGTATATCATGTGTTAGACTTAGTATTGGTAAGTGACGGGTAAATTTTCGAGGACGAAAATATTTTAAGGGGGTGAGAATGTAATACCCCGAAAATTTTCATAAAATATAATTCAATTTTTATATACTATATTTTAGTATTTTGAAAGTTAGGGATTAAATGATACATTTATCAAATTATATTTTATTTGTGTCAAATATTGAGATATTGATGGAGTTATCGTAAATATATGAATATTGGTCTCGTTGGATAAATCGTAATTAGATACATAAATCAGATTCGAGGAAAAGTCGATTCGGATAAGTTAGCTCCAAGGTGTTTTAGTTTGAAAAAATTATCAAAAGCTAATTTATTTTTATTATTATTTAATTATAATTTTGAAAGTAATGGGTGGTGAAAAAAGATTTTCCGTTAAAACAAGAAATTCCGTTAGTTTTTCCGTTAAATCAATATATTCCGTTTAATAGCCACTTTTTATATATAGAAAGAAATTAATTCTTAAACAAATCTATTAAATATAAACTAAGCAAACGTGAATTGCACGTTGCTTACACCTAGTAATCTATAATATATTAAATATCACGTTAATTGAGAATAATTATTTGGACGATTATAGCCATATTACAATTCAATTATTTCAATAATACATTACTTTTCGTTTTTCAATATGTATTTAATTTTCAAATTGTAATAAAAACTTTAATTAATTTTCAATTAATTAACATTAACATTTATTTATTTAATATTAATTAGAATTTCACATCTATGTCCATGTTATTAATTTCAATATTTTAAAAATTGACTTGGTCATCGATCCAAAAAAGAAGAGAGAGGTTCAATAGTCAAAAGGTTGAATCGGGGTCAAAAAGGGATCGAACCATGGTTTTTTAAAAATTAAAAAGTATAAATTTACAAAAATTAAAAAAATTACATTTAAAAATTTAAATAAAATATATACATTTACATATGTTGAACTGGTTAAATTGGGAACGAGTCACGGATTTTCTAAAACCTATCAGTTTAATGGATTTTGGGATGGATGTTTAATAATAGGGTTTATAAGCCTAAATGAACCGATTTTAGTCCCAGATCCCAATTTTTCCAATTGAACCTATCAAGTCGGTTCGATTTAAAAAATACTAATTAATTCTCAATTAAATTAACAGTCACATTCGTTTGTTTAATATTAATTAAAATTTCACGTTTAAGAATACATATTATTATTCACGTCCATGTGTGCTAATTAGCATCCAGGTTCACTTAATTAGAAATTAAATTAGGTTCATTTAATATAAATACATTCATTATCACACATATATCCTTAGTAGTATTAGTATTAATTCTAAATTAATTAACATTCACATTAATTCTTGTTTCATATTTGTCACTCACCTTCATTTATACATTTAGTTGTAATTTTAATACTCACATTCAAGTATACATTTCAATCTTTACATATATAATAATTAACATTTATTTTTAGGTCTTACACTTTTCTCGTATTTAGATCAAATGGATAAATTGAGGGTTAAATATTGCTTTCACAACACTTTTAAAGTATTTTAAAATAACACGCAACATACGTTCAACAAATCTGATTAGTTAAAGAAAATCGATCAATTTCTTGAATCAATATTTAATGCGAGAATCCCACTTTGTCAGTATCTATGTAAAAGGTAATTTTAAGAAATATATAGTTGAAAATATTAACAGAGAAAGATGGGGGGGGGGGGGGGGGGTTGGAGATTTTTTTTTTTATTTTTTTTTTAAAAAAAGGTGAATAACAATGAGTGGATAATCAATAGGAAAAAATCACAATCTTTATAAATGATAAACTTTTTCATCTCAGTGAAAGATCAATCCACCTTTCTCTGAATTTCAGTTAAAATTATTGAAAAGGGATATCGAGTATCAACATGGATTTTAGAGAACTTTTTATCATCAAAGCCTAAAAAGGCAGATCTTTTCTGCTTTAATTATAATATAATTATTTCTGTAATTTTCTTGTGTAATAAAATTTATATTTTTCTTGCAATTTTTGGCATTCAATTGTCGAATTAAGCTTCTTTGACAGAAAAGGGGGTAATTAGCATATAACGTTCTCATATTTCATTGTTATTGTAAAAAATGTACACATCTTTTATTTTTTGACATTTTCACATTTCATTGTGCAAAAAGTCTTTTTCATCTATTTTCTCAATTAAAAATTGTGAGATGATGAATATAAAATTCTCTTTAAATATATATATTAAAAAAAAAACTAATTGCAACCACACTCTCAAATTTTTTATAAAAAAAGTGCAAATGAATCTCAAATAAATTATTAAAAGGGTAATTAGTACATAATGTCCCTGTTTTTTTACCCCTATAGCGAAAATCGTCTATACCTTTCATTTTTTTGGCATTTTCACCGTTAATTACATATATGATTGTACAAATCATTATTTTCATCCAATTTCTGAATAAAGAATTGTGAATTGATGAATATATACTACTATTTAAATAAATTTTTTTAAAATTTCTAATTCTTTAATAATTTATTTGGGACTGATTAAAACCTTTTATTTTTTTAAATTTTTAATAAATTTAATTGGGATTCGTATTCACTTTTTTTTAATATTACTTTTTAATAATTTATTGGAGACTCGTTTGCATTTTTTTAAAAAAAATGAGACTGTGGTTGCAATTAATTCTTTAGTTCTTTTTATTTAAATATGAGGGTATATTCTTCGTTTCACATATTTTTAGAGAAATTGGATGAAAATTGATAGAAATGATGATTTGCACAATTAAATGTGTAATTAAGGTCGAAAATGACAAAAAAATAAATAAAAGGTACGGTCGTTTTTGTAATAATAGTAAAAAGTATTGATATTATGTGATAATTACCTTTTTAATAATTTATTATTTATATGAGATTATGATTGCAATTAATTTTTTCTTTTTTCTTTTGTTTTATTTAAAGAGAAATGTATATTCGCTATTTCACAATTTTTAATTGAGAAAATGGATGAAAGTGATATTTTACGCAATGAAATATGGAAATAAGGGTGAAAATGCCAAGAAATAAAAGGTAAAGACGTTTTCCACAGTAATAGTGTAAAGTGAGGACGTTACATGCTAATTATCGAAAAAATGATACATTTATTGACACATACTTAAATGAAAGTGGGACCCATGTGAATAAAAAAATGCAAAAAAAGTGCTCCCCTCTCCCATTTTGTGAGTCACCCTTCGTGAGAGCATAGGAGCATTGTCAATTGTTTAAGTTGGCATCATGATATGAATGATGGATATGCCACTCATTAAGACTTTTGCCCACTCCCTTTATGTCACTCATGTGACTTTCTATCGTAACATAGTGAAATGGTGAAAATACGATATGATAGTAGTTAGACGTGGAATCAAAGAATGACTTTTTTTACTAGATTAATATATAAAATTATATACAAAAATAAAAATAAAAAATGGACCTAGCTAGGGCAACCCTCGATCTCCGCCCCTAACAACAGTAGCGTCGTTAAGATTGGATTAGATCAAGTTTGATCTAAAAAATGAAAATTAAACTTCTTGTTATATGTACTAAATAGAAAAAATCGACCAACAAAGATGTCAACTTTAATTTGACTTATTGACCTTGATTCTTTACATTTTCAATGATGCTACACTTGTAGAACTATTCCTTTACCAAAAGCCCGCCAGATACTCAGACCATAAGGGGGTGGGTGAGTTATTTTTTCATTTTTTATTTCCGTGGGCCCCACACACGTGAGAATCTGTGAAGCTTCTGGCAAATGAATAGTTCTGACAATGCAGCATTTTTGTTACATTTTTGTACTAGCACCAGAGATTTACAAGATAATATAAAACAGGAGAGAGCAACCTTACTTTAAGCATGTAAAACTATATTACATTCAAATGACACTAAGTGTAATTTTTTATAGTAAAAAAGGAATTGTCCCCATTGAATCAAGAGGCACTCGACTTCTTCTTGATGGTCGATGTGTCTCCTTTAGGTGTCACTTCATCAATCATAGTTTGATTGACATTTAATGTTTTTGGAAAGGTAGTTATCCTAGAGTATAGGTCTAACAGCTAAAACATAAATTTACAATGACATTTTAGGTGCTTGCTACAAAAAACGTTATATTAGTCGATCGTCGAAGAATTTTCTACAAAACATCTCTTGAAAGAGATGATGCGGAATGTGCTTTTCGCCAACAAAGAGGCTAGTTGCCTCTAATTTTCCTTTTTGTAGTAGACGTGACACCTCGTCTAGGTTATGGAGGATTGTCCTCTACATGACATCTCGTCGGAAGTGGTGTACCATCTCGACTATCTTATAAATGGCCTCACCTTTACCAGTTAGGATGGTGATGTTGAGTCTGTGCTTGATGTATTTGCTAACTAGCCGACACATAGCCATTATCTAGAACCTCGTAATAATACGTGTAACAAATAGAATAATAATTGTATCCATGTGATTAAAAGCGATCATTAAAATAACAAAAAAATGATTTAAAATATTTAGAATTTTGAAAGAGCAGTCTTCTATTAAAATCCGAGTTGAGATTTTTAGAAAATTCCTTCCAACTTCAGGTTCTTAAAATAAAATTGATGCAATGTAGAACTAGTTCTTGAGGCTATGCGCTCTTTCTATTTTGATGTTTTTCACGCCTTTCTCGAGCACGTGTACGGTCCAAATTAAGAGGCTCTACAATCCTAATAACATTAGATTATCATCTTGTACAGTTCCATTTGTATTAGACTATGTTACTAATTTTCGAAATCAACTTAAAATCTTATATCTGTGTACTTAATGCCTCTCTTCCCCTCCGCTTGCCAACTACCGTACCTTCTTCTCCTCTGCAATCTTGAAACTAATTGAATCTTTAAAATCAGCAAATTGATATGGCTTCATTTCAAGAATCCAATCCCAGAAAGGTACTTCTTTTTCATTTATTCTTGATTTTCTTGCCTTCACTCTTCGTATCTGCCTACACTGAAAACCAACCACACAGTTATGAGCTTTTTGGTAGAAGAAAGATTCCGTCAATCGTCAAGAAGAAAATTACTTCAACTAAACTTCCCTCACATTCATCAACCAAGAACGAACCCAATTTTGAAAAGAAGCTGAGTGAGTCTAAATCCAAG
This sequence comes from Fraxinus excelsior, assembly GCA_019097785.1. Lineage (NCBI taxonomy): Eukaryota > Viridiplantae > Streptophyta > Magnoliopsida > Lamiales > Oleaceae > Fraxinus > Fraxinus excelsior. Next base: position 23,044,309 of record CM032638.1, read on the forward strand.
AACCCAGATAAAAACCAGTCCAGTTGGATTAATCAAGATGATGATTTGGTAGATGGGATCAAAGTCATGTCGACTAAGTTTCAAGAAACCCTTGTGCCGGATTTTAAGAAAATTTCCAAAACTTCGAAAGTTTACCTCAACACGTACAATAAAGCATTCACCAAAGGATTCAAGCCTTATGTAGGAAACAAATACGCACCCACTATTGCCTCTGCAGTCTCTTTTGGTTTTATTTTCATTCTACTTATTCTTCTTTCACTTATTTTCAAGCATATTAAACCCTACTTTTCACTCCAAAAGCTCTTAATTTTTATTCAGATTTATCTTTCTATATATTTCTCCATATTATGTTTATCCTCATTAGTTACCGGGCTCGAGCCACTGAGGGTTTCCTATGCTACTTCACAGTCCACCTTTTTGTGTGTACAAGTTCTGCAAGCACTTGCTTATTTGTTGTATCTCTTGCTACTGTTGATGTACTTGATTCTGGTATTCTCCACTGTAACTGGGCTGTCCACCAAGTTAGTGGGCCTAACCCAAACCCTTTTAGGCTTCGGTATTGGGCTGCATTACTACATGACAGTGCTCCATAAAGTTGTGTTGCACCAACCGCCCAAGACCAGTTGGAGGGCCCATGCCCTTTACGCCACGTGTTTCCTTGTGATTTGTCTGTTTGGTAGAGCTGATGGAAGGAAGAGGCTTTACATAGAAGAGGATGGTGAGGAAGGTAAACTGAGCTAGTGATTTTTCTCATTTCTTTTGCGGGTATGTATCTGTTTCAACCCGAGTTGGACAATATTTTTGAATGAACACTATTAGATCACACGTTGGAAAGAATAGTGCAAATTTTAATTTACTTTGTAATTTATTTGAAAAGATATTTAGACGTCATATATAAATGGTCGAATTTACTTATATTTGTCATACATTGTTCCTTTATTTATAGGTAAGGGTATGTGTTCAATTTGCTATGGTCCTACATGGTCCGAGAGGCTTCTTGCAACACGTCGGTAAATTGAATGTTAACAGTAAATTATCTTAATACTACGTTTAAAAGTTTTAGAATCTACTCACTAAATTTCACGTAAATTGAATGTTTCAACGGTAAATTCTCTCAATATATATATATATATATATATACTAGGTTTAAGCAATGTGCAATGCACGTTTGCTTAGTTATATATAATTTTTTTGGTTCATTAAATAATTAATGATGTAATGTTTATGTAATTAATAAATAATTACACATTTTGATATATTAACTTTAATTTGAATAGTGTTAAATTCTAAATTAAAATGTATAAATTTATGTTTCGTACTATTATATTATATTATATTTTGTATTTAATCATGAACGTTTTATACATAATAAAATAATAGATAACATTATAATACAAAACTAAATAAATAAATATTTTTTCTTCATTGAGTTCAATGTACCTTACCAAATAAACTATTAACATTTTTAAATTGATAATATCCACATCCATTTTGTTTTTTTAGTTTCATTTTTTCCTAGTGACTAAAATTTAGTAGTACAAAAATTTTTGTATTTTCCATTCATTTATTAATAATGTTCTAAAAGGCGTAATGCGTTGCGAAACGTCGATATTGAGAATCAAGAATCACAAGTTTAGGCGTGTCAATACGAAGAATACGCGTCATAATACGTTTCGTATTTTTAATATTATTTTAATTATTTTTAAGACATTAAATATATTTTTATTTTAAAAAATAATTTTTTTCTATATTATAAAAAAAATAGATTTTTTACTATATCATAAAATCATCTAATATTTAAAAACAATACTTACTAAACATTTAATATAATACTATAATATTGCTAAATAGTGTTAGGAGAATTTTAATTTTTTTTATTAATTAAGGAACTAAACATGAGCATTAATCATAGGATTTATACGAAAAGTTTGCGGATTTGATAATTCCGATATCTGAAAATAGAGATGAATGATTTTGATTCACAATCGAGAATAATTCCGACGTGAAGTTTGTGGGAATTCAACTGGGGTCGAACCGAATGCAATAAATACATAAAAATAATTTAAAGTAAATCTATCTTTACTAATTAGATTCATTATATACCCTACAATTAGTCCCAACACTAAAAATTAAAAATAAATATGTTAAAATAGTTTACTTTGTTAAATTAAAATATTTTAAACTTATAGAAAATAATATCTAACATTAATATATTAATAATCAAGTGCAATTTAAATTAAATTTGAAAATTAAATAAATGAAAGAATGAAAGTGAATATTACAATTTAATTAGTTGTAATTCAAAATCAAATTAATCAATTAGACATACATTTTAAAATGATTTTGATGAGCATTTTAACATTTTTTTTTTGTCACTATCCCACATTGGAAATTTATAAAACTATTGGAGTTAAGAGCATATATAAAATGCACAATCCTACATTGGAAGTTTATGAAACCTTTTGAGAGAAGTGTATCTATAAAATGAGCTTGACATCCAATACTTCTACATGGGCTTTAGAATTGTAAATTTTGAAACCCAATTATGGAGTTAAAAGATTTTTAAAGTAAAAAGATTCCGTTAGTTTTTCCGTTAAATCAAGAAATTCCGTTAGTTTTTCCGTTAAACCAACAAATTCCGTTAAATAGACACTTTTTATATATAGAAAGATATATTGACTTGAATGTTTTGTTGACAGTATTGACTTAAATGTTATATTTTTCTATATATAAAAAGTGGCTATTAAACGGAATATGTTGGTTTAACAGAAAAACTAACGGAATTTCTTGATTTAACGGAAAAATTAACGGAATTTCTTGTTTTTAACGGAATATCTTTTTTCACCACCCCTACTTTCAAAATTATAATTAAATAATAATAATAATAAATTAGCTTTTGATAATTCCTTCAAACTAAAATATCTTGGAGCTAACTTATCCGAATCGACTTTTTCTCGAATCTGATTTATGTATCTAATTACGATTTATCCAACGATACCAATATTCATATATTTACGATAACTCCATCAATATCTAAATATTTGACACAAATAAAATATAATTTGATAAATGTATCACTTAGTCCCTAACTTTCAAAATATTAAAATATAGTATATAAAAATGGAATTATATTTTATGAAAATTTTCAGGGTATTACATTCTCACCCCCTTAAAATATTTTTGTCCTCGAAAATTTACCCGTCACTTATCAATACTAAGTCTAACACATGATATACATATATTGTCGTAATACATATCATACTTTAGCGATAAAATTAATTGCATTATTACTTAAAAAAGAGTAAAGACTTAAGCCATGCAAAAAGTTTAAACCTCCGTTTGTTTCTCATTAAAAACTCATAAAAATGAAAAATATGACCGTTATCCATCACATCAGTCTATCAATTTTGAATTTCTATATCTTATGTGGGGTCCAATAATAGTTATATTTTTCAATCTCATTCTACATTAATGAGAATCAAATGGAGTCTAAGTAAACTCATTTTCTTACCCTTTAACATACCTTGAGTTTTCTGTTTGTGATTTTGGGTTGGAAATGACAGAGAGAAACACTTTATTTAATTATTTATCAATTACATAAACATTACATCATTAATTATTTAATTAACCAAAAAAATTACATCCCTATTAATAACAAATTAATTTTTAAACAAAACTATTAAATATAAACTAAGCATACGTGCATTGCACGTTGCTTACACCTAGTGTGTGTGTGTGTGTGTATATATATATATATATATATATATATATATATATATATATATATATATAACTCATTCAATGCAAACGAAAAGAAATCTAAGCAAAATCAAATGAACAAAATCAGTTGGTACTAATTTGTTCATTGATTTCGGTTATTTTGCCCACCCCTAACGGGTTAATATTCCATCTTTTACTTTGAACTACCTAATAAAGTCAACCAAATCATGTCTTGATCTTTGTTTTGTCACGAAATTTTCCTTAATATTGTGTGTTAATGTGCTGAAAAATAGAAATTAATTTATTTTCAAAGTAGTCTTACTTGAAAACCCCCCAACATTTTTTGCTTACATTTCATGTTATCATTTCTTTCACACGTTCTTCTTATTTTGACTTATTATACTCATGGATCAGGTTTTAAGTTTCATCAATGCAAAAATCAGGTTTCAGGTTTAAAAGTTGCAAAAATCAGGTATTTAGCTAATTAATTAAAAATTTATTATTTAAATACAATAAATTCATAATTATACAACTAATGGTCACGTGTCCATAATTATATGTTACAATTTATTTATTAGTCACATATTGTCAAATTAATTGGTCACAAATAAAAAAATTTATAAGTCACAATTTATATGTCGGTTACAAATTTTCAAATTTCGAGGTCACGGATTATTTCGAGATCACAAATCAAAAAAAATTTTGGTCACACATTTTCAAACTTGTTGGTCACGAATTATTTTTAGTCACAGATTATCCAATTTTAATGTCACAGTTTAATAGTTAGCCACAAAGAACTATATAGTTGGTCACATACACCCAAACCCCGATCTCAATCCACCACCAATACTTGGTTACAAAACGACCAAATAGTTGGTCACAGACACTCTTTATCTTATCCCTACTGCCTCCACTGCCACAACCCTCCACCAACAATAACACGAACAACCATCACCACCCACACCACCACATATCAGCCCAAACCACCAACACCAGATCCGCCAACACATAGTAACACACCAACAACAGGCACAAGCTACACACACATCTCCACCACCAACAAAAGTCAGACACACATCAACCACCAACAACAGCCAACTACCAATAACAGCCACTCACACATATCCAACCCACACCCAGAGATTCGTCGCCTCTCTGATTCCCTCAACTCCGATCTGCCACGCACCCACAGCAGTGTCGCGACGCCGAACTGAGCAGCGTCGTCGACAGTAGTGTTGAACGCAGAGAAAGGTGGGGGAGATAGGGGTAGGGGTAGGGGAAGGGAAAGGAGGGTGAAGGGAAGAGGAGTGAGGCACGAGAGAGAGGGGGAAGGTTCGTGACAGCATCGCGACGTCGGACGCATAGATAGGCGAGGGAGAGAGGGGTAGGGGAAGGAGGGAGAAGGGAGAAGGGAGAAGGGAAGGGGAGGGGAGGGGAGGGAGACGTGAGAGAGAGAGAAGGGGGGGGGGGAGGGAGGGAGTATAGAGATAAATTATGTTTACAGTTTTAATATAGTACCTGATTTTTTACTAAATAAACTTTAGACCTGATTTTTAAAAACTAATCTTTAAACACCTGGTTTTATGTAATTACCACTATTTTTTAAACAGTAATACATTTTATGAATCAAGATTCATAGGCATTTTTCTAAAATGATCTTCTAATGGTCAAATATAAAAACTAAAAATATAAAGTTCAAAAAGACCAAATGTCAACCTCAGTTTGGAAAGAATTTACAAAACAAGTGATAGATAAATAACATTTGTGAGGGTCCAATTTACTTTCTAAAGTTAGTTCACGCTATGATGCATTCAGGGGCGGACGCAGAAGATAAAAGTTAGGGGGGCACACTCGAACTTGCAAAGAAGTTGGGATAAATTTTACACTCGAAAATTTACGTAAAAAAAATCATATCTCATGTAATTTTGCATTCGAAAATTTATATGGGATATGAGTTTTTCGGATGTAAAATTTCGAAAATTTTTGATGTCATATTCCATATAAAGTTTTCTAATAAAATGATGAAAATTATATTGAGGTGTATCACAAAAATAGTAAATGCCAATGAAATAATTGATTTTTTTTTGAAAAAAATGCGAGTTAGACGTTTTTCTTTAACACTCACATTTAACGTATTTTTAACTATTTTCGATATCTATTTGAACTATTCGATATACCCATAATGTAGTTATCGAAATAAGATTTGAGATTACATAAACAATTTGTAGATTTGATTAGCGTACAATCGTCAGTGAATTTTTAAAATTAGCATGTTATCGAAATTCAAATTTATTGTGATTTTGTCCCTGTTTGGTAGAAATTAAAATCAAATTTGTAGTAAATTTTGATAAAAGTTAAAACAATTATGGATTTTATGAAATATATTATTAAAATTTATTGTTAACTTTGATTTAGATTAAAATTTAGATTTCAATCGATACCAAACATGAACTTAAAAAAAAAAAAAAAAAAAACTTCAAAACCTAGTGGGGCACGTGTCCCACTAAGCCCCACTGTAGGTCCGCCAGTGGATGCATTTTACTTTATCACGCATGGACCATCTTTACTATTAGGAATAATATTATTTATTCCTAGTTCTACCAAGATTATAATTAAGCTCAGTGCATGTTATGATAGGTGATATGCTAAATAAAATGTGAAATTAAATAACTCATTTAATTGTACTAATCAATTAATATCACATTAACGTCTATATACTGAAATTATAATTTCAATGGAGTTAAATAACATTATTTTTACTATTAGTAAAAGTCGGAATGATGGAGGAAATTGGTAAATGTGGGCAGTAGTTAGGGGATTTAGCTCAGTTGCAATTGTCATGTGAAGGAGAATGATTGTGTCTCTATGGCTCAATATTTAGGTCAAACCCAAAAATAAAGGATTATTCTTCCCATGTTCAATTTTTTCTGTTAAATTCTCAAAACAAAACATTTAATTCATAGGCAGACTTGACTCGTCATGTACGGAACCCGTAAGTGAGGCCAAGTTTGCATCTTGGTCAACAAGCTAAGCTCGGCTCCCTAATGAGAGAAATCGAGTATTGAGGCAAGTTCATGGACGGACTCGACTCGACTCGACTCAGTATCTCACCATTCATAAACCACTATGAGGGTCTCCATACTTGACTATTTAACTTTTTGGTTATAGTTTAGAATTAATGTTGTAGTTCAAGTTTCATCAATGTAGATAGAATTAAGTTATAAGTACGTTATTGTTTACATTGTTGCTGACATTCCCCTTATGTGTCAAAATCTAGCATGTGATGTGAAAGAGTATTGTAAAAATCAATGACTATGATGGATGACATGTATTAGAATGTCAAAATACTTATTGTTAACAAAAATATACGTATAACATGATTGACATAGATAACTATACAATAACTCCTTTTTTAGCATACATGATAACTCAATAGAGTAAGGTGTCACAACTTGCATAAAGTAATTGCTTTGAGGATCGAATAGTTTGGTTCCACAAAATGGCAGCATAATCATGTTATCTAAAATATATTTCTAATTGTATAAAATTTCGAGCCTGCAGATAATTAAATTGTGTCGCGATGGCTTATATTCCGAAATTGATGAACTATATGTCTTAATATATCACCTCATTACTCGAGTGAACTCACATTCAATTTGCGTGATCAATGATTTATACAGACCCTTTTGTTCCTCATTTCGTCGAGGATTTTCGAAATGTGGGATAGAGAAGGATCGAATTCAATGTAAGGATTAAAGTATTTGCTTTTTTTTTTTTTTTTTTGTCTCAACTAAGTGCATGTTTGAAAGAAATTATAAGGAGATTAGATGAGTATGAAAAGAGTTTTCCACGTGTAATTAAAATTAATATTTTAGTTTTGATAAAAGGCTACAATTTTAGCCAAAAATGCACAACAAAAAACACGTTTTATGCACCGGCCAAATAAACGCCACTAAAGAATTTCAATCGCGACAGACACGTGGATGCGGCGACTTTTTGCCAGATTTACGTCGCCATCCCACCATCTTCACTCATAACCCCCCGCAACCCCCACAAACATAAATGCACACCTCAGAAGCATCAAGACACACACATTCACAGAGAGATAGAGTGAGTAATGGCAACTCTTAAAGTCCCTTCAAGTGTTCCTCCTGCAGAAGAGGATTCTGAGCAACTCAGAAAAGCTTTTGCAGGTAAAAAAATTTACAGCTTGAATTTTCTGTGAATTGTCTTTATTATTTGCTCTTCTTCAATCAGATCTGCGTGATGGGTTTATATCTGTTTGAATGCACGTTAACAGACTGGAAATGATTCTCTAATGGAAATGTATGCATAATTGGGTTTAATCGGGTATTAGGATCTTTAGATGGTGGAGAGTTTTTGACCGTCTGATCGTGGAGATTGATCTAAATTGAAAGAGTATCATTTGTTCCTCTTTTATTTAGTTATCATTTTCTGAAACAGCATTGTGATTGTAATGTAAAAATCTGACCAAATAGTGATGCTTGGGCGCTGGATGGGGATAGGAGTAGGGGGGGAGAAGATGTACAGGGAGAGTTTTTATTTTTAGTATTTAGGTACTCGGTGTGTATATGTATTTTTTTTTTCCAGAATGAAACTCTCTAGGTGTGTATATGTTGAATTGCATTATAATGACGAGAAAATTCGTGGAAATTTGGATCGGTTACATTAATTCTTTCTCACTACTTTATTTGGTTCATTGCAAGATCAACTGAAGTATCCAAAGCAAATATGATGATCTGTGCCTAATATATATTTGCAGGATGGGGAACAAATGAGTCACTGATTATCCAGATCCTGGCTCACAGGAATGCAGCACAACGCAAGTTGATTCGGGAAACATATGCTGCAACTTATGGAGAAGATCTTCTAAAAGACTTGGACAGTGAACTTTCGAGTGAATTTCAGGTCAATTAAGATGATTCTTATTCTTTTAAGTTGGATGACAAAGTAAATCATTGCGATACTTTTAGAAAGTTAATTATTCTGCAGAAAGTTCAATGAGTCATTTATGTACCAAGAAGGCTAACGCTTACCTACACATCTGCCTGTTCACTTAATGTAACAGCGTGCAGTACTGCTGTGGGCATTGGATCCAACCGAGAGAGATGCATACTTGGCTAATGAGGCTACAAAACGATTGACTTCTAGCAATTGGGTCATCATGGAAATTGCGTGCACCAGGTCCTCCAATGATCTCTTTTTGGTGAGGAAGGAATATCACGCTCGTTATAAAAGATCTCTTGAAGAAGATGTTGCATATCACACAACTGGTGATTTCCGTAAGGTAAATCACAAGTTTCTCGTTTGTTATATATTAAATCTTAATGTCTGTGTACCACACAATCTTAACTCTTTCTTCTTTTGGAATCACATAACTCTTGTTAATGAGAGCTTTTGTTAGGTGTGCACAAGACATGCCAACAACCAGTTTCCTTAGTTATTCCGTGAATTTATTCTCCATTGGTTGGTGCCACACCTAATCTTATTTTCCATCCTAGGATGTGCATTTATGCTAATTTGTCTTGGGAATGTTTATCATCTGATGGCCTGGCGCTCAAATCATTTGGTATATAATAATTCTCCCATAGAATTTGCATTTTAACTTGGTAGATACTTCAGTTGAATGGAATCACGGTAACACTTCTCCTTGTTCTCCAATCCTCTTTAATCTTATGCATAACGTCCTCTTCAAGTCACCTGTCAAATCTAAATACCAAAATAATTACTCTTGGGGACAATATGATCCTATGTTTTGATTCTACTGTTATACTCGGGCTGATTTACATGATAGCATAAAAAATTCTAAGTTACTTTTTTTTTTTCCTTTTTCCCTATTTTCACATGTTTTTGCCATTAACATGTCTCCTATTCATTAATCTCATTCTTCCCTCGAAATCTAGATTTGCAATTTTTATCAAATAATTCTCTTTTTCTACGTAACTTCTCTCCATCAATACCAACGATTTTTATACTTTAAATGAAAATCTCAATTTTTGAGTGAAGAGCAAAATATTGTTGAAACTAGTGTTCAAGAGAAAAAGACATTAATTTTTTTTTTGCAACTTAATTTTTGACCCCACAATGAAGAATCTCTAGCTTCGCCAATGGTTATAGTTATAAAGACTAAACTGACATTCTTTGTATTGTCTTATTTCTATTTAAGAAGAACTTTTCTCATCCAAAGTCATATAAAATTTTGCATTACAATTTATGTCTCTTTAACTTTTTCATCTAATTGGGTCATGAACGATAACATACCAATGAATGACACAAGGGAAAGGATCTCATTTGAATGTCTCGTGAGTTCTTCCATAACTGAAACAAAATGGTTAGAATTCAGTGCATGATCTCTTCAATAATAACGATATAAATAGTAAAAAAAGTAAAAATACAAATAAAAAAATCTCTAGCACCTTCCATATCACGCGATTGGCACCCTATGATTTGCTTTTCCTAAACCATATGCAAATCTCGCTTCCTTCTCATAACATTTCAATCAATCTATTGATGTGACAAAGTTCTATATGGTATGTTGACCTACTACAACATTTTCTTATCAAAGTTTGGGACAAGATACCAGAGAACATAGATAGAGTGATTGTTGCAAACAAATAATGACCCTGCTTTTTTACTATCTGCTAATTCCCCAGCAGCTTTTGGTTCCTCTTGTAAGTGCATTCAGGTATGAAGGAGATGAGGTGAACATGATGTTGGCAAAATCAGAGGCTAAGATACTACATGAGAAGATCTGTGACAAGGCCTACAATCATGAGGAAGTTATTAGAATTCTCGCAACAAGGAGCAAAGCACAGATCAATGCGACGCTTAACCAATACAACAATCAATTTGGAAATGCTATCAATAAGGTACACCTCATGCCGTACTAGGATAATTCAACTTTGAAATTTATTGTTTAAGAATTAGGAGTATGTGTAGCTAAGCTTAAAAGTTAGGCAAAGTTATTTTTGAGTAAATTTTGGCTTCCAAAACATGTTTAAATAATTTACCTTTTTCGACTTTCGTACTTATACAAGTAATAAAGTTGCTTATTTTCATAGTGACTCTTACCATATTGTCAATATAACTAACTTTCTTTATTTCTTTGACAAATACAAAACAATATCATTTTCAAATGTACTGATTTACTTGTAAGTAAAATTCCAAGGTTAGAAAAACACTCTTGGTCGCGAAAGTCATGGTTAACCATGCATTGCTTAAGAAGTTTAATTTCACTGCCTCCAAATTTCTCAGCACTCGATCAATACATCGAAATGTTTACAGGATCTGAAATCTGATCCCAAGGATGACTACCTCACCTTACTAAGAGCAACAATAAAGTGCCTGACCTGTCCCGAGAAATATTTTGAGAAAACTCTTCGTTTAGCTATCAACAAGCTGGGCACAGATGAATGGGCTCTTACTCGTGTTGTTGTTACACAAGCTGAGGTCAATATGCAGCGTATCAAAGAAGAATATCATAAAAGGAACAGCATCCCTCTGGAGCGAGCAATTGCTGGAGACACATCTGGAGACTACGAGAAAATGCTTCTTGCCTTGATAGGTCGTGAGGATGCTTGACAAGTAACATATCTTGAATTTGCAGTTTATTTGCTTGATTGTTGTCTGATTGTAGACTATTGATGTTCCAGACGGACATCATGGCCAAGTTACTTGTCATTTTACTTTATATGTATTAATGCTGGTGAATTGAGCTTTGTTTTTTATGAGCAATATATGCTTACTTTTTCAGAAGATTTGGCCTGTTAGCTCTGCAAACTTCTGGGCCTTGGATTTTCTTTGCTGTTTCGACCAGAGGTTTCTCACAGAGTAAGATATTACTTTGAATTCTTTCAGTAAACAAATCTGCAATCAAATCTGATGAGGAAAAAATATGATAGCCCAAGCTCGAACTACTTGACCCGAACTCGGGCAAGTAGGCCCGATCTTGGCTCACTTTAAATGGGCTAATCCAAGGTCAAGTCCATTTTGAGGTTAAGTCCAGGAATACCAATCCTACTTAAATATAAACTCCTAATTTATTAAAAATTTTATCCTAACACAAATTGTATACTTTTAATACAATACAAACACTTAGAATAATTAGAACTACACGAAGTTAAGTCCTTCCAGGATTCCCCCTCCAACATCTATGAATACATAACATAGTCTTATTATTTAGCTATGTTTTTACATAATATCTCAATATATAATTTTTCACATAATTCTCTCTCTGACTTAATCATCGGAGGGGTGACGACGACATGCTTCGACGCATTTGTTTCAGGTACCGAAAAGCCTCATTCATGCTCATTCTCAGTCGTCAGGTTTGGGATCAACATGTACGATTTTTGGCAGCAACAAAATCCATACCAGATGTAAAGCTATGTGATGAAGAACACGTGACCGGAGAAAATGTGCCTATTATATATTCATCTCTTAGGGCTTGTTTGGGATATCTTCTATTTTGCTTGTTGCATCCTGCGAAAGCTACATTAGATCAAATTTCTCTAAATACTTTTCTAACCATACAAAGCATTTTCAAAAATTATTCAAATAGGCCTCAAAGCAACTTTTTGGTTTCGGAAGTAATTTTTGACTTTTCAAAGGCTCCACCAAACGAGCCTTTAGTAGGGTTTGTGAATTAAAGATCTTCAACCGTGGCCTGAATTTCAAACTCATCTATAGATGAAATGGAGTTTCAATAAGCTTAAATACATTTGGACCTCGTTCATTGACATTCGCGCCGTTAGTTGCTAGTCTTTAACCGGTTTGTCACTTGTAAATTTTCAATAATTAATTCTTACTAATTACTCATCTATAAATCAAATCGATGCACATTTTGATGCTTCTGCTATTCTATTGTGATGATTAGTTGCAAAGGGTTTCTATTGGACACTAGAACCTTTAAATTCAACGTTAAAGTACGCACCAACCTTAGATCATTGTTAAGGAACATGATGGAGCCAGCTATCCTTCTCCACTACATGCGATGAACTTATCAAATTCATCAAATGCCAATAGTAGAAAGATTAATCAATAGTATAGCTAAAATGTAGGGGATTGAATAACCATCTAGTCCTCTTTCTGACAGCATATACAAAAGAGTTATACACTTATACTTGACATATGAAGACTTTAATCATATATAGAGCATGTTTGGGACAACTTATTTTAAAGATAAACAATAAATGTGTGACTTGTTTTTAATGTGAATCCACGTATGTTCAAAATAAGTCAATATAAGCCACATGTTTGAAGCTTATAAGCCATCCCAAACATGCTCATAATCTCTCCGCCCACCATTAAACTTTTTCCTTGGATATGTGACCCAAAGGTTTATGCCACAAATTAGCATATCGTTCATTCAATAAACCATGTTTAGTACCAACATTATGATTCAAGGTTAAAAGAGTCTCGAAAAAGAGGGTATAAAGCTTTAATTTATATAAGTCATCACAAAAAGTAGAGGAACCGATAAGATGATTTTGTTTAAACAACTCAAACATCCATTTTCACATTCAGAAGAGTCAAGTTTTGATAAGGAAATTAAATTGCAAGAAATAGAAAGCACATAAAGAGTTTAAAATAAATATAAATCATGTCATGTATCTAAAATCAAACAGTAAATTTCAATGGCTTCAACAAGAGCTTTGACTCGATTGCCCATGAAAACAAACTTTTCATTTGAATTTATGGTATAGACTGAAAGGAATCCCTACATGTTATTGGTAACGCGATTGAATCAATCCACCGAGCATTATAAGGAACTTCTGTCAAATTAGATCCGAAACATACATAAAAAATAATGTTACCTTTACATTTGAATCATGTCTTACGTTTCAAGCAGTCTTTTTTATGGTGCCCATGTTTACAATAGATATGACACGCATCTTTCTTGTGTTCCTTATTGTGGATTTGGGACTCATTTATTTTTAGTTGTCCTTACTTAATGTCATTTCTAGACTTTTTCTTATATTTTTTTCTAGCTCATTGATGACTTACAAGATGAACATAATGAGTTCTTTGATTCTTAAGCCTTGTCTCCTCTTGCACGAGCATATTGTGCAATTTATTCACATTCCATTTGTCTTTGAAGGTATTATAGTTCTAATGGAATGGACCATAATCAGGAGGCAAGGAGTTGATGATAACTATGCCAGAAAATTCTCATCCACGATCATCCTAAGAGTCTTAAGTCTTGCTACAATGTAACTCATTTCAGTAACATGTTCATGCATGATATGAGAATCATCAAATTTCAAGGTGGTTAGGGTACCCATTAGTGTACCAGCAAGTGATTTGTCAGCCGTTTGGGAACGTTCTTTCACAAATTTCATATATTCCTTAGCAATCTCAATTTTAGGGATAGTGGACTTGATATTCTTTGCTAGGGTCATTCGCATAAATATTAGGCTTAATGCGTTTGATCTTTCCCAGAACTTATTGAAAGATCTTTCATCAACATTGCTTTCATCAATGAGATTAGCAGGTTTCTCAACTTGAAGTGCCAAATTTAAGTCTAAGAAACCTATGTTGAACTGGACTTGTTCACATTGGTTAGAGAAATTGAGCCAATTGAATAGTGGTGCACATGAAGCACTTGAATGCATAGAAACGAAAATAGATACTACAAAATATAAAATGCTCTAACATCAATACTTTGAATTTTAACTTAAACACTTAAGTATAGATTCAGATAACATTAAATGTATACCGTATTTCTCTTTTGAGTGATACTACGTTACACAATCATAATAAACATAATGATGCTAGTTTAGGTTTACTTAATTGGTAATTAAATATAAATTAATCTGACATGATTGTTATCTTTGGATATATAAAAACACATCTAACTAAGTATATCAATTAACCACGATAATGTTCGAGATTAATAAAATTAACTGATCAGCCTTTAGGCGATCCATAATAATTTTATAATTTATGAACATCAGTAAACTCTTGACAACAATAATCCTAATGTTATCTTCATTTATAAGCATCAAACTATTAAGAGTCATTGACTAATAAATCGAGTAATTTAGTGTTCACAATACCATAATATTTGGTCACTTTAATGACTAACAAACAACATTAATCGAACATTAATTACATAAGCTAAACATTTATCACTTAATGTTTATTTACAAATTTACATATTCTTGTTGAGCCACAAAATACACAATAAACTAATGGTAATGGAGGTCAGGCATAACACAATAAAGCCCTTGTCTGGGCCACATTTTTTTTTCATTCTCATTCTTCTACTTATTTTCAACCATACTTTCTTCAATAAAATAATATTTTTCATCACATTAATAACTTTTCCTTTTTTTTTTCAATCACATATTCTCCATCACATCAATCAAAAAATGCATTCTTTTAGAAATAATGTGTACCAAACGGGTGAAACAGACAATTAGGGATGGCAATTCAAACGGTTAAAACCGAAAATCGCGGTTAACCGAACCGAATGGAGCGAAAAAATTGAACCGATGGTGCAACGGGGCGGTTATGGTTTTGATTTTAATGAACCGCTTCATTTAGAAGCGGGTATGGTATTTAGCGATGATGCCCCACCCCGAACCGATTACCAATTAAAAAAAATGGACAATTGGGCTTTCCATTATTCTTTCTCAAAATTAATTGGATAATTTTGACAATTGGGCTTCCTAAAATTCAGGCCCAATTAACATTAGGTAACCTTAACCCAATAACCCAGCCCGCTGCCCACGTAGCCCAATTTCAATATACCATACACGTTAAATTAAAACGTAAGTTTATAGTCTCCAGACTACACTTCTCCTCCATTAAAATCCACCGCCGCCCTCGCCAGTTCTGGGTATGATATAGTTTCATATTTCTTGAGTACTTGTATTGTGCCTTAAGTTTGGTAAATAATCTTGTGCATCGAATTCTTATTGTCCTTGCTCGCGAAAAACAGACCATTGTAAAAACAAAATCGTGCAGAATCAAGCGATTTAATTGACACTATTATTTATGCGATTGAGTTGTCTCCAGTAATTCCAAATCCAGTTTCACAGATTATTTTTCTCTTGAACTTAAATCATTCAATTCTTAAATCAAATCAATGTTACTTTCTATTCATAAATGTATTTTCTATTCACCAAATCAATTATTAGCTTATCAGAATTTTGTTTGGTTTAATCTGCAACTGGATGTTTGTTTAATATTAAAAAGACAGTGGAAGCGCTTCATAAAATTGTATTTTTTGGTGATGATATGTTCAATTTAATTTTAGTAAATATGGGCATTGAAGAAGAAACCATTCTTGCATTTCCTTAATATATTGATCCAAATCATAAATTAGCGAGTACTAATAACTGTAGATCCAGCTTCATGGCCGAATCAGCGAGTGACGGCCATGCGTTTAACTTAATTATTATCGATAGTTACAAAATTATAAAGAACTTTTTCCTCATCTAAGGTAAAGAGAACCTCAAGCGAGTCAGCGTTGAGTACAAGTGATAGATTTGTGAGTCCACGTAGAAATAAGCTTCACCCGAAGACTTTAAAATCTTTAATGTGTGCTATGTATTGTCTTTGGACTAATATTTATGGTAAGAAGTTGTAGATAAGAATGAAGATGGACATATGCTAGTAAGAGTCTTGACCTATGTTGATAATATTGTTTGTTAAATTCGAATTTTGCATTTGGAAGTTGGGATATTATTTGATAAATTAGCTTAGTATTGTGTTTTTGTTTTTATTGACTTTTCTTCACTATATTTTTTTTTTCAATTTAACGATTGGAGTTTAGACTTATAAAAAATAATTTATTTTCGTGGTTATTAACCGAATCGAACCGAACTGACTTTCGTGGTTATGGTATGATAAAAAATTTGGTGGTGCGGTTATCGTTTTGGTCGAACCGACTCCGAACCGAACCGTTGTCATCCCTACCGACAATGACCCAATGTCGAAAACAATTAATAGCATTTGGACGGAACCGTAATTGAAGTCAATAATCTTTGAAAGAAAATCAAGAATTCTTTAACATTGGTTCTGATACCACATGTAAGAAAATTAACACTAATATCAAGACCTTTAGAATTCATGATTTTCACGTATATATTTAATTGATCAAGAAACATATCTTGAACTATAGCAATAATTGAAATATCTAAATCTGCAAAAGAGAAACTAGTAAAATCAAGAAGCAGTTCTCTCTCTCTTCATCTCTTTAATTAAATGTTTTAATTTGATAGGTTTCATGGGCCATAAAAAACTACCCACTTTCCATCAAAGTGTCACTTCTCAATGGATCAATAGAATTTTCAAAAATATTATTCATCCCCATTAATTGCTTTTACACACACTACCCTCGTAACTTTCCCTAACCACGGTCAGTAACCCCTACTAGCTTACGTTAGCGGTGTGATTGAAGTAATAGAACATAGAAAAAGAGACGATTATTTTTTCTCTTATTTAACTTTTTATTGAATTGAGCTCTATTATTTGGCAAAGATTACATTTTTTAATAGTATATCGATGGATAATGTGTTGTTAAAAAATAAAGAAAAATTTCGAATTGCATGTAATATTATTTTATTAAAAGTGTGTAATTGAAAAAAGATTGAAAAAATGTATTTTGAAAATAGGCTTAATAGCACAAAACGTCCCTACGTTTGGTATGTAGTGTGCAAAACATCCATACGTCTCAATTTTTTACATTTTCACCCATATTTCAACGTTTCAGTGGAAAACGTCATTTTCACCTATTTTAACGGAAAATGACAAATATACCTTCCTATATAAATAAAACAAAAAATAAAATAAAATAAAACAAAAGAAAAATAAACAATAAAGTATAATCTTACTCCTAAATTTTTTAAAAATACAAATGAGTCCAAAACTTATGTGACAATATTAAAAATAACAAACAAAACTCTCTTCCTCTCTTAACCTCTACCACCCAAACCGTCGGACAGTTCAGCCACAAATCGACCAGGTTCCAAGTGCAATTGACCTAGACCCATTGCTGGGTTAGGTGTGCCATGTGAGGGCGAACCCAGCCCGGGTGGTCCGCCACCATGGGTTGTCCGGCCTTCGTCAGAAATAGCGGTTTTCAATTCCGCCTGTATCTTCACGCCTGCGTGCATTTTATGATGCAATTCAGAATGTTAGGGGTTAAATTGGGGTTAACCCATGACTGAGCTAGTTGCGCCTTGGGGAGGGGAAGAGGATCCTGTTGGTCTGCCACCCTGGGTCGTCCGAACAGCGTCGGAATCGGGGAATTTGAACTACGTTGTCGCATGTCTCGATCGGGCATATTTGAAGCTGTAATTCAAATCTTGTGTTGGCTTTTGGGAGTGGATTGGTTACATGGTTGATTTTGTCTTGGTGAGGGGAGTTGGCCAGTGGTAATTTCCGGCCAAGGTGGTTGGACAGCGAGATTCCTGCATTTGGCCGAATCTCAATCAGTGAATTTTGAAGCTCATTTCAGATCGAATTACTAGGAGTTATGGGGTGGGTTTGGGTGGGAATTGAGAGGAAGTTATGAGCTTGCCATCGGTGTCACTGTCCGACGGTTTGGGTGATCGGAGGTTGTCGGAAAAAGGGTTCATCCAACGGTTTGGGTGGTAAAAGATGAGAGATAGATATAGAGTTTTGTTTGTTATTTTTAATATTGTCATAAATTTTGGACTCATTTGTATTTTTAAAAAGTTTAGGAGTAAGATTACAATTTATTGTTAATTTTTCTTTTATTTATATAGGAGTGTATATTGGTCATTTTACGTTAAAATTGGTGAAAAGAACGTTTTCCGCACCGAAATGTTGAACTATGGGTGAAAATGTAAAAAATTGAAACGTATGAACGTTTTGTGCTATTAAGCTTTTGAAAATAATTAGGATCAAGCATGGGCCAAAACTGTCTATTAAAACTACTAGTACAACATAGATTGAGGAAAAAAAATACCTGATAAAAGTTAGAAGACAAATTTGCTACAGAACCCATTGATGAGGATCAAAGCGCAATTGTCTGAAAGAAAAATGAAAAGCTGAGTCAAAGACCAAAACGAACCAATTTTGTCCACGCAATATTGAAAATTTGCAATCTTTTTAAGAACAGAAAAAATATTATTGGGTTTAAAAAAAAAAAAAAAAAAAAAAAAGGAAAAGTACTTTTGACTCTTTCCTTTCTTAAAAAAAAAAAAAAAAAAGATGCTGAAGAATAATCTAATGTAAATAATAAAGAAAAAAAAAGGGGTCACTTAGAACGCACCCTTCTTCCTAATCCCACCTGTTAGTTGTTATCAAGGGGAAAAAAATGAAATGAAAGAGAATAGGATAGATTCTGGGGGTTTATCTAGCTTTGATTATCTGTTTATATTGCAGAATATGTTCCAAACTCTTAAAGATAGTGGAAATCGTATGATCGTAGCATAATTAATCAAGAAATAGATAGGTATATTAGTAGTAGAAATGGGCAAGGAGCATCAAGAAAAACAAGAAGAGCAAAAGCAGCGCAAGAATTCATTGAGGAGTAAAGCAACCCACTTTTTATCTGATCTAACTACTGTTTATCTCAATCCCATTTCTGAAAAACCCTCCAAGTCACCTCCTCCACTTGTAATTTCTGATACTTTTCTCTGTTTCTTTATTATATAAGACTTTTTGTTTGTTGAAGTGATGATCTTTTATTTGAGGTTCCTTATTGTGTTAATATGTTTGATGATCGGTTTATCATTATCTGGCTAAATTCTTGAAGACCCACCTTGAATTATGTGCTGTTTGACTAGAATTAAGGGATTTTGAATTAGGCTTTATTATTATCATAAAAAAGAGAGAGAGAGTGGCTAGAGAAGATAGGAGTTCGATTTTATCTGGTAAACTTTTTTTTTTTTTTTTTTTTTTTGAAAGATAGTGAATTGCTGCAGCATGGAAGAATACATAGTACCTTGAAGCGAACATCCATAAATTTTGTTTGTCTTGAGTGTTTGTTTTTCTCTCTGAATCGATTGCTGTCAGTGGAATGGAATTAGGTTTTGTAATTCTCAACACATGCTTATGTTGTTGTTCGAGCATAAGTTCTTTAGGTTTAGGCTTAGATTGTAGTGGTGCCTTCGTTTTAAATGGTTATATTTGTGAGGGGATTTTTTTTTTTTTGCCAATTTGATTATTTTGGAATTTTGATTTTGAAATTGTTGCCATGATTGTAGGGATTATTTATTATTTTTTTTTTCTGCAAGCATGCTTAGGAATGGCGCGATAATATGTTCTTATATTTTTTAGGAATCAAGTTTCATTGGTGTCTATCTCAGGCTGGTTAACTGTTCTAATTTTGTGCTTACTATGGAAATCAATGCTGTAATTAGAGGTGCACTAGGTGTGAACAAGTATGGATCAAATGAAAAAGGAACAAAAGTAGAGACATGAGAAAAGGGAAAAAGAGCAGGAAAAAGTTATAGGATGAAATTTGAAGATAAAATTTTAATTTGAAGTGGTGCAGTCTCATAACCGATTGACTCCACTTGTTATATTGGGTGAAAGAAGAAGCTTCATCTTTTTTAACTTAAAAATCTTGGATCCGTGATGTCTCTTTGCTTTTGTGTATCTTATCAGTTAAAAATAAGAAATGAAGACTAAGTTTACAGCTAGATGATGAAGATAAAAAAATTATATTTCTTCACTTAATTACTAGGTTACAATACCAGCTATATATACAAGAAAGCTGGAGTAATGAGCAAGTAAAAAAATAGAAGGAAATAGACGTGAGAATCAACATTGTTACAACAAATCATTGTGGCTCCAAAGAAGTGTCACTATCAGCTGAAGAGCACTACTAACTGAATTGAGCTTATAGGCTTAAGAGGGGAATCTTGATTAGGGAATAATGATAATTTTAACATTATCACATCCATTAATTCTAATGCTAATGAGTATTTGCTTTTGGTTTTGACAGGAAGAGAAGAATGAAGGTAGTCAGCTAGAATCAGGCTCGAAGGACAGCTCTGGGGACTCCGTTGATGGTCCTGATACATCTTCTTTTACTGCTTTTTTATATTCTTTAGTAGCATCCTCAGAATCTCAGACTAATTCTAAGTTTGATGGAGAAAACATGTCTCTCGAGGATCAGTTTAAACCATCATCTGAACCAACAACGAAAGAAAATGGCAGGAAGAAGAGTTTGTTTTCGAGGGGTAAACAATCGCTTGGCAGAGCTTTCTATCAAGCAGCTAAATTAAGTGGCTTTCGAAACCAAGGCCCCAAAGGCAGTTCTGTTATGGTAACTGATGATGGAAGTAATTCTAAGGCTTCCCAAGATGAGGATATTCAAATGAAAACTTTGAACGAGACATTGCCTTTGGACAATCTTCCGGAGACTTCTGAACCTTCGTTGCTTCTCTCTAAGAAAACTCGCAGTGTTCTTTATGCTGCACTCCCAGTGACCGTACAGGGACTGAAATGGGCATTGTTGTACAGGTGAAGAAAAATGTCAATTTCCTTTCTTGCGTGGATCGTTTGCATCTGCTTTTTGTTTGAGTTTCCTTTACATGCTATCTTCAAATCATAGACTTTAATTCCTTGCTTTGATCTCTCAGTACTTGGAGGCATGGTATATCACTTTCGACATTGTACAGGAGAAGCATGATTTGGCCTGGCCTCAGTCTGCTGGTAGCATTTCTAACTTGTGACCCTACATATACTTTTTCACTATCGGGACAACCTTAAACTACAATTTCTATGGCTATTATGCTTGTGAAACCAGTTTCTTGACCAGCTCTAAGTCTCCTGAGAATCAAGCTCTCTTTTTCCTTTCATCATAAGTAATTGATTTTTCATTATTTCCTCTCAATGTATAAGCCAAATTTTATATTGAATTTTAGACTAATGCTGAAATATTATATTTATTTATTGCAATTTTATGCTAATTACTCCTTTCTTTATTTTAATAATCTTTCTCAGAACTTTTTTCTTTCTCAAAACGCTTATTTCTAAATAGTCCAGAAACTCTCAGTGGATGATGGTATAATCATCAGAACTTTGTATTTTCTTGGTATGCCCAAACTCATGATGCCACAAATGGGAATGCTGTAAAAGTGTAATTTTTTTGCCCTGATACCACATACAAATTTTTCAACAAAAAGATTATACTTCATGATGTGCTTCCAATTGTAGATGGCTTCTCCTCCATGTATGATATCAGCTTTTGTCTCTGTGATAAAGGGTTCTCATTTTGAACGCTGTTTCCAAAGTGTAATCCTTGTGATTGTGACAATTGAAAGCGTAACATAATTTCATCATATTGTAGTGCGAATGATATCATACATTACAGTGAGCTTACTTAATTACTTATTTTTGCAGCTATTCTAGACTGATAAGTGATATCTTAACGTCCATCATGATTTGTCGTATATGTAACCTGTATTTCATGTTTAAGATGTGAAATTTTTCGAGTATTGTATCTGGAATAAGAATGATGATTCCAGGACACGGTTGAAGGGTATTCTTAATGATGTGATTTGTGTCTGCCAGACTAAGTTGACAGTTGAGAAATCATGTCATCAATCAAGAATCAATGTTTTGTTTGTCCATTTTAATTGTATAGTTCAGGATTTTTGTCTATGCTAACATGTACATTTATATATACTGAAATGAGACTTACCAAATCCTCCCCCCCCCCCCCCCTCTCTCTCTCTCTCCTCTGTGTGTGTGTATCCCTTACTAGTTTATTTATCTTTTAGGTTGTTGGGGACCGTAATGGCACGGTTTTTGGTGGCTTGGTTGAGGCACCGTTGAGACCATCAAATAAGAAGTATCAGGTAATGATGTATTTTTTTTAGTATGTTATTACATATTATGCCTCTTTGAGCCAAATTAAAATTTTCATTATATTCTTTTACTCATTTTCAACCACATATTCTCTGTCAATCTACTATTCCATAATACATTCTTCCACTGAATGAATGAAAAACAGGGAACGAATGATACATTTGTTTTCACTAATATATCTGGCCATCCTCATATATTTCGTCCCACAGGTATTAATTATTCTTTCTCGATCACTTGCCTTTACAGTATTGTATTTTTATTTTACTTTTTTGACTGGGGCTATCTCTATTCTTCCATATTTTAATGAATCCAACTTTTTCTTTTTTTCTTGTGTCAAGTTAAAATGTGTAAATAGCCTACAAGTGCGTGATCACAAGGGTGTCTGCTGCATTTTTTATTTGCAATGCCTTATAAAAATTAACTTTTACAATGACTTCAAAGTTTTTCGACTTAGTAATACTGCAATTATTTGAAGAATAACTTAAACCATTATTGCTCAATGCCTGTCCTTGGATAAGTGGAAGTTGTTCCAGTTTTTTAGTATGACATGATATATAATTGGCCTATCAGTTAGATTAAAAATAAAAGGCAGTGATGCGTAAGTGCACTGTGTTAGAACTTTTGGTTTTGAAGGATTCTGTATTTAGTCTAAATATATCTAATCTATTCTTTTATTTTCTTGGAAAATTTTCTACCTACTGTAATGCCTAGCAGGAGTTCAGGACCTCAGGTTAATAGATTTGAATATATTTGTCATATTTTATATTGTAACCTACACATGAACAGGTGTGAACCGCTATTTTACTTTGTGCTCTACGGATTATTTAGCCTTGGGTGGGGGTGGTCACTTTGCGCTCTATTTGGATGGAGATCTGTAAGTTTTCAACTTCCTTTATCGTTTAGTTTCTATAGTATTTATTCTAACATATGTACCTATTTATCCAATAAATGGAAATACCGTGTCCTTATTTCTTATCCCACCCTCTTCAAGACTGAGTGGATCAAGTTCATCATCGGAGACATATGGAAATCCCTGTTTGGCGCACGCTGAAGATTTTGTGGTGAAGGAAATTGAGGTATTCCTATTATTGAAGTCTGAAGATGTAATTTAAATATATAATATGTACCCTCTTCAAAAGTATAAACTTTTAGATCAGGTGGTTGAATATGGTGCTAGAGCTACCCCTAAAAGACCTAGGTTCAAATCTTGTTGAAACTCACCCCCTACGATAAAATTCCACATCGAATAAAGATAAAAATATAGATCAATTTATAAGAGTTTGGGCTCCTCTTTTTAATAAGATTGACCTTTTAAGATGGAATGTTAAGATTTAGGGTTCCATCTTAAAAGATCAACCTTATTAAGCTCATGTTGGTACACATTCTTTCAAAATTCATTTTCAACTACACGCTCTTCAATAAAATAATATTTTTCATCACATCAATAACTTCTCCTTACTTTTTAATCACACAGTTCTCATCACATCACTATTTAAAATACATTATTTCCTCAATAAATCCATCACACACCCTAAGAGGAGTAGCTTTAACTCTTATAAATTGGTCTATGTTTTCATCTTTATTTGATGTGGGATTTTATTTCTTAATATGCCCCATTAAGATGGTGGCTCGTTTGAACAGTGAAATCTATGTGCTCAATTTTCGTGAGTCTTAATCGGATCAAATTGCTCATTTGAGCTTAATGAGCTCTGATACCATGTTAAGATTTGGGGTTCGATCTTAAAAGGTCGATCTTATTAAGAGAAGTAGCCCTTTGATGTATCATTTAACATCACACCCATGTCTCACACACGAAGTGGGTTGAATATGTCATCTTTCTATCGGCTTAAACTTTAGATGAGATGATTCAACATTCATGTCTCCACCCTCTCCCATGCCCCGTGCACATCTGTCTCACACGTCTTAGCATCATCACTTCTATAAAAGTGAGGTATTTATAGGAGATTTTGGACAAGAATTTTCCTTTACTACGATGATTAAAGTTGTTTATATCTTGTGTTCTATGCAGCTGTGGGGCTTTGTATATGCTTCCAAGTATGACGAGGTGATGTCTTCATTGCAAACAGAAGTTCCAGGAATTAGCAGGCTTTCTTCCATCTGATGATTACTAGTTTTGCATTTGGTTGGTCTAGTTTACGGGCTAATAGTGAAACTATTTTTGTACGCATTTAGAAGGCATTTTCTAAAGATTTGTGACGCTTGTACAGATGCAGACCACTTTATGTAAATAAAGGGCGAGTTTTGGTTGTGGCGTTATGTTTATACCCCGTGTGATGTTGAACCCAGAATGTTTGTTGCACGATGAAGATGAACACGAGCCACATGAGGCACTTAAGTGTTCGTGCACAAATGGTACAAACATTATGGATAGACTGGATTTGTTATACGCGTAACTTCATTTAGCATTCTTTGTCCCTGAGGATCTATAGTCTGCAGTTCAAACAAATTACGAAGGGACTATGATTTGCGAAATGCGAGTGCAAAGCGTCTTCAAATCCAAGAAGGTGATTGAAACGAACTTGTTATGTTAAATGAGTCGTAAATAATTACTATCGAGCCTGAAGAATTTGAATAAATCAATTACAACTTGTAAAATGCGACATCTTTCAATTCATGCAGTTACATAAATAAATGATGCAATGGAAATTATCAATTTATTGAGGGCAATTAGTAATATAATCCATAAATGGATCCAACTGCCAAAATAAGATTAATACAATAAAGAGGCTAGACCTGTATTGTAAAGAGAGTATCCTGACAGTACTCAAAACCCAAAGACAACCAAATAAAAGGCCAGAACACCGCCCAAAGCACCTAAGCCAGACCCGAGGCCACAGTGTTGTCCGGGCACCTATGTTCATGGTCGAGAGCACCGAGGTTAAAGTGTAGCCCAAGCATCAAGTTCTGAGGCCAAGAACACTGCATGCAAACCTGGATCCAAGGACAGAAAGTTGCCCGAGCAATCTATGCCTGATTGTCAAGAAAACCACCCGAACACCTGACCCGGCACCTCCACAGTCAGATCACTGTTGCATGCTCCCAAATAGAACCTAGACACACAGAGCCATCTGCTCTTAGAATCGTGTTCTCTGCACACACGGGAGCCCATATCCGTCCATTGGAGCACATCATCTCCAAAACCACCTATGATGCTCTGACTCTGATACTGGGTATGTGTCTAAGTGTCGAATTTTTTTTATTTTCTAAAATGTAGAATACACGAACGTGGTTAAAAAGAATCCAAATTTCGGATACAAATACATCTTTGAGACTTCAATTTTCTCCCAAAAATTCACATGTAAAAAATTAATTAGCAACTAAATGGCAAATTATATATTGTTATTTATAATAGGTGTCAATTTTTTTTCCCTTAAATTTACGAGTCAAATCTTTTCATTCGTTATATATGTGATTGCATTTTATATATTATAATTTATAATAAGATCAATTAATTTAGCAGCCCATTTATAAATGGTCCGATGAGATGATTTTACATGCCTGTTTATAAAAGGAAGCCTCCAAATATGGGATTTGCAAAATAATCCCTCCTCTCCAGATTTCTCCCAATGTTGTGCTTGTAATGAGCATTGGTTTTATTGCCTTGCTGTTCTTCATGTCATTGGCAAGCTGTACTTTGTCCGAAGAGAGGCTTAAGATAGTTTCATGTTTGCTTCCTAACAGCAACATTCTAATTTGGGAATATATATACCTTTCTCTAGGAGTCTACTTTCTTATATAATTTCTTTTTGTAAGTTTGGAAAAATCAAATTGACAATCGAAATTCACTATTTTTTGCCTTTAGTGGTGCATTTGATATGATGGTGGTGATAACCAGTGGTGGATTGTGGTGCTGGTTTGTGGTGATCATTTGTGATCAAATATGTGTACTGTGACAGGTTATGACCATTTTTGTGTTAATTGTGATCGATTGTGACTTGATCATATACAATCACAATTAAGATTCAATTGGTCATAGACAGTTACGCTGAACACAAGTTTAGTCACAGTTAGTCACATTGAGAGCCCGTTTGGTAGGGATTAAAATTGAAAAATTAACCGTTATTGTTGACTTTTATTAGACGAGTAAGACTCAATAACGACCATATTTTCAATTTTAATCTCTACCGAACATAGAGGTGTCAAGACGGACAGGCATGTCGGACCCGTGAAAATCGGCTCAGATTGACCCGGGACCACGGCCGACCAGTGACCTGAGCGGGCAGTTCACGGGTCAAGGAGGTGTGACCCGCGGGTTTCGCGGGTTGCACCTTCACGACCGCAGCCCGTGAAAAAAAAATTAAATATTATAATTAAGTAGTTGTCAACCTAGTTTGGATATACTTAAACTATAAATTATAATAAAAGTAGGTACCAGTCTAATTGGGATGTACTTATGCTATAAATATTTGATAATAATAATCAGAAATGCATTTAGTTGTTATTTGTTTAAGTTCAATTTAATTTTGCAAAGTTATAAATAATTCATGTCACATTAAATTTGAATTCTATGTAACATTTCTCAGTATAAATATGAATTTATAATTTTATTCAATTCTTAGTTTGCCTTTAACAAAAAAAATATTTTTTGCTATAAATATGAAAAATTCTATATTTTATAATTTTATTTATACAATCATACGGGCCAAACCGGAACAAATCGCGACCCGTGACCCGCATGAGCTCAACCCGGATGGGTCAACGAGCAGGCCTAGGTTGTAGTCCAAAATTGTGGACCGACCCAAAACCGACCCTGAACTCGTAGAGGACAGGTTTTTTTTCACACGGACTGTTATCGGACTCATATGTTGACGAGCCGACCTGGCCCAGACCAGACTACCCGAATTGACACATCTAACCGAACGGAGCCTAAATACAAACTTGGTCACAATTAGTCGCAAGAAGTCACACTGAACAAATTTTTTTCCGATAATTTTTTAAGAAGTTGAGGCAAGGATGGGATGATGATAGGTAGATCCATGGAGGTAAGGGTATGATTTTAAATTTTTTATTTTCTGGAAATCTTTAAGTCACCAGAGCGACCGTCGGAGAGGCCGCCTGAATGGTCACCAAAGCTGATGGCAGTCTCCAGTGGAAAGGATGAGGGTAGATGGTGTAGTATGATGATAAGATGTTGTATGTGGGTGACATGGGTAGAAATAATTAATGTATATTATATTATATTTAATAAATTTATTTACTACCTAATTTTTTAAACATTTTAATGAATTTGTTATTTATGAAACGTAATCTTTAAAACTAGTAGTTATGTATTATTTTTTTTTTTTCTTTAAAGTGCAAATTACACCACATAACACATTTTAATAAAATATTCCTAAATTACATCGAAATATTTTTAATCTCACAAGTACTGCAATATTAAAGTAATGATATCTAAAAAAAACACATCACTCGATATCTAAAAAAACACACATCACTCCTAAATTACCCAATTACAAAAGTCTATTTTACGCCACCAAACAGTTCTCAAATCATTCCCCCGCCCAACATATTGCTAAAAAAAAAATCCAGATTTTCGTTTCCTGTACATATTAAGGCCACCCCAAACTAAAGACCGGTGGATAAATTTTTTTTTTAAAAAAAGAAGAGCCTACAACTAAAGACAAGTGGATAAATTTTTTATTTTTTACTTTTTTAAAAAAGTCCAAAAAGCCATTTTTTTTTCAGAAAAAAGGGGCCATACCCCTGTCGTGTCGACACGTGTACGCTGGCCACAAAGAATGTGACACCGTGCAGAATAACGATTATTCTGCATGCAAATTTCAATGGACAATTGACAAGGAACAAAAGAAAACGCTAAGAAACTAGAATAACCTTTATTAATCATCCAATGAATCCAAAAATAACCCACAAGCCGAATTAAATAGCTAGAAAATAGTAATTATCGAGATTTTACCAAAAAATAGCAAAATCTCAATAATCATACCAAAAGAAAATACAAAATAAAAGAAATAATATCCAAAAAATTCGACTCAAATCGGATTCGTAATCTATTCTAAAAAGGTAAATAAAATATTACCAAAAAGAAAAAAAAAATAACTAAAATTGTGAATTCGAACGGGAAAACAATAAATTTTGCCTTAGAACCCGATACACACCAAGCAAAACTAAGTGACCACGATGTGCGCGACGAAAAGAGCTTTCCGAATTGGGATCATGAGCGCGATTCTGATAACCGTAATCAAAGTTATGGTCAAAATACAAAAACGTGTCCAAATGGATCCCCAATTAGAAAAGATCGTCGATTACTTACCATTTTTCCATTGATCCGCCAACTCATGATACTTTAACGCCATCAACGAGCTATCGACAACTCGGCTTCGTCTATCTCGAATCCTCTTGCATCAGAATGCTAGTCATTCTATTACAGTATTATTTTGATTCACAACACCATTTTCCTTGATAACTTGTTTGGGTGTCGCCGAAAGAAAAGTTATTCTTCGACTCAAGTTGACATATCAAGACCGTTGCAGAATATTCTCAGAAGCAGTAATTATAAACGCAAAATAAACAAAAATAGCTTCGACGGCCCTTGAAGAATGCTTCTTGTGACCTACAAGATCCATTAGAATGTAAAACTCGACTCCAGCATTGCTCCATGTCAATATCTGCCAGATTCAACAAGGGTCAAACTTAAAACACATCTTCCCAGCTAAGTACATCAAAGTATGGGCAAAATACATTTCCAACAGAATAATGAAAGGAATAACAAGTGACCTTCACAAGCATCAAACCACATTCATGACTAAAAAGCTCGGACTAAGTGGCGCCTCATTTATCTCATGAACGCAAAAGTTAATCTTCGATGGCCACCTCACAACTTCTGTGATATTTTCGTACAATTCAGGGTGTGCAGTATTCAGCTGCCATGACCAATCTTGCCTACCCAGAAAGGTAAGAATTTAACTATTTTGTTAAATGTACCAAAAATAAGCAAATATTCATCAATAAAAATGACTCAATGTCTCTAGAGCACGAACACTTCAACTAGGATAGCATGTCCGTGTCCGAAATGTGTCAATACCGACACTCTTCGGACACTACCATGATCATTTTTCTTTCCTTACTTGCAATATTATATATTTTTTACTAAAATTTATTAAAAAACAACAAATATGTAATCATAGTTAAAATATTTCAATAAAAAAATTAATAACAACTATAAAACTAAATTTATGCTATATAAATGGAGAATTTTAAAGAATTTAATTAACGTGTCGACGACGTGATGTGTAAGTACTTTTTTGAAAAATTGCGTGTCGATATATCCAACACGTCGTGTCCATGTTTGTGCATCATAACTCAATGTGCAATTTTAGGGAAACAAGCAGGCATACTTTTTGAAAGAAAAGTATTAGAAAAATGACTAAAATGACCACAACAGCAGCAGTGTACCAACTGGTTTGCAATGACCGATGCGTAGGTCTGAGGAGACACCAGAAATACAGATTTGAAGGACCATGGCAGAGCTTAGCATGCAGCAACTAAAGAATTTAATTAAAATTTCGATTTTCCAGAGCCAGTTCATGCTTATATATCCATCTCATTCCTGTAATTACATGAGAGAAACAAATAATATTAGTTAGAAGTACTACGCAGTCATCTATAGAACAAAATATTAGCCATAACCTGAAAACTAGGCATCTACCCGCAATAGAAGATAAAAGTAATGTTATGTAACACAGCTGGTGCTAATCACCGGTATAAGTGGCATCAGTTGATAAGACAATTTAAACTTCAAATGGTTTCTATATTTAAAATATCTTATCAATTAATGACACTTTTAAAATATCCCATATAGCATAGTTTCAGAAATTAAATCGAAATCATTTTTCACAAGCAAAAGATGCCATTTTGTCATTTCAAATTTACATAAATATTGAAATCCCAGCAAATGAATGCGTGAGATTGTCATACCCCAATGAGAACCCTGGTGCTGAACATTAGTCTAGATGGCAATTAAGTGGTGATATCAATTGATAAGACAGATTAAATTGGACCCAATTTTTCTACATTTAAAATGTCCTATCAATTACTGAGACTTAAGGCTGGCACCATTTGTGCTACATAGAATTATTCCAGATTATAAATCAAAATCATTTTCACTATTTTAAAATGCCCAAGTAGCTTCAAGCTACATAACCACCAGCAAAAGATATTCTGTTTATCATTTCGAATTTTCATAAATTTTGAAAACCTCACGGACTGAACGCGGAGATAGTCAGTCCCCAGTGAAAATACTGGTCCTAAACACTATTGTACGGGGCAATTAAATAACAAAGTCGCATTACTCATTTTCAATGCTCTGTTTACAACTGTCGGTACGATCAACAGAAAGGAGCTTGCTCTTTGCCTCTGTGAGCAATTGGATAAGAAAATCACACTTGTTGTCTGAGTCCACACCAAGCTGTTGAAGATCAAGCAACAATGGACTCAACTTCATGCGCCGCTTATTTTGATCATCGTTATCAACATTGTCGTACACACAATTCAGAAATTCATACACATGCTTTATGTCTTTCCGCCATCTTTCTAAAACATAGCAAGAGGGAACCTCATTCACCTTTTTCTTGATAAACACAGATATTGCATGCCTACAAAGAATTCCCTTGAACTCAAAGAGATGGCATAAGCACTGCACTTTACAATCAGCTTCATTAAAGAGTACCTCAAACTTCATCTCTTTAGAGAACATTCCATCTTTACCCAATATAGTTTCTGTCACCTCAAATACTGTAATAAGCTCTTCTGTCATTACAAAAGAGGCATTGCAAAAGATCAATCCTCTTAATTCATCCTGAAAGAGCTTGAAAATTTCATTAGTATAAATTTTCTGAAACTGCTTTTCGATGAGATAATCTGTTATTGTTGGATCGAAAGAGTTAAAAGAGGCGAAATCTGCATTGTTCTCTTTCATGATCTTACTTTTCATTGCGCTGTCATAAAGCTCAATAAATTGCTTCACTGTGGTCTTTGATTGAACATGGCCATCAAAAAAGGAATCTGTATGTTCTCTTCTTTGAGTTGTAGACATCCCAGCCAAAAAAGTCTTCTTCACGTACACTGGAGCCCAATGATGACGATCATCATATAAAGACTTCAACCACTCGTTATCAGGTAAATTGTGTTCATTAATCAAGTTTCTCCAATTTTCCTCAAAATCACTAGGTTTAATGGAGTCATAAATGATATTCTTTAAAATCTTCTTGATTGTTTTATACTGAGCAAGCTCTTTTAATTTCGTCGGAAGCTTTTTCATGATATGCCAAAGACTTAGGCAGTGCCGAGAATCAGGAAAAACTTCTCTAACCGCATCCTGGACAGCTCTACACTGGTCTGTGATTACAGCCTTCGGAGAATGGCCCAACATACACGTCAACCATGATCTAAACAACCAGACAAAAGTATCTGTATCCTCGCTTGATATTAAACCACAACCAAACAACACAGACTTGCCATGGTGGTTCATGCCAACAAACATAACTAGTGGCACCTCATAACTATTTGTTAGATATGTAGTGTCAAAAAAAATCACATCACCAACAGACTCATATGCTGCCCTGCACCTTGCATCAGACCAGAAAACATTTCTTATATGAGATTCCTCATCCCCATCAATCACATAGAAGAAGTTTGAATTTCTAGCCTGCATTTGATAAAAATATATCATTAAGGCTTCCGCATCTTCGTTCCCAAGTGTCAACAGTCTAGCATTTGCGATATTATTTCGCCATTCCATCTCAACAACAGAGTCATTTACTTCCAACTTTCTCTTGAGTTGAGAAGTGACAATCTTACTGCATCTAAATTCTCGCGGCTGCCCTGGATTAAGTTCATGATTGTGATCAAGACAGACACGAGTCACAACATATCTTCCATCATCATACACTGCAATATTCATCCTGGCCTTACAGTTAGTCTTACTAGAATTCCTTGCACGTGAGGAGTTCTTCCCAGCTGTCGGAGGGGCTGTCTTACCACTTCGAGCACATGCAAGTGAAAAATACTTTTGTTTTCCATCATCTCCATTCTTGGTGCTAACTTTCGCTGTATTGAAGCCAACAGATTGTGCATACCTATTATAAAATTCACGCACTTCTTCATAGGACAGAAAAGCCATACCAACCTCAGGAATTTGAACTTCTTCTTCAGGCGACGTTTGTCCAAACCCTTGAATATTCATTTTTTCACCGGAGTCATTTTCATCATTGTCCAGCCTTTCATTCTCATTCTTTAAAGCTGTATCCTTTTCGAGATTTCCTTCCATTTTCTGTAAAAATCAAACCCACAATGAGCATTACAATAATAAAATGGAAGGTTTAAAGAAACAAAGTATGCACTAACTTAAGGAGAGTGACCACATTTTCCAAATTCATTGTTACCTAAACAAAGAAAGAATATGATACATGATAAATGTTCATGCATTTGTATGAAACTAGTAGTAAAACTTGCTAGTTTAGGAAGATGAAGAAGCAATATATAAATCATCAATTATACCACTAAAACTGATGAAATGCAACAGTTAGATAAACTAGGAACACCAGTAGCCTTCCTTTCTAGAGTTGAAAAGAATGATTTAGCAATTGACAAGAAACGGGTTGTCCATCAGCATTTTAATCACATGCAATAACCGCAAAAATTATATCTAGATGAAACATCAAGTCTATACAAAAAACTTAAAGATGATATCAAAGTTTATAGCTTTTTTTTTATATATTTTTTATTTTTTTGTTAACCGCCAAAAATATTCCATATTCATCATCTGCAAGTGACCAGATGATTCACAAATCAATAAACCAGAATTTATGAAAATAATAACACTCTGGACATTTCAGTCAAAGTATCATTACTTAAATAAACAAATCATACATTACTATGTTGGGCAATTAACTCGATAATGGATTTTTTTAGAATTTTTAAAAGAAAAAAAATCTGACTGTTATTAAAACCAAGATAAAGAATAACTCGAGATCTTGAGAAATGATGTTCAGATAAGCAAAATAGAACGAAATGGTGAAATCAAATTATTACAGTAATTGCCAAAAATATAAACACAGATCTACATACGCCCAAATATCTACAAGTTTTATAGTCTGTGCAAATAGAAGAAAGAAAGAAGCTCACCGAGTGCGGGAGCAGTAGAAAATGAGGGAGAGAGAGCGCACCAAAAAGGAAGGGAAGATGCCCTAATTCGATTTGGGTTATCGAACTGAGGAAGAGGAAAGTAAGAATTAAAATGGGCCGGTCTTATCTCTATAACCAAACAGAAGCGAGTACTATGCGTAAATTAGATTTAGCCCCTGGTACACTTTTTTTTTTTTTTTTTAATTTCAATTATTCTATTCATTTTCAACTACACATTCTTAAATAAAATAATATTTTACATTACATCAATAACTTTTCTTTCTTTTTCAACCATACATTATCCATCAATCTACTATTTAAGAATACATTATTTCAAAACAATGTGACTCAAACACACCCTTAGTGGAAATTGCGCTATACCAAAATTTTCAACTTTCAATTTCAAAATTCAGATTTACAAGTTTTTATTTCAAAAATCAGATGATAATTAAAATTTTAAATATTATTATTTTTAATAATTAAAATTTAAAATTTAAACTAATCCACCCCAAACCGTAAAACCAATTTAATCTCTCATCCCTATCTCCCTCTTCTCGCTTCTCACTTTTTCTGCCAACCACCATTATCATCGTCGCTGCTCTCTCTCTCTCTTCCATTACCTGTTTGATGCTCCTCTTCTCCTACCAAACGCACGGGAGCAGCCTGTGACTGTCGTTACACGTCGCTTGAAGCAGCACCATAGCCGTAAGTGGAGGCCAAACCGTCCAAGCAACAACATAGGGCCTAGGACAAATTAGGGTTTATCAAAAAATTTGGCTGCCTCTCAAAGTCAGTAGACAAACCAATCTCTTCTTGTCATAGACTAATGAGTATCTCAATACGACCACACACAACTAGCGGCGTTCTAGTTTCGGTGATGGCGTTGTGGTGATAGTGTTTGTGGATCCGATTTGTGGGTTTTTTTGGACGGCCGTGGTGGTGATTCTCTTGGATTTTGTTGGTGGTTGTGGTGGCTGTGGTTTTTTGGTGGTTGTGGTGGTGATGGTGGTTTTGATGTTGTTTGGATGGCAATTTTGTTGCTTGCAATTTAGTGTTTAGGCGACAATATTGGATAATGTTGGTGGCGGTGGTTGGGCGATGATTTTGTTAATTTTTGGGAGGCGGTCTGATGTTTGGGCGACGATGTTGGATCTTGTTGGTGTAGTGGCGACGGTGATTTTGTTGGTGGTTGTGGTAACGAGGTGGTGGTGGTGCTGTTGGTGGATTTGAAATTGAAAATTTGTTGGAGGTGGTCGGCGGCGATGATAGTGGGGTTGGGGATTTTTTTGGGTGGTAGGATTGGGGGAGGTGGTGGTGGTTCTAGTGACGGGGTTCGATTGTCATACTGTTGGTGGCAGTGATGAGGTCGTGGTCACAAGTCTTGGTGGTGATCATAAATTATTTGGTCATTTGTAACCATTAAATTGTGACTGATAAACAATATGTGATCAATGAAGAATATAAATTGAAACCAAGAAATAATGTGACCTAAAAATTGTTAATTTTGATCAATAATTTGACAATTTGTGATGTCTAATAAGTTGTGACTTATAATATTTGTGATCTGTGACTACTGAATAAGTTGTGATGTATAAATTTTATATTTGTGATCGATGAACAAATTGTGACTTATAAAATTTATGAATTGTGACCGTAAAATAATTTGTCTTATAATATCTCTGATTTGTGACCGTAAAATAATTTGTGTCTTATAAAATTTCTGATTTGTAACCAATGAACAAATTATGATATATAAAATTTTTGAATTGTAACCGTAAAATGATTTGTGACATTTTAATTTTTTATTTGTGATCAATGAACAAATTGTGACCTATAAATTTTTTGAATTGTGAACGTAAAATTTGTGATTTGTGACATGTAAAATTTGTTATTTGTGACTAAATTACATAAAATTGTGACCTTAATATATTTAAATAATAAAATATATGTTTAATTAATTAATTTATAAATAAAATTTTAAAAAATCTGGGATTTGAAATTTTAAACCTTATAAAATTTGAAATTTGAAATTTTAAACCTTATCTCTTTAATTTGAAATGGGTAAAACTAAACCTCTTACTTATAAGATTTTTCCTTAAATTTTCATTTTCATTCTTCTACTTACTTTCAACCACACATTTTTCAATAAAATAATATTTTCTATCACATCAATATCTTTCTTTATTTTTCAACCACACATTCTCCATCAATCTATTATTTCATAATACATTCTTCCAAAATAATGTGGTTCAAGCATACCCTAAAATAGATATTTAATAAATTTTAGTAAACGCTTAAATATGTGATTGGAAATTTGTAAAATCCCCTGATTTGAAACGTTGTATGTAAAAAAAACCCCTGATCATTAAAATTCGTTAGATTTGTCATTTAAAATAGTAAAAAAAGTCAAAATTAAAAAGAAATAATTGCAATTTCAAAACCCCAAACTTTTTATTATTATTTTATAAATTAAATCCAATTTTGTTATATGTGCTACCTACTATCCCCAATCTTTAAAACTTTACTTTTCACCTCCACCCCATTTCATATTCTTCCTCAAAAAAATAAAAAAATAAAAACCAAAACAAAAATAAATACAAACAAAAAGCATAGAGCTATGCAGTAGGGTTTTTTGCACAAAAGATCTCAAACGTGGAGGTTTTTTGCAATTTTCAATTGGTAGGGGAGTATATCTCAAATGAAAACGTTTATAATGTTAACCTATGATTCAATATAGCTCAATTTGTTTTGATTATAACAAACAATATACTTATATTTTTAACAAGTCTTGTTTCTTGAGTTTTACATGTATAAATCTTCTTAAGCATTCAAAAACTCAAATCGTCATCCATTAAAGAACAAACGATCAAAAGAGACTCGAAGAGAACAAGAACTTTGAAGATTAGAGTTTAGAAGTCCTTTATTAAAACTTTAATTCATATGTAAATGTATTAACTCGTCAATCTTTAACAAATGCATAAAATTCAAATTATTTTCATAATTCATCACTTCATCACTTGCATTGATTCATATTATGAAATAAATTTTGGAAAAATGAATATATTGATATAAAAATTAATTTCCAAAATTTGTATACTTCGGACACCGGTCGACCAAAAACTGGTTGCTCACCAGACTTGCAAGTACTTACCGATTTTGCTGAATGCTTACCAGTTTTGCATAATACTTACCGGATTTCAAAAATCCCTTACCAATGGACTGAAATTCACTGATCGACCGATCTATTCGACTGAAATGGTTAGCCGAAATTCCAACGGTTTAAAATATACAACTGTTATATTCACTATTTCGATCGACCGAACGCTCAACTGCTCAATCGAAAGTTACTTATTTTCAAACATCTTGATCTATAAATAGCTCACTATTTTGCATTCAATTTAACCACTTACAAGAGCAATTAAGAGAGTATATTTATTGAAAATCATTGAGTTTACTTGATTACACATTCTATTTCATTTATTACAAAGAATCTCTTGATTGATTAAAACTAATTTCATCTATTTCATTAAGAATTGTATTTTGCAAGAAAACTTCTCAGTCTCATCTATTTTCAATCTTTGATAAAAGTTTTATTTGACAATACTTATATTGAAGTGTAAATCTCTCTTCATACTTAACTTGTATTATTTGTTAATAGAGATCATTGGTTGAAAATCTTGATACAAAGATGTAAATTATTCCATTATCCATCATTCATCAAAGTTTGCAACATAAACACTTGAGTTTTACTATTTGCTATCTATTGAAGTGCTATCCCAACTCTCTAAACACTTGACTTGATTATATCATTTGTTAAGAGAGTTCTTTTAATTGTAAAATTATCATTTATATTTTGGTGGTTTGAGAGCTTTGTGAAATCTCGATGTTGTTTAGGATATGCGCTCCTTGTTGTAAGTTATCTAAAGATAAGTGTTCCTTGTTGTAAGTCATTTAAGAATAAGTGCTCCTTGTTGTAAGTCATTTAAGGATTTGTACTCTTTATTTGTAAGTTACCACTATAATGCATTTGGTCTTACTCGTGACGGAGAGCTTAGTAATGGGGACGTAGAACACATTGTGTATCGAACCTCATTAAATTCGCTTGTTATCTTTACATTATTGCACTTTATTTTATATTGTTATTTACATTGTGATATATCTACTTAAGTGGCAATACTTGAATTAAATTATCGAATTTGCATATTTACTTCTCTTATTACACTTTGCATTTACATCTTGAATTATCATATAGGGGAATTTCTGCTATTAATCTCTTAAAATTAATTATTGATTTTTTTTATTAACTTTTAATCTACACAAATTCACAAAACATGGGCTATATTTGCTTTATTTGAAAAGTATCACTAATAAGATACTTATAAACCTAGTCGAACATGGAGATGTGATCTCTTAGAATGCGTTTGACTTGTCGTTTTTAAGTTATTTTCAATTTTGCAAAACACTTAAAACATGTTTGGTCTATTATTTTTGAAAAAGTATTTTTTTTAAATAATGATAAATTTATAATGTAAAATTCAGAATGCATTTTTTACGTTTTGAATGTTTTCAATGAAAATTTTGAAAAGACTCAGAACATGGAAAACAAGCGTTTGGATAAACTTTTATTTAAATAAAAATTTTAAAAATAAAAATATAAAATTCTAACAAATAAAAGTTAAAATTCAAAAAAGTAAATTCAAATAAAATTGATAAATTCTAAAGAATAAAAATTTGAAAGAATAAAATCTACAATTCTAAAAATATAAAATTCTAAAACATCAAAATTAAAAATATGAAAAAATAAAGAATACAAAATAATTTGGAAAAATAAAAATTATAAAAAAAATAAAAAAAGTTCTATCTCTTGATGATTATTTACATAATTTTTTTTAATAATATTTAAATGAACACGAGCAAAAATATTTTAAGTCCACGTATTAGTTTTTATTTTTATTTTCTATATTTTCAAATTAATTCATTATTTTAGATTGTTAATAAGAAAAAATATTATAAGATTCATTAACTTTAAGATGTATATAATACTTGATAATATATTAACGTAAAATTGTTCTTTTTTTTACTAAATAATCAAAATTAATGAAATATAATGCAATAAAACGATTTGGAGTTGGAGTTCATATTGATTAGCTTGCATAATTGGTTCGAACCTAGTTTGAAGTTGGAGTTCGTATTGATTAGCTTGCATAATTGGTAATCACAGTTGAAACTCAGATCATTTGTGTAGTTGGCAGCAATTGCCTACTTGCAGTTAGCTATTTGTAGCTTCCTGCAAGTGCAGGCAGCTGTGCAACCTGTATTGTTTGTTTTCGAATTCTAACGTGGAGCTTAATGGCTGTGTTCAAATAACTTTATTTCCTAACCTAAAAGTCACCTAAATTCTTCAATTCAAATCTTGTTTCTCTATTTGAGCGAAAATGTACAAATGCAAACTGCAAGAATCGTGTCAGAAGAGGCGTTGGAGTTTGCAAGAATATACGACGGTAATAGATTGCCCAGAGTATACGATAGTTCTTGAATTTCTGCCGGATTTTGTAATTCCGCCACCACCCATGCCACCTGTTAGTAAGTTTTGTCCGTTTAGTTTAATGTTATATAATTTATGCCTATGCATTGTTTGCCTGAGGATATGAAATTTGATGAATTAGATTTCTTCAAGTTTTTTTTTTCTGAGAAATGTAATTATTAGTTTTTCTTTCTTTCCTAACAGTTGCCCTTCCGATAGGGAAATAGATTGAAAGAGTAATTGAACATCACTCGTTAATGGTCCATTTGTAATCCTGCATTGACTTTGGATTGATGGTGTAGATCATTTTGATCCTGTTTAATTTGGGTTGTAGATGATCTTAGTGAAAACCCAGATTAGTCATAGCATGAAGATGGAAATATTTTAATATTTTAATCTAAGTATCTTGCTTTGCTGTTGGTTCGAACCTAGTTTGAAGTTGGAGTTCGTATTGATTAGCTTGCATAATTGGTAATCATAGTGAAAACTAAGATTAACTATAGTGTGAAGTTGGGGGATCATTTTGATCATGAGTACCCCAGGATGTTGATGATCATGAGTCCTAGTGTAAGTTGGAGATCATTTTGATCCAAAGCATGCTGAACCATCGATGGTCCTGGTGAATATTGATTTTGGTATTAGCTTTTCACCAATTATCCAAATTGGCACATGTTTGAAGTTAAATCCTTGATTATGAATCAATTTTTCTATTCTACCCGGAGAAACATTTGGCACCTGTTTGACAACCATTAAAACAACTCTTATTTTCTCAAACTTATTTTCAACCACACATTCTCACAATAAAATATTTTGCATATAAATTCAAAATATTTTCCTACTTTTTAATCACACATTCTCCAAAAAAATCACTATTCTAAAACTCATTTCCCTAAAAAATCATTTTAATGGTTGTCAAACATAGGCTTAGTGTTACTTCTAAAGATGGTTTTAAAGCTCATCACTTGTCATTATCTATGAACTCTCTTTCCCCACAAATAAAAAGAAATAAAAAAGTGAAAAGGGTATACTGTTTAATTCAAGTGCTGAGATGTCGGCTTGTTTTTTATAATTCTTAAACTAAATTCTGAAGCAAGTTGTTGAATAGCGTGTTCTGCCCCATATTTATATTATAGGTGAACATAATTTGATTTTGCTTTAATAGTGTTGCACTCATGTTTGATTTCAACTCTAATAATTAGTTTTTGCTTTTGTTAATATGTTTTTTTGGTAGCTATTCATTTATAAGCACCACTGTTTCGGTAGGATAAACAATCAATAAATATATATATGACATTTCACAATAGGATTTGAAATTTCATATAATATAGAATATTGAAATTTTTACATTCTTTGTGCAGGATTTCTTAAAACTAAGTTGGATGTCCAACCTGTTAACAAAGGGATAATGCAGTCGAACTATGAAGATAATGCTCAGATTTCTATGACTAATGTGGATATCCAACCTCCAACCTGCCAACAAAGAGATAATGCAGATGAACTATCAAGATAATGCACACATTTCTATGGTTAATACAAGTATGATACTTTCCAATGATAAGATTTCTAAGGGTTAGAAAAATAGTTTTTTCCCTTATTTTATTAGGTTAACTCTTTATTTAAAATCTCATAACTGTCAAATTTCTGGATTTGCCTAACTAAATGTTTTGTTTTGTGAGCAACATCTAAGTTCTTTTGGTGAAAAATTTATGGTTGACATTTCAATATACATTGGACCAATCTCCTTGTTATATAACATGGAAGTGAACAACTTTATGACAAACTGATAAGGTTTTTCTTACTCGTACAAAAATTTACTCAAGTGATTTTTATTTATAACTATAAGTTATATGCTTATAAAAGATTTTTATAACTCATAAGTAAATATTTTAGTACATGCAAGTTTTTTATAAGTGAATTTTTAACTCATAAGTAAAAATATACTTATAAGTGACTTTTTAAATTAGATGTATACTTTTTACTTTTAAGTGAATGCTATTAAAATTAACTGATATGTGAATACATTTTGCCTTTTTGTTTTTGTAACATATTTAATGTGAAGAGATTTTATCATGTTATTATGTTTTAGAATGACTGTGTGAGGATTGGGGTGGGGTGGGGTAGAGGGATTACAGTTCCTAACAGTAGCATGTAAGGGTAGGGTAGGGTGGGTGGGTGGGTGGGTGGAATTAGTGTATTTAAAACTTGTGTTAGTACATGACCACATATTTATCCTGTCTAAATCGATCTATTTATAGGGATTAAATTTATCCTATTGGGTTAAGGTAGGACAACTTGTCCAAATTAATTTAATATGGGTATTATCTAAGCCAAACACCTGATACAATAAAAATTATTCTTTTCCGGATAAAACATCTCACCCAACGCACCCTGTATTCATATGTTTATGTCCATATTTGGTTTTTGGTGATTTTTACAATTGAAAATTCCTCAGTAGACTTTTTTAAATGTTGAATATATACAAAATGTAACAAGACATTGAAATCATAATATTTCCGCCAAAGAGGAGAGTTTTTTTTTTTTACTATGATTTGAAGAAGAGATATGGGCGTTAAATGAAGTCTAATTTGTCAAATGATCGGCAGCACCTGTCATGAATTGTTCAATTGATGAATTGAAAGCTTGAAGATGTGATTTTAGGCCAAAAAGTTCACAATCTCCTTAATTTGACTGTGATCTAGAGCATCGATTCCCCTCAACCTATGCAAAGGTCACATATGTCAATGGTAAGCCCTTGGACTAAGGAAAATTGAAGTGCAGTTTCAAGGATGGTTTGAATACAAAGATTTTAGTTCCTAGTACTTGATACTCTTTGATGACTTGTTTAAGAAAGGGATTGCGCATTATGTGGTAAAGTTACAGCTGTGGTTTGATGTGATTTATCATGCTCATATTCATCCAAGATGTGGGCATTTTCTTCTCAAATGGACTACTTAGATTTCATTAATCTCATGAGACCAGCACTTGCGTAGAATCACATGTATTGGTTATTGGATTGGGGTTTTGATATGTAAGCTTGCCTTGAACTGTCCTTGGAGGATGATGACCGGTGTCACTCTTTTATCCATCAGTTTAAAATGTCTTTTATGATTATGTTTTTTTAGTCGACAACTGGTTTTATATATTTCTCCGCTTCTTGTACAAGATCCCATGTGAGATTTCTTTGATCTGCCAATGATTTTCGATTTTATGTCTTGTATCAAGTTGTTTTCCTTGCTCACCCATTTGGTGATGTACGTTTACATGTGATCATTATGAAGTTTCCATACTGCAGAGTGTCAACATTCGATTGTATGTCTGTAAATGTTTCATAGTTATTAGTTTTTTACTTCTCATTTTAGACAATTTATCAATAACTTATGTTTGTCCTAATCTCTAGAAGGCAAGATAGATGCTAAAAGACAAAAGATTTCATTTGAGAATGTGAATGCATATATGACAGGTTCATCGACTCATAATTCCTCACTTCATGAGGCATCTTCACCTTCTATACATGTTGAGCATTTAGTTGTCACTGAATCTGTTACTAAGCAGTCGGTTGAAGGCACACACCCATCTTATAGGAAGACTGATTTTTCTGCGCAGCATAAACATACCAATCCCTGATAGTACCATTGTAATGTCCTATAGTGATGATCAATGAGTTGCGTATAAATTAGGATGAATCAGTAACTAAGTGCGTCTACATTTGGCTCTGTTTTGTCGAAAACTATTAGCTATGTTTTTTTCTAAGATTGTGCGTGTTAACTTATTAGCTGAACTGTAGATAATATATGCTAATGTTTTGTGTATTCCTGATTAATGATGTGCAGATTTTGACAACCACTTGGGTTGTCCTAATCCAATATGAATATTAGCTAATTATAATCGAAAAATATGGTAAATGGTTACAATTTATGTTACTCTCCCTCTAAACCCCTTCACTCTTGGTTAACAATTTGAGCTGCTTGAAAGAGTTTTACAAAGACGACATTTACAAGGACATGTAATGAACTGATGTCAAGTTGAAATCATGTCTATCCGACATCTGTAGAATTTTATTTGACATTTTAAGTTAATGCGCTGGGTTACCTTCTAAACTGAGTTGATGCGGGGTTTTGAAAAATATTTTAATACCACATATGTTGCACGATGAAAGCTAATTTTTGGATATGTCATAATATAAAAAATTTCCTACTTTGCTATAAAATTACATGAAGTTTCGGGGTCGATAGCTATGCAAACAAAATTATTTTTGAAATTGCCATTAAGATAGAAAACAAAAACATCAACATTTATTTTTCATTTCACGTCAATAATTGAATATACGGTATGTTACTTGCATATACGGTAAGTTGCATATAAGTGTGTTGGATAAATATACGATATATTAGTTGTATATACGGTAAGTCGATGCACATACGGTGTGTTGGTTGCATATACGGTAAGTTGGATGCATATAGGGTATATTAGTTGCATATACGGTATGTTGGATTCATATACGGTAAGTTACATATACAGTGCGTTTGATGCATATACGGTATATTAGTTGTATATACAATGTGTTGGATCACACAACTTCACGTTAAACGTCATTAAACATAAATATCCTAGATCATATCGACCCAAACTCATTTTAATCTTTAAAAATAAAGTAAAAGATTGGTGAATAGTCATATCTCCGTCTAGGTACAACTCGATCAACTTGTCGCCTATAGTCCATCTTTTTTTTAGAGTGTGATCACAGAACTTCTTGTTAAACATCTTTAACCATAGAAATACTAAATCATATTGATCCAAACTCATTTAATTTCTAAAAGTAAAGTAAAAGGATTGATAAGCTGTCAAATCACTGTCTACATATAACTCGATCAACTTGTCGCCTATGCACGACGTTAATCAATCTTG
This sequence comes from Fraxinus excelsior, assembly GCA_019097785.1. NCBI lineage: Eukaryota > Viridiplantae > Streptophyta > Magnoliopsida > Lamiales > Oleaceae > Fraxinus > Fraxinus excelsior. Next base: position 23,088,440 of record CM032638.1, read on the forward strand.
TTCTTTTTAGAGTGCGATCACAGAACTTCATGTTAAACGTCCTTGAAACATAAATATCCTAGATCAACTTGTCACCTATGCATGACGTTAATCAATCTTGTTCTTTTTAGAGTGCGATCACATAACTTCACGTTAAACGTCCTTGAACATAAGTACATAGAAGAAAATTTGACTACTCACCAATCTTTTTACTTTACTTTTAGAAATTAAATGAGTTGTGCGATCGAACTCTAAAAAAAAAAAGATCGACCATAGGTGATAAGTTGATCGAGTTGTACCTAGACGAAGATATGACTATTTATAGAATATTTACTAACTAATCAAGATTAACAATTGATATTGAGAATCAAACTTACGGTGAATAAATGGTACACAATTCAATTCGCCAATTTACGTGAATAATTGCTATTTGATGTTTTAGTTTCTTTTTCCATATTTTGCACCAGATTTTTTATATTCTTCTTTAATGGATTAATTCTTAGAATTGCACTTTGGGAATCAAAATTATTGTGAATAATTGGTACAGCAATAAGCCGCCAATTTATGTGAATAATTTGACGTTTTAGTTTCTTTTTCCATATTTTGCACCAATTCTTCTTTAATGGATTAACTCTTCAGATTGCAATTGGACGTAGCGAATATACTATCCTATTTAAATAAATAAATAATTGTAATCATAGTTTCGATTTTTTAAAAAAGTGCAAACGAATCTCAAATAAGTTATTGAAAATTAAAAAAATTAGTCTTCTTTAATTTTATTTTTCTTTTAAATTTAAATAGACGGTTATATTCATCACTTCATAGCTCCATATTAAGAAATTGAATGAAAATGAATAGAGATCGTTTGCGCAATCAAATGTGTAATTAAAGGTGAAAAAGCCAAAAAAAAAAATGAAAGGTATGAACGTTTTTCGCAATAATAGTAAAAGGTAGGAACATTATGTGCTAATTACATTTTTAATAATTTATTTGGGTGACATTGAAATGAAATTTCTTTGTAAATTTTAAGCTACCACCAATGGTGTATACCAAACTTTTAGGCCATGTTCTCTTTGTCGTTTTCAAGCCGTTTTCTGTTTTCGATTTTCAAAAACAGAGAAAACGCATTTTTGAAAACGGAAAAAAATTTAACACTGAAAACGGAAAACGTGGTTTTGCACGTTTTGAAAAATTAAAGCCAAAAACACGGTATTTTCCCAAAACACCAAAACACGAGAAATGAGTTCCAGTTCTCTCGTCCCCCCCTTCCTCGTTCCTCTCTCTTCCTATATTCCTTTCCTCTCTCACAGAAACTGAAAATCGAAAAAAAATTCTTACAGCTCCAAGCCCGTCTGGTCAACTGTTTGAAAGAGCTTGTGGTAGGTTCGTGCTGGATCTGAGCCCAGGTACGCTAGCCACACCGACTGCTCCACACCGACAGCTAGTAGGTTCGGCTGTTTGAAAGAGCTTGTAAAATTTCTTTTTTGCATTTCCTGAGTTTGGGCAGAATTTGAGCAGCAGCTTTAGATGTGCTGACTGGGTAAATTGGTTAAAGAAATGAGGTTACAATTGGCGATTGCAGATTTTGGGTTTTTTGATTGAGTTATATATTTTCTTTTGTCCAGAAAGTTGTTGAATGTTTGGGAAATTTGTGGTGCTTTTGAGATGTTGGGATTTTAATAATTTTATATTAAAGTTTTTAAATCCAGGAGCTGGAAATTAGTTGGCTGGAAAATAATTGTGGGACGTTAGAAAGAGAGAAAAATGAACAAATTAGCATGCATTTATAAAGTTATAATGGTGAATAAAAATGCTCTAGTCAATCAATTCGGATCAATTACTGAAAAAAATAAAACAGGTAAAAGAAAATTAGACTAAGACTTCAGGAAAGCACTTTCTTTATTGATCTTACTTGGCTTCTATTGATTGATCGATCTTTTGTTCAACATAAATATATATGTTAGGAACGACAAGTTCTTATAGTTATCATTTAGAGTAAGTATTATCCCATGAAAATTTCACAGTATATGGAATAAGAACCCTTGTAGTTACATTCCAACTGGCTGCTGTTGGTTCATGTTGCCTGGTGGGTGTGATTTGTAACGATATCCTTTACATTGCTAACCTTGGTGATTCCCGAGCAGTGTTGGGTAGAGTTGGCAGAGCAACTGGTGAAGTTCTTGCCATCCAGCTGTCGGCTGAACATAACGTGAGCATAGAGTCAATCAGACAGGAGTTGCGTTCTATGCACCCAGATGACTCACAGATAGTAGTTCTTAAGCATAATGTGTGGCGTGTGAAGGGCTTGAATTATGATCTTGACAATCTTTGCTTTTATCTCTTGTCAATACCACAAATTCAGAATGCAATAATAATCCTACTAGATTAAAGCATATATTGGTTGATTGATAAAAAGTTCTACAATTCTTGTTGCTCTGTTTGCAGTCATTAGTTTCAGCTGTCCCCTAAATCCTTAAATTGTGTTTTATGCAGTCCTTTAATCTTCAATCTAATGTTTCGTTGTTTAATTGTGCATTATGCAATCCTTAAGTCTTCAATCTAATGCTGCAGCAGATAAGTGCTCAACATGGTTTGAGTGTATCGAGAAAAAGAGTGCTAGCACCTGGAAGTGTATCGAGAATAACTTCCGTATGGAGGAATTCTGGGGAAGTGAAGCACCTGGAAATGTGGCTTTCTGTCTGGACTGTTGCAAAAGAGACATCTTACCAACTGAGAATTTGAGGCGGCATGGAACTTTAGTATATTGACATTTGATGAGCAAAAGTTCTGATGAGAATGTGAATCACCTCGATTTGTATTGTGATATGGCTGCAAATTTGTGAAAGACTCTTCCCATTTGTTGAAGTTGCAATAGGTTGCGCCTGCAAATGTTCTCCAGAATTCGATATTTTGGAATGGGGAGGCATTGGGATCAGAAACAGTAGGGTCTGGTTCTTCACTTGTTCACTTAGTTGAGTAGAAAACTGTTGCTTTCTGTTCTTTTGGAATAAACATCTCATTCCTATTTGTATAGACTTTTGGAAGTCCTCATGTAATTGTGAGGTCCCTTGTTTAGCTTGTGTACAGGCCTTCTCGACCCCAAGTTTTTCTATTCCATGTATTTGGATTTATCCAAAAAAGAAGAATGTTGAAAATTATTTTATTTTCGTTTTATGCTAATCAATTTTGTTCAGATATAAAGAGAACACGTGGGGTTAGATTTTCAATGTATTAATCAGTGAACTTCCGTCCAGATTTAAGATTACTTAACAGATGACAGATGAATGTAATCTTTTCACTACATGATGTTTCGTTCACCATTTTCTATTTCCACGGATCTTCACTTTTAGTAATATTTTCAATAGGACCAAGATTGTCATTGATTTATTTATTTCATACCTGCGTTCTAACTCCTTGAACACCATCGAATTAAACCACCACCTTTCCGTATAGTTTTACATATAAGAACATATAATTGATTAAAGTTGTACATGATCAATAATCTCATTAGTTAGTAACATGTATGTACCTTAAAATTAGCTAGTTTGTGGTTAGCTATTGTGGAAAAAGGTGTCGCTTCTTACTTCTTGTTAGGAATAGATTAACGCCCTGCTTCCACCTACTAGGTGTCGAGCAAGGAAGAGGATTCATAGATAAACATGTGGTCATATGAATGTACATCGACAAGATGAAAGTGAGAATAATGGGAGATAAATGAAGTGTAAGGGAACTTGAATGGTTGGAATATATCTTCTTTAAAGTCTTGAATAAAATTTTTTTTAAAAAAAAATCTCAAAATTTCAAAGTAAACGTGTTTTCCATTTTTATGTTTTCAGAAACAGTTTTTCAAAATAGCAAAAAGGACGCATTTTCAGAAATTTCAAAACAGACACTTAAAACACAACAAAATGAATTCAAAATTCAAAACACAAAACTGAAACATAAAGAGGACGACCCCTTATATTTCCAAACATCTTAAATCTATTGTTTTATAACTTTCAAGGTCTTGTTGGGACTGATCTTAAAGTTGTCAAATAATCAAAAGTCATTTTAGGTGTTTTGTTAATTCGAGAAAAGTTATTATGGAACATTAAGCAGCAGCAAAAGGATAGCTTTTCCAATTATCTATCATTCAAACCCTAATTAATTATTTTAGTTCCCTAATTAAAAAAGGAAAGTGACAAAACAACTACTAAAAGACTATATAAAGCCTACACCAATCCATTCGTTTCAAGCTTGATCATGCCCTTAGACTCGTTACCGTGTTTGAGTGAACTCGTTGGCTCTGCCCTCTATTCGGTCGGAACCCTATTCGAGATTCACTCCTCAACCTAGAACCAATTAATTGAAAATCCTACTAACAGTTGACAATATAAATTCAAGGCATATCTTGACATGGAAGCCCTAGCCACGTTCTTAAAATGAATGAAACATGGACAACACGAAGAACTCACCGAGATTATATTCTCATTATCGCAACCCACAAATTTAAACCAAAATTCATATATAACTAAACACCAAGAATACCAAAACACTATCTATAATATGCATCAGCCATCTAAATATACACATTATTTCCCCAATGACGATAAGCAGATTAAAATTCAGCAAAATCTGAAAAACATAGCACAGAATACAGTGGATTAACAAACAAAATCGACTGCAGAATCGGTGAAATATCTATAATGCAATACATTTATCTCTCTTATTGTAAGAAGGAAAATGAGCTTCACTATCCACTTTACAGATAACCCAAGTATATGCTCAAAGTTTCATCACAAGCCACTACTATAAAAAATTCCCATAACAAGGAATAATAGAAACATTAAACAAAAAAAAATAAAAATGCTTGAAAGTTGGAAATATTAGGTCATACTAAAATTGGATCTCCCTGCCAGCTAGTGCTACGAGCAACCAGCTAGTGCTACGAGCAAACAAGTCTCTCGTAGAATAAAATGTAGCCATGATCCGTGTTACTAGAATACTCCTGCGCAGCACCAAAGAAAGTTTGAACAGCAGATTCCTCAATCATCTCCACATTCTCGTCGTCAAAAAATAACCAATGATTGTGACTTTTCACGAGGCTGACGTAGTGTCCGTGGTTCGGACCACTCCCTACATGGACCACCACAGCAAATAGGGAATATTCAGCATCTGCATCCTCAACTGTATTGCTCAGCCTCAGCTCGAGAGGGAAGACGACACGGTAAGATAGCTTTTTATACCGGCCGAGTTGTTCGATGAACTTAAATCTCTTCAAATGAATGACCAGGATGTGAGGTGGCTTTTTAATCTTCATTCTCTTCTGGGCCTCCTGTAAACTGCACATTGGAACAACGCTCGGTACCAATTAGTTAAAACATGTGGAGCCTTTCAGTGAAGCTTGAGTCAAAGTTTCTTTTTGTTCCCTAAAATGTTTAAATAACTTGCCTTTTTCTTACACTTTTTAAGTGTAAAATTAATTATTATGAAAGTAACCCTTAAACTATTTTCAAAATAAGTAACTTATTTCCAATTTGAGCAATTAAACAATTATTTATTTTAAGACTTAATTACTTATAAGTAACTTTTTAAGCGTAACAAAAATTCCCTTTTAAGTTATTTCACTAAGAATCAAATAGAGCACTTTAGTTCCTACCTCGAACTAGAGTGCCAAATGATTCTAGCTACCTATCCTAAAACAACATCTAACAGCCTCACCATTGAACCACCCTCGCCCCCAAGTAAATAAAAATAAATTAATCCTCCAAAAGGTAATAGAATAGACCTTTCAGAGAAGAATGGAATGGAAACTTTCGTGTTTGTGTGGATGGGTGGGTGGGTGGGTCGGGGGTTGTATTCTAACATATATTTTTTACTTCTTAATTTAATGAAAGTTAATCTCAGGAGTTGAAGTTAAATTAAAGACATTAAATATACGGGCAGGTTTTCTGATCAGCAGAAGTCATACATTACGAAAGCAATCCAGGAAAATAGATAGCTTCAATCCTTGTCAAAGCTATTATTATGTCTAACCTCATTCTTATCAATGAAAAACAAGTTCATGCAATAAAAGATTACCTGATAGTCAGGTTAGAACATACACATATTCACGATATCTATGTGAAATGAAAATGTTGTTTACCTGCAACACTTGTCGCAGAAAAACTTGTCTTCTGCATTTAAAGTCTCAGTCGAACTAAAATTTTTGAGACAGCTTGTAATAGAACTGTTCTGTTCAATATCAAGGCTCAAGTCCAGAAATGTTTCGTCCCTTGCTGTCACTGTCTCACAACGTAAGCACCTCGTTTCATTTGTCAAAATACCCTGGACAGTAATGGACATCAATGAATTCCTAAGTAGTTCAATGGTGCAACGAAAATTTAATGCATCCAAGAAAAACCTATCTAGTTGTTTGATAAAAACAGTAGAACAGAAAAATCAGTAGGCACATAAATACCAGCCACTGCTTAGTGGCACTAGCTGGGAAATAACAGAGTGGTGCAGCTTAACTTTTCATAAATGGATCCAGCAATTACACAACACATCTGAGGCACAGAACCTCAAAAATGAAGAGAAGCCACACAAATTTGCAGTTTCTTGACCTTATTATGCATTATAGATCACAAGGAAGCAAGAAAATGATTGTGGAAACAAAATTCACCTGGAAATTTTTGTGCACCCAAGTGACTCTAGGCTCCTTTTGATGACCATTAACAGACATATTATTTGGTCCATTAGAAATCTTTTCCGATGGAGATGAAGATTCTTGATCACTCTTAGAAGCGCGAGCCTCTTTCTCCAGTATGTCAACCAGTTCATTTAACAAATAGTTGAGAAATTCATGAGCATCCTAAAATAAGATATGAACAATATTAGAAGATCGAAGCTGTTTTTACATGACATTCCAAGAAAATAGGCAATAATTAATGCAGTCCTAAAATCCAGGGGTAGAAAAGGCATTCAGTGATTTATACAGTACATAAAGGATCGCGGTGTAATTTTTACTTCATCCGACAGATGATTTCATAAGAAAGGGCAGTGGGATAAAGTGAATAGGATCAGACTAAATTGTTTGGGAGCATGAGCATCATAGAACCTACTAAAAAACTTCCAAGATAGAGGCCACCAGAACAATGATCCCTAAAATCTCAAGAGCGTCAAATGTCTCCTCTAGCACTTCAAAGGAAGAAATGTGTAATTGCAACTAATAACGTGAAGCACAGTAAAGTATCTCTGTCTATATATGAAAAAACATTACGAAGAAAGTTAATGGTTTCAGTCAACCAAGAAGCAAAATATAACCCATGTTTGGTACTCATTAAAATTTTCATTAACATTCTTCTACTAATTTTCAAACACACATTCTTCAATAAAATAATCCATCACATCGATAACTTTTCATTCTTTTTCAACCATACATTCTCCATCAATCTACTATTCCAAAATACATTCTTCCAAAATAAAGTGGCTCAAACACACCCATAATTATGCATACACAATTGATGATAACTCACGTGAAAAGTTATGAGAAGTTCGAGAAATTATGAAAGCATTCCATAATAAATGAATTTTATGTTTTAGTTTAACACATGCATCTTAAGAAAATATCAATATCCATGGTGACACATTGCTGTAGGAAATGGATTACAGATGGCTGGACATAAATTGAATTAATTGGAGATATAATTGGTCCTCAACAATCACAACATTTTCTGTTCTTTCCTGGCAAACATAATTTGAAGTTTTCTTGTACCTTCGAACCCTATGCCTTTAATATTGTGACCTAACCCCTATCTTCCACCAGTCCTTACCAGTCATCAACCCCCTATTGCTTCTAAAAGATCCCTCTGTCAACTTTTACTATCAGATCAAAATTCAACATATTACGAGCAAAACATATTAGCAAATTTGACCAATTTCACATCAAAGAATGTGAGTCTACCTTAAAAGCACAAGACAAGAGTTAAATGCAGTGCAAGGACATTATAGGGGATAAAGACAAACACGTTATTACATACAAACAGATAATTGACATATCCGAGCAGAATTAGCTTTGCCATCCAAGGATTTTGGAAGTGCAGCATAGCAATCTGTTAATATCATCATTTGCTAAATACAACTAAATCTAAATCGTCCAAAATACCAGGTTCTTTAGCATTCAAGTCTTAATATGTGTTCGTCTATTCCTAGCTGACAACCATCTGACAGGGGACTATGACATTACATATCAAACTCAACGGATGTCAATATAATTTCTACCATGGCATAATATATCCATGACTTTTATTTTATGTTTAACAAGCAAAATTCATCCATATGCTTTTGTTTAGATATTTTGAGTGATAGGACAATTTGTAAGCTCCATATCTAGCATCCTCAACGAGGAAGGTTACACATACCTGGTGCATATAGCTACGAAAAATTTCATTTTGCTTCCTCAATCTCTGTACAAACCGCTTTGGAGCAATAACACCAGTTTTTCTCTTTTGCGAGCTTATCTACATGGGAAAAGACGTGTTAGCCCACAAGAAAGAAAAGATGTTTTGGGGAGTTTGTATGTGTGTGTATTTGGGGTGGGAAGGGAGTATTACTGAAATCACAGAATGAGCAGAAGCAAGCATTAAACTTCGTAGCCTTTTAATATAGATGAGAAAAAGCATTCCAGATGCCATAAAACATAAATGCTATGACCCAACAAGTCACATCTCATCACAGTTCTTATGCAAGTTTCAACCTACTGGCTACAATCAAATTTAGCACCATTTGTTTCAACTACCCTGGAATTCCTCAACCCAGACTCCCACATGACCCCGTTCGCTTTGTGCACCTCATCACTGCTAACAGACCATTGTATAAACATAGTGACTCAGATTCGTGTACAATTACAAAGTTAGACACGGAGATCTAACACATGTTCCATTAGGCGATTAAAGAACGCTTTATGATTCCCAACAAGATAGGGCCTTATAATACATAATATTAGGTCATGTCAATTCCGACATCACAAAGTTTCCTTCACAATTTACGCTCCGTTGCATTTGTTTTCTAATGATGTTATGTGCTGCAAATAATCCTAATTATAACCTTTATCTTGAATGATCTTTGCAAATAATTCTAATGATGTTAGGGAAAATACGGTTGAAACTTGAATACAGTTACTGGTCTTTACAATCTTAAAACAATTTGTTTGTTGACCAAGTGAATGATATCCTATGGCACGGATCTTGCAAAATGAAATGAATTCCTTCAACTGATCAATTTGCTGAACCAAGTTTTTAAAATTCAAGTTGGAATTCAGAAACAACACAAAAATATTTTCCCCGACTGTTTTAGCTTCCAGGTAACTAATTCTAGAAGGTTTATCTCCGCAAGAGAGCCACAATTGACTTGTTTAAACAAAAAGAAAATGAGATCCCAATCACATAATTTGACAAGATAGTCAGCCCTCTCCAAAAAATGCTTACCTGTGTAAATAAATCTGCTAGGCATGTCATGAGATTTTCATCTGCATCAGCCGGACTTTTGTTATTTGAATAATATTCTAGCAACTGCTCGCGGAATGGAACGCAGAAATAAAGAGCCTGCATTAAATGGAGAATGAAATTAAAAAGAATTCTGAAAAAAAAAATTATGTTCGGTGTGCATGCTTTATTAACTGTGAAGACGAAACATGCTAAAACAATAATAAGAACGAATTTCAAAAATCAAAAAATGCCCAGCTAATTACAGCTACTATCTAATAATGATGTTGTGCGCCGACATCTTATGATCAATGTATCTCAATAGAGCTGAGGATCATGAATTCATAATTTATATACCACCAACCAGAGTCATCATTACCAGAGAACAATGGATAAACCAAATCAATTATTTTTTAGACACGCTAGCATAGAATAAACAAAGCGTGTTCAACCAAGAACTACAGATAACATATTTAATTGATTCAAGTATTGAATTAAGTTTTACACTTCAACTCAAATAAATGGTGAATAATTTAATCTAAACCAAGTACAGAGCAAAGGATCCATAACATAGAGGCATGTCATGATCTGTCCAGTAATATAACACACGGAAGTAAAAGAGTTATAGTTTAAGCATGAAAGATATAAGATGTAAAGAACAGAGATGTAACTTAATTTTTCCTTTCCTAGTATAGTAAAACTTAAACTTCAATAAGGATGCTATCTTAGTTCAGAACTATGGAAGAAAGAAATGCATACTACGTAAATTCTAAATTTTGTCACATGCTTTTTTCAATTTTATGTTCCCCCATATAGGTTTAAAAACAATCTGCCATCTTTATTCTAGCAATACAAGTCAATTGTCATAAGTTAAACCGATGGTAAAAAAACAGCACGGTCGCCATCATTTCTTGTTAACTTATCAGCACAGAAGCGAATGAACTATTGTATATATCCTCATATTCACTGAGAAATTTATTACATCCTATTTAATAACCAAGCAAAAAAATTCCAATCAGGCACTCACAGATAAACAGTAAAACTTGATTGCTTCGCAAGAAAGTACAGTTGACAAAACACTAAGTCACTGTTTGGTTCAGCTACAAAAATAGATTAGAATTTAAATTAAAGTCAACCATTAATCTTAGCCACAAATTTCGCGAGTCCCGTAGCTTTTTAACCATACATCTTTTTATCAAAATCAGCTAAAAATCTAATTTTTATCTAAACCGAAAAGGGGCTAAATTCACGCATTATTAAAGTCGCATATATTGACATAGAAACACGAACTACTTATATTCACTCAGAAATATTTACTCCACTTCCATCAAGAAGCAAAAAAGTAGAGAAACCCAATCACAGATAAACAGTAAAACTGATTGAAATGAATCTCGCAAGAAAACACTAATAAAAACACTAAATTCACAAATAATTACACTACAGGTAGAAACATATAAACTCGAATAACTACAAAGAGATATAGGAATGATCGTAATGCATTGTCAAGAAACCTGAAGAACGCTGTTGCAATAGCAAGTGTTGCCGAAATTTTCGAGGCCAAAATATCGCTCGCCTTCGGGGAATTGGTCTCCGAGCGCCTTCTCCAGTTTCGACCCCGCTGCCCCCATACCTCCTCACTTCATGCAAAAGCTCTGTATCTATACTGAATTCATATATCTTAATTGAATTTTCTTTTTCGGAATTATTAGGGTTTGATTAAGATAGATGGAATCGGAGATAAATTGGAGAATTGGTTTGCGATTGGATTGGGGGAAATGAAACGAAGACAAGGGCTTTGGTAGCAGATGTGGAAAATAGACATTAAAACAATATTTTATTAGCGTCAAAGGTGGGGGAGAAATTATGTTTAGTTGAAAATTTGGTTTTCGATCAAAACAAAGAAAATGCAGTTTAGAATTCAATTTTCATTTCTATATTGCAATCGAAAGGATAAAGAGAAATTCGTTTTCCTCGCACGTGACATTTTTCATGAAATTCGTTGCAATTAAACAAGTCTTAAAGTAAATTTTTATTTTAAGCATCTTTTGATAGGTTTTTTTTATTACACACTCTTCGATACACATTTAAAAAAAAAAAAATTGTTTTCAATACTCATTTTCAATCACACAATCTTTAATAAAATAATATTACACGTAAATTTAAAATATTTTCTTCATTTTTAACGACATATTTTCTATTACATTATTATTTAAAATACATTCTTTCTTTAAGAATGCGCATTAAACGGGCTTATTATTTGTTTTTTTAAAAAATATTACTTGTTTAAAAGTATATTTATAATTAAATTAATTTTAATTTAATAAATAAAATATTATTTACTTTAGGGTTGACTGAGTTGTTAAGTTGCGTGAGATCATGAACAAAAGTATACGTGTAATTTTGATCATAACTTAAAATACGATCTTATCATGTTATTCGAGAAGTGATCTTTTCAAAATAGTAAAATTGAAACTTTTAAGTTACTTTTATTTATAATAAAAATTCAAAGAAAAAATTACCCAAGAGATGACTACCTTCGAGATAAGGAAGTATATTTGAATCAAATTTGGTGTACATTCTATATCTTCTATATATAAAAAGTGCCTATTAAACGGAATATATTGGTTTAACGGAAAAACTAACGGAATTTCTTGATTTAACGGAAAAACTAACGGAATTTTTTTAATTTAAAAATCT
>CM032638.1:23100568-23282191 GCA_019097785.1 Fraxinus excelsior
ATTTGTGAGGGGATTTTTTTTTTTTTGCCAATTTGATTATTTTGGAATTTTGATTTTGAAATTGTTGCCATGATTGTAGGGATTATTTATTATTTTTTTTTTCTGCAAGCATGCTTAGGAATGGCGCGATAATATGTTCTTATATTTTTTAGGAATCAAGTTTCATTGGTGTCTATCTCAGGCTGGTTAACTGTTCTAATTTTGTGCTTACTATGGAAATCAATGCTGTAATTAGAGGTGCACTAGGTGTGAACAAGTATGGATCAAATGAAAAAGGAACAAAAGTAGAGACATGAGAAAAGGGAAAAAGAGCAGGAAAAAGTTATAGGATGAAATTTGAAGATAAAATTTTAATTTGAAGTGGTGCAGTCTCATAACCGATTGACTCCACTTGTTATATTGGGTGAAAGAAGAAGCTTCATCTTTTTTAACTTAAAAATCTTGGATCCGTGATGTCTCTTTGCTTTTGTGTATCTTATCAGTTAAAAATAAGAAATGAAGACTAAGTTTATAGCTAGATGATGAAGATAAAAAAATTATATTTCTTCACTTAATTACTAGGTTACAATACCAGCTATATATACAAGAAAGCTGGAGTAATGAGCAAGTAAAAAAATAGAAGGAAATAGACGTGAGAATCAACATTGTTACAACAAATCATTGTGGCTCCAAAGAAGTGTCACTATCAGCTGAAGAGCACTACTAACTGAATTGAGCTTATAGGCTTAAGAGGGGAATCTTGATTAGGGAATAATGATAATTTTAACATTATCACATCCATTAATTCTAATGCTAATGAGTATTTGCTTTTGGTTTTGACAGGAAGAGAAGAATGAAGGTAGTCAGCTAGAATCAGGCTCGAAGGACAGCTCTGGGGACTCCGTTGATGGTCCTGATACATCTTCTTTTACTGCTTTTTTATATTCTTTAGTAGCATCCTCAGAATCTCAGACTAATTCTAAGTTTGATGGAGAAAACATGTCTCTCGAGGATCAGTTTAAACCATCATCTGAACCAACAACGAAAGAAAATGGCAGGAAGAAGAGTTTGTTTTCGAGGGGTAAACAATCGCTTGGCAGAGCTTTCTATCAAGCAGCTAAATTAAGTGGCTTTCGAAACCAAGGCCCCAAAGGCAGTTCTGTTATGGTAACTGATGATGGAAGTAATTCTAAGGCTTCCCAAGATGAGGATATTCAAATGAAAACTTTGAACGAGACATTGCCTTTGGACAATCTTCCAGAGACTTCTGAACCTTCGTTGCTTCTCTCTAAGAAAACTCGCAGTGTTCTTTATGCTGCACTCCCAGTGACCGTACAGGGACTGAAATGGGCATTGTTATACAGGTGAAGAAAAATGTCAATTTCCTTTCTTGCGTGGATCGTTTGCATGTGCTTTTTGTTTGAGTTTCCTTTACATGCTATCTTCAAATCATAGACTTTAATTCCTTGCTTTGATCTCTCAGTACTTGGAGGCATGGTATATCACTTTCGACATTGTACAGGAGAAGCATGATTTGGCCTGGCCTCAGTCTGCTGGTAGCATTTCTAACTTGTGACCCTACATATACTTTTTCACTATCGGGACAACCTTAAACTACAATTTCTATGGCTATTATGCTTGTGAAACCAGTTTCTTGACCAGCTCTAAGTCTCCTGAGAATCAAGCTCTCTTTTTCCTTTCATCATAAGTAATTGATTTTTCATTATTTCCTCTCAATGTATAAGCCAAATTTTATATTGAATTTTAGACTAATGCTGAAATATTATATTTATTTATTGCAATTTTATGCTAATTACTCCTTTCTTTATTTTAATAATCTTTCTCAGAACTTTTTTCTTTCTCAAAACGCTTATTTCTAAATAGTCCAGAAACTCTCAGTGGATGATGGTATAATCATCAGAACTTTGTATTTTCTTGGTATGCCCAAACTCATGATGCCACAAATGGGAATGCTGTAAAAGTGTAATTTTTTTGCCCTGATACCACATACAAATTTTTCAACAAAAAGATTATACTTCATGATGTGCTTCCAATTGTAGATGGCTTCTCCTCCAAGTATGATATCAGCTTTTGTCTCTGTGATAAAGGGTTCTCATTTTGAACGCTGTTTCCAAAGTGTGATCCTTGTGATTGTGACAATTGAAAGCGTAACATAATTTCATCATATTGTAGTGCGAATGATATCATACATTACAGTGAGCTTACTTAATTACTTATTTTTGCAGCTATTCTAGACTGATAAGTGATATCTTAACGTCCATCATGATTTGTCGTATATGTAACCTGTATTTCATGTTTAAGATGTGAAATTTTTCGAGTATTGTATCTGGAATAAGAATGATGATTCCAGGACACGGTTGAAGGGTATTCTTAATGATGTGATTTGTGTCTGCCAGACTAAGTTGACAGTTGAGAAATCATGTCATCAATCAAGAATCAATGTTTTGTTTGTCCATTTTAATTGTATAGTTCAGGATTTTTGTCTATGCTAATATGTACATTTATATATACTGAAATGAGACTTACCAAATCCCCTCCCCCCCCCCACCCCCCCCCCCCCCCCCCCCCCCCACCACCCCCCCCCCCCCCCCCCCCCCCTTCTCTCTCTCTCCCTCTGTGTGTGTGTATCCCTTACTAGTTTATTTATCTTTTAGGTTGTTGGGGACCGTAATGGCACGGTTTTTGGTGGCTTGGTTGAGGCACCGTTGAGACCATCAAATAAGAAGTATCAGGTAATGATGTATTTTTTTTAGTATGTTATTACATATTATGCCTCTTTGAGCCAAATTAAAATTTTCATTCTGTTCTTTTACTCATTTTCAACCACATATTCTCTGTCAATCTACTATTCCATAATACATTCTTCCACTGAATGAATGAAAAACAGGGAACGAATGATACATTTGTTTTCACTAATATATCTGGCCATCCTAGTATATTTCGTCCCACAGGTATTAATTATTCTTTCTCGATCACTTGCCTTTACAGTATTGTATTTTTATTTTACTTTTTTGACTGGGGCTATCTCTATTCTTCCATATTTTAATGAATCCAACTTTTTCTTTTTTTCTTGTGTCAAGTTAAAATGTGTAAATAGCCTACAAGTGCGTGATCACAAGGGTGTCTGCTGCATTTTTTATTTGCAATGCCTTATAAAAATTAACTTTTACAATGACTTCAAAGTTTTTCGACTTAGTAATACTGCAATTATTTGAAGAATAACTTAAACCATTATTGCTCAATGCCTGTCCTTGGATAAGTGGAAGTTGTTCCAGTTTTTTAGTATGACATGATATATAATTGGCCTATCAGTTAGATTAAAAATAAAAGGCAGTGATGCGTAAGTGCACTGTGTTAGAACTTTTGGTTTTGAAGGATTCTGTATTTAGTCTAAATATATCTAATCTATTCTTTTATTTTCTTGGAAAATTTTCTACCTACTGTAATGCCTAGCAGGAGTTCAGGACCTCAGGTTAATAGATTTGAATATATTTGTCATATTTTATATTGTAACCTACACATGAACAGGTGTGAACCGCTATTTTACTTTGTGCTCTACGGATTATTTAGCCTTGGGTGGGGGTGGTCACTTTGCGCTCTATTTGGATGGAGATCTGTAAGTTTTCAACTTCCTTTATCGTTTAGTTTCTATAGTATTTATTCTAACATATGTACCTATTTATCCAATAAATGGAAATACCGTGTCCTTATTTCTTATCCCACCCTCTTCAAGACTGAGTGGATCAAGTTCATCATCGGAGACATATGGAAATCCCTGTTTGGCGCACGCTGAAGATTTTGTGGTGAAGGAAATTGAGGTATTCCTATTATTGAAGTCTGAAGATGTAATTTAAATATATAATATGTACCCTCTTCAAAAGTATAAACTTTTAGATCATGTGGTTGAATATGGTGCTAGAGCTACCCCTAAAAGACCTAGGTTCAAATCTTGTTGAAACTCACCCCCTACGATAAAATTCCACATCGAATAAAGATAAAAATATAGATCAATTTATAAGAGTTTGGGCTCCTCTTTTTAATAAGATTGACCTTTTAAGATGGAATGTTAAGATTTAGGGTTCCATCTTAAAAGATCAACCTTATTAAGCTCATGTTGGTACACATTCTTTCAAAATTCATTTTCAACTACACGCTCTTCAATAAAATAATATTTTTCATCACATCAATAACTTTTCCTTACTTTTTAATCACACAGTTCTCATCACATCACTATTTAAAATACATTATTTCCTCAATAAATCCATCACACACCCTAAGAGGAGTAGCTCTAACTCTTATAAATTGGTCTATGTTTTCATCTTTATTTGACGTGGGATTTTATTTCTTAATATGCCCCATTAAGATGGTGGCTCGTTTGAACAGTGAAATCTATGTGCTCAATTTTCGTGAGTCTTAATCGGATCAAATTGCTCATTTGAGCTTAATGAGCTCTGATACCATGTTAAGATTTGGGGTTCGATCTTAAAAGGTCGATCTTATTAAGAGAAGTAGCCCTTTGATGTGTGATTTTATCATTTAACATCACACCCATGTCTCACACACGAAGTGGGTTGAATATGTCATCTTTCTATCGGCTTAAACTTTAGATGAGATGATTCAACATTCATGTCTCCACCCTCTCCCATCCCCCGTGCACATCTGTCTCACACGTCTTAGCATCATCACTTCTATAAAAGTGAGGTATTTATAGGAGATTTTGGACAAGAATTTTCCTTTACTACGATGATTAAAGTTGTTTATATCTTGTGTTTATGCAGCTGTGGGGCTTTGTATATGCTTCCAAGTATGACGAGGTGATGTCTTCATTGCAAACCGAAGTTCCAGGAATTAGCAGGCTTTCTTCCATCTGATGATTACTAGTTTTGCATTTGGTTGGTCTAGTTTACGGGCTAATAGTGAAACTATTTTTGTACGCATTTAGAAGGCATTTTCTAAAGATTTGTGACGCTTGTACAGATGCAGACCACTTTATGTAAATAAAGGGCGAGTTTTGGTTGTGGCGTTATGTTTATACCCCGTGTGATGTTGAACCCAGAATGTTTGTTGCACGATGAAGATGAACACGAGCCACATGAGGCACTTAAGTGTTCGTGCACAAATGGTACAAACATTATGGATAGACTGGATTTGTTATACGCGTAACTTCATTTAGCATTCTTTGTCCCTGAGGATCTATAGTCTGCAGTTCAAACAAATTACGAAGGGACTATGATTTGCGAAATGCGAGTGCAAAGCGTCTTCAAATCCAAGAAGGTGATTGAAACGAACTTGTTATGTTAAATAAGTCGCAAATAATTACTATCGAGCCTGAAGAATTTGAATAAATCAATTACAACTTGTAAAATGCGACATCTTTCAATTCATGCAGTTACATAAATAAATGATGCAATGGAAATTATCAATTTATTGAGGGCAATTAGTAATATAATCCATAAATGGATCCAACTGCCAAAATAAGATTAATACAATAAAGAGGCTAGACCTGTATTGTAAAGAGAGTATCCTGACAGTACTCAAAACCCAAAGACAACCAAATAAAAGGCCAGAACACCGCCCAAAGCACCTAAGCCAGACCCGAGGACACAGTGTTGTCCGGGCACCTATGTTCATGGTCGAGAGCACCGAGGTTAAAGTGTAGCCCAAGCATCAAGTTCTGAGGCCAATAACACTGCATGCAAACCTGGATCCAAGGACAGAAAGTTGCCCGAGCAATCTATGCCTGATTGTCCAGAAAACCACCCGAACACCTGACCCGGCACCTCCACAGTCAGATCACTGTTGCATGCTCCCAAATAGAACCTAGACACACAGAGCCATCTGCTCTTAGAATCGTGTTCTCTGCACACATGGGAGCCCATATCCGTCCATTGGAGCACATCATCTCCAAAACCACCTATGATGCTCTGACTCTAGTACTAGGTATGTATCTAAATGTCGATTTTTTTTTTTATTTTCTAAAATGTAGAATACATGAACGTGGTTAAAAAGAATCCAAATTTCGGATACAAATACATCTTTGAGACTTCAATTTTTTCCCAAAAATTCACATGTAAAAAATTAATTAGCAACTAAATGGCAAATTATATATTGTTATTTATAATAGGTGTCAATTTTTTTTCCCATAAATTTACGAGCCAAATCTTTTCATTTGTTGTATATGTGATTGCATTTTATATATTATAATTTATAATAAGATCAATTAATTTAGCAGCCCATTTATAAATGGTCCAACGAGATGATTTTACATGCCTGTTTATAAACACCTCAAAAATTTATCTGTATGTAATCATAAATTTCATGGGTGAAGTCTTTGCCAGTAGCTCCAGAGTATTACCCAACCCTAGCTGCGTTCCAAGATCTTATTTCTTACATTTTCAAGATTGAAAAGGAAGCCAAGCCTCCAAATATGGGATTTGCAAAATAATCCCTCCTCTCCAGATTTCTCCCAATGTTGTGCTTGTAATGAGCATTGGTTTTATTGCCTTGCTGTTCTTCATGTCATTGGCAAGCTGTACTTTGTCCGAAGAGAGGCTTAAGATAGTTTCATGTTTGCTTCCTAACAGCAACATTGTCAATTTCTAATTTGGGAATATATATACCTTTCTTGAAGAGTCTACTTTCTGATATGATTTCTTTTTGTAAGTTAGGAAAAATCAAATTGACAATCGAAATTCACTATTTTTTGCCTTTAGTGGTGCATTTGAGATGATGGTGGTGATGACCGGTGGTGGATTGTGGTGCTGGTTTGTGGTGATCATTTGTGATCAAATATGTGTACTATGACTGATTATGACCATTTTTGTGTCAATTGTGATCGATTGTGACTTGATCATATACGATCACAATTAAGATTCAATTGGTCATAGACAATCACGCTGAACACAAATTTAGTCACAGTTAGTCACATTGAGGGCCCGTTTGGTAGGAATTAAAATTGAAAAACTAACCGTTATTGTTGACTTTTATTAGACGAGTAGGACCCAATAACGACCATATTTTCAATTTTAATTAGATTTTCATCTCTACCGAACGTAGAGGTATTAAGACGGACATGTCGGACCCGTGAAAATCGGCTCAGATCGACTCGGGACCACGGGCCGACCAGTGACCTGAGCGGACAGTTCACGGGTCAAGGAGGTGTGACCCGCGGGTTGCACCTTCACGACCGCGACCCGTAAAAAAAAATTAAATATTATAGTTAAGTAGTTGTCAACCTAGTTGGGATGTACTTAAAACTATAAATTATAATAAAAGTAGGTACCAGTCTAATTGGGATATACTTATGCTATAAATATTTGATAATAGTAATCAGAAATGCATTTAGTTGTTATTTGTTTAAAGTTCAATTTAATTTTGCAAAGTTATAAATAATTCATGTCCCATTAAATTTGAATTTTATGTAAACATTTCTCGGTATAAATATGAATTTATCATTTTGTTCAATTCTTAATTTGCCTTTAACAAAAAAAAAATTTTTTTTTGCTATAAATATGAAAATTCTATATTTTATAATTTTATTTATACAATCATACGAGCCAAACCGGAACAAATCGCGACCCGTGACCCGCATGAGCTCAACTCGGATGGATCAGCGAGCAGGCCTGAGTTGTAGTCCAAAATTGTGGACCGACCCGAAACCGGCCCTGAACCCGTAGAGGATGGGTTTTTTTCACACGGGCTGTTATCAAGCTCATATGTTGGCGAGCCGACCCGGCCCGGACCAGACCACTCGGATTGACACATCTAATTGAACGGAGCCTAAATACAAACTTGGTCACAATTAGTCGCAAGAAGTCACACTGAACAAATTTTTTTCCGATAATTTTTTAAGAGGTTGAGGCAAGGATGGGATGGTGATAGGTAGATCCATGGAGGTAAGGGTATGATTTTCAATTTTTTATTTTCTGAAAATCTTTAAGTCACCAGAGCGGCCGCCGGAGTGATCGCCGGAGAGGCCGCCTCAATGATCACCGAAGCTGATGGCCGTCTCCAGTGGAAAGGATGAGGGTAGATGGTGTAGTATGGTGATAAGATGTTGTAGGTAAGGTGACGTGGGTAGAAATAATTAATGTATATTATATTATATTTAATAAATTTATTTACCACCTGATTTTTTAAACATTTTAATGAATTTGTTATTTATGAAACGTAATCTTTAAAATTAGTAGCTATGTATTATTTCTTTTCTTTTTTTAAGTGCAAATTACACCACATAACACATTTTAATAAAATATTCCTAAATTACATCGAAATATTTTTAATCTCACAAGTACAGCAATATTAAAGTAATGATATCTAAAAAAAACACATCACTCCTAAATTACCCAATTACAAAAGTCTATTTTACGCCACCAAACAGTTCTCAAATCATTCCCCCGCCCAACATCTTTCTATATATAAAAAGTGGCTATTAAATGGAATGTGTTGGTTTAACGGAAAAACTAACGAAATTTCTTGATTTAACGGAAAAACTAACGGAATTTCTTGTTTTTAACGGAATATCTTTTTTCACCACCATTACTTTCAAAATTATAATTAAATAATAACAATAAAAAATTAGCTTTTAATAATTCTTTCAAACTAAAATATCTTGGAGCTAACTTATCCGAATCGATTTTTTCTCGAATCTGATTTATGTATCTAATTACGATTTATCCAACGAGACCAATATTCATATATTTACGATAACTTCATCAATATCTAAATATTTGACACAAACAAAATATAATTTGATAAATGTATCATTTAGTCCCTAACTTTCAAAATATTAAAATATAGTATATAAAAATTGAATTATATTTTATGAAAATTTTCGGGGTATTACATTCTCACCCCCTTAAAATATTTTCGTCCTCGAAAATTTACCCGTCACTTACCAATACTAAGTCTAACACATGATATACATATATTATCGTAATACATATTATACTTTAGCGATAAAATGAATTGCATTATTACTTAAAAAAGAGTAAAGACTTAAGTAATGCAAAAAGTTTAAGCCTCCGTTTGTTTCTCATTAAAAACCCATAAAAATGAAAAATATGACCGTTATCCATCACATCAATCTATCAATTTTGAATTTCTATCTCTTGTGTGGGGTCCAATAACGACTATATTTTTCATTCTCATTCTACATTAATGAGAATCAAATAGAGCCTAAGTAAACTCATCTTCTTACCCCTTAACATACCTTGAGTTTTCTGTTTGTGATTTTGGGTTGGAAATGACAGAGAGAAGCACTTTATTTAATTATTTATCAATTACATAAACATTACCCAAACTAAAGACCGGTGGATAAATTTTTTTTTTATAAAAAAAGAAAGAAAAAGAAGAGCCTACAACTAAAGACAAGTGGATAAAATTTTTATTTTTTATTTTTTAAAAAAAGTCCAAAAGCCCTTTTTTTTTTTTTAGAAAAAAGGGGCCATACCCCTGTCGTGTCGACACAGGTACACCGGCCAGAAAGACGAATCCGAACATCACGGAAGACCACAACCCTAAAAAGGGGTTAGAATGTGACGCCGTGCAGAATAACAATTATTCTGCATGCAGATTTCAATGGACAATTGACAAGGACAAAAGAAAACGCTAAGAAACTAGAATAACCTTTATTAATCATCCAATGAATCCAAAAATAACCCACAAGCCGGATTAAATAGCTAGAAAATAGTAATTATCGAGATTTTACCAAAAAATAGCAAAATCTCAATAATCATACCAAAATAAAAGAAATAATATCCAAAAAATTCGACTCAAATCGGATTCGTAATCTATTCTAAAAAGGGTAAATGAAATATTACCAAAAACGGAAAAAAAAAAAAAAAATAACTATAATTGTGAATTCGAAAGGGAAAACAGTAAATTTTGCCTTGGAAACCGATGCACACCGAGCAAAACTAAGTGACCACGATGTGCGCGACGAAAAGAGCTTTCCGATTTGGAATCATGAGCGCAATTCTAATAACCGTAGTCAAAGTTATGGTCAAAATATCAAAACGTGTCCAAATGGATCCCCAATTGGGAAAGATCGTCGATTACTTACCATTTTTCCGTTGATCCACCAACTCATGATACTTTAACGCCATCAACGAGCTATTGACAACTCGGCTTCGTCTATCTCGAATCCTCTTGCATCAGAATGCTAGTCATTCTATTACAGTATTATTTTGATTCACAACACCATTTTCCTTACATAACTTGTTTGGGTGTCGCCGAAAGAAAAGTTATTCTTCGACTCAAGTTGACATATCAAGACCGTTGCAGAATATTCTCAGAAGCAGTAATTATAAATGCAAAATAAACAAAAATAGCTTCGTCGGCCCTTGAAGAATGCTTCTTGTGACCTACAAGATCCATTAGAATGTAAAACTCGACTCCAGCATTGCTCCATGTCAATATCTGCCAGATTCAACAAGGGTCAAACTTAAAACACATCTTCCCAGCTAAGTACATCAAAGTATGGGCAAAATACATTTCCAACAGAATAATGAAAGGAATAACAAGTGACCTTCACAAGCATCAAACCACATTCATGACTAAAAAGCTCGGACTAAGTGGCGCCTCATTTATCTCATGAACGCAAAAGTTAATCTTCGATGGCCTCCTCACAACTTCTGTGATATTTTCGTACAATTCAGGGTGTGCAGTATTCAGCTGCCATGACCAATCTTACCTACCCAGAAAGGTAAGAATTTAACTATTTTGTTAAATGTACCAAAAATAAGCAAATATTCATCAATAAAAATGACTCAATGTCTCTCAAGCACGGACACTTCAACTAGGATAGCATGTCCGTGTCCGAAACGTGTCAATACCAACACTCTTCGGACACTACCATGATCATTTTTCTTTCCTTACTTGCAATATTATATATTTTTTACTAAAATTTATTAATAAACAACAAATATGTAATCATAGTTAAAATATTTCAATAAAAAAATTAATAACTATAAAACTAAATTTATGCTATATAAATGGAGAATTTTAAAGAATTTAATTAACGTGTCGACGACGTGATGTGTAAGTACTTTTTTGAAAAATTGCGTGTCGATATATCCAACACGTTGTGTCCATGTTTGTGCATCATAACTCAATGTGCAATTTTAGGGAAACAAGCAGGCATACTTTTTGAAAGAATTATTAGAAAAATGACTAAAATGACCACAACAGCAGCAGTGTACCAACTGGTTTGCAATCGATGCGTAGGTCCGAGGAGACACCAGAAATACAGATTTGAAGGACCATGGCAGAGCTTAGCATGCAGCAACTAAAGAATTTAATTAAAATTTCGATTTTCCAGAGCCAGTTCATGCTTATATATCCATCTCATTCCTGTAATTACATGAGAGAAACAAATAATATTAGTTAGAAGTACTACACAGTCATCTATAGAACAAAATATTAGCCATAACCTGAAAACTAGGCATCTACCCGCAATAGAAGATAACAGTAATGTTATGTAACACAGCTGGTGCTAATCACCGGTATAAGTGGCATCAGTTGATAAGACAATTTAAACTTCAAATGGTTTCTATATTTAAAATATCTTATCAATTAATGACACTTTTAAAATATCCCATATAGCATAGTTTCAGAAATAAAATCGAAATCATTTTTCACAAGCAAAAGATGCCATTTTGTCATTTCAAATTTACATAAATATTGAAATCCCAGCAAATGAATTCGTGAGATTGTCATACCCCAATGAGAACCCTGGTGCTGAACATTAGTCTAGATGGCAATTAAGTGGTGATATCGATTGATAAGACAGATTAAATTGGACCCATTTTTCTACATTTAAAATGTCCTATCAATTACTGAGACTTAAGGCTGGCACCATTTGTGCTACATAGAATTATTCCAGATCATAAATCAAAATCATTTTCACTATTTTAATATGCCCAAGTAGCTTCAAGCTACATAACCACCAGCAAAAGATATTCTGTTTATCATTTCGAATTTTCATAAATTTTGAAAACCTCACGGACTGAACGCGGAGATAGTCAGTCCCCAGTGAAAATACTGGTCCTAAACACTATTGTATGGGGCAATTAAATAACAAAGTCGCATTACTCATTTTCGATGCTCTGTTTACAACTGTCGGTACGATCAACAGAAAGGAGCTTGCTCTTTGCCTCTGTGAGCAATTGGATAAGAAAATCGCACTTGTTGTCTGAGTCCACACCAAGCTGTTGAAGATCAAGCAACAATGGACTCAACTTCATGCGCCGCTTATTTTGATCATCGCTATCAACATTGTCGTACACACAATTCAGAAATTCATACACATGCTTTATGTCTTTCCGCCATCTTTCTAAAACATAGCAAGAGGGAACCTCATTCACCTTTTTCTTGATAAACACAGATATTGCATGCCTACAAAGAATTCCCTTGAACTCAAAGAGATGGCATAAGCACTGCACTTTACAATCAACTTCATTAAAGAGTACCTCAAACTTCATCTCTTTAGAGAACATTCCATCTTTACCCAATATAGTTTCTGTCACCTCAAATACTGTAATAAGCTCTTCTGTCATTACAAAAGAGGCATTGCAAAAGATCAATCCTCTTAATTCATCCTGAAAGAGCTTGAAAATTTCATTAGTATAAATTTTCTGAAACTGCTTTTCGATGAGATAATCTGTTATTGTTGGATCGAAAGAGTTAAAAGAGGCGAAATCTGCATTGTTCTCTTTCATGATCTTACTTTTCATTGCGCTGTCATAAAGCTCAATAAATTGCTTCACTGTGGTCTTTGATTGAACATGGCCATCAAAAAAGGAACCTGTATGTTCTCTTCTTTGAGTTGTAGACATCCCAGCCAAAAAAGTCTTCTTCACGTACACTGGGGCCCAATGATGACGATCATCATATAAAGACTTCAACCACTCGTTATCATGTAAATTGTGTTCATTAATCAAGTTTCTCCAATTTTCCTCAAAATCACTAGGTTTAATGGAGTCATAAATGATATTCTTTAAAATCTTCTTGATTGTTTTATACTGAGCAAGCTCTTTTAATTTCGTCGGAAGCTTTTTCATGACATGCCAAAGACTTAGGCAGTGCCGAGAATCAGGAAAAACTTCTCTAACCGCATCCTGGACAGCTCTACACTGGTCTGTGATTACAGCCTTCGGAGAATGGCCCAACATACACGTCAACCATGATCTAAACAACCAGACAAAAGTATCTGTATCCTCGCTTGATATTAAACCACAACCAAACAACACAGACTTGCCATGGTGGTTCATGCCAACAAACATAACTAGTGGCACCTCATAACTATTTGTTAGATATGTGGTGTCAAAAAAAATCACATCACCAACAGACTCATATGCTGCCCTGCACCTTGCATCAGACCAGAAAACATTTCTTATATGAGATTCCTCATCCCCATCAATCACATAGAAGAAGTTTGAATTTCTAGCCTGCATTTGATAAAAATATATCATTAAGGCTTCCGCAGCTTCGTTCCCAAGTGTCAACAGTCTAGCATTTGCGATATTATTTCTGCATTCCATCTCAACAACAGAGTCATTTACTTCCAACTTTCTCTTGAGTTGGGAAGTGACAATCTTACTGCATCTAAATTCTCGCGGCTGCCCTGGATTAAGTTCATGATTGTGATCAAGACAGACACGAGTCACAACATATCTTCCATCATCATACACTGCAATATTCATCCTGGCCTTACAGTTAGTCTTACTAGAATTCCTTGCACGTGAGGAGTTCTTCCCAGCTGTCGGAGGGGCTGTCTTACCACTTCGAGCACATGCAAGTGAAAAGTACTTTTGTTTTCCATCATCTCCATTCTTGGTGCTGACTTTCGCTGTATTGAAGCCAACAGATTGTGCATACCTATTATAAAATTCACGCACTTCTTCATAGGACAGAAAAGCCATACCAACCTCAGGAATTTGAACTTCTTCTTCAGGCGAAGTTTGTCCAAACCCTTGAATATTCATTTTTTCACCGGAGTCATTTTCATCATTGTCCAGCCTTTCATTCTCATTCTTTAAAGCTGTATCCTTTTCGAGATTTCCTTCCATTTTCTGTAAAAATCAAACCCAGAATGAGCATTACAATAATAAAATGGAGAAACAAAGTATGCACTAACTTAAGGAGAGTGACCACATTTGCCAAATTCTTTGTTACCTAAACAAAGAAAGAATATGATACATGATAAATGTTCATGCATTTGTATGAAACTAGTAGTAAAACTTCTAGTTTAGGAAGATGAAGAAGCAATATATAAATCATCAATTATACCACTAAAACTGATGAAATGCAACAGTTAGATAAACTAGGAACACCAGTAGCCTTCCTTTCTAGAGTTGAAAAGAATGATTTAGCAATTGACAAGAAACGGGTTGTCCATCAGCATTTTAATCACATGCAATAACTGCAAATATTCTATCTAGATGAAACATCAAATCTATACAAAAAACTTAAAGATGATATCAAAGTTTATAGCTTTTTTTTATATATTTTCTATTTTTTTGTTAACCGCCAAAAATATTCCATATTCATCATCTGCAAGTGACCAGATGATTCACAAATCAATAAACCAGAATTTATGAAAATAATAACACTCTGGACATTTCAGTCAAAGTATCATTACTTAAATAAACAAATCATACATTACTATGTTGGGCAATTAACTCGATAATGGATTTTTTTAGAATTTTTAAAAGAAAAAAAATCTGACTGTTATTAAAACCAAGATAAAGAATAACTCGAGATCTTGAGAAATGATGTTCAGATAAGCAAAATAGAACGAAATGGTGAAATCAAATTATTACAGTAATTGCCAAAAATATAAACACAGATCTACATACACCCAAATATCTACAAGTTTTATAGTCTGTGCAAATAGAAGAAAGAAAGAAGCTCACTGAGTGCGGGAGCAGTAGAAAATGAGGGGTAGAGAGCGCACCAAAAAGGAAGGGAAGATGCCCTAATTAGATTTGGGTTATCGAACTGAGGAAGAGGAAAGTAAGAATTAAAATGGGCCAGTCTTATCTCTATAACCAAACAGAAGTGAGTACTATGCGTAAATTAGATTTAGCCCCTGGTACACATTTTTTTTTTTTTTTAATTCCAATTCTTCTATTCATTTCGACTACACATTCTTAAATAAAATAATATTTTACATTACATCAATAACTTTTCTTTCTTTTTCAACCCTACATTATCCATCAATCTACTATTTAAGAATACATTATTTTAAAACAATGTGACTCAAACACACCCTTAGTGGAAATTGCGCTATACCAAAATTTTCAACTTTCAATTTCAAAATTCAGATTTACAAGTTTTTATTTCAAAAATCAGATGATAATTAAAATTTTAAATATTATTATTTTTAATAATTAAAATTTAAAATTTAAACTAATCCACCCCAAACCGTAAAACCAATTTAATCTCTCATCCCTATCTCCCTCTTCTCGCTTCTCACTATTTCTGCCAACCACCGTTATCATCGTCGCTGCTCTCTCTCTCTCTTCCATTACCTGTTCGATGCTCCTCTTCTCCTACCAAACGCACGGGAGCAGCCTGTGACTGTCGTTACACATCGCTTGAAGCAGCACCATAGCCGTAAGTGGAGGCCAAACCGTCCAAGCAACAACATAGGGCCTAGGACAAATTAGGGTTTATCAAAAAATTTGGCTGCCTCTCAAAGTCAGTAGACAAACCAATCTCTTCTTGTCATAGACTAATTAGTATATCAGTACGACCACACACAACTAGCGGCGTTCTAGTTTCAGTGATGGCGCTGTGGTGATAGTGTTTGTGGATCCGATTTGTGGGTTTTTTTGGACAGCCGTGGTGGTGATTCTCTTGGATTTTGTTGGTGGTTATGGTGGCTGTGGTTTTTTGGTGGTTGTGGTGGTGATGGTGGTTTTGATGTTGTTTGGATGGCAATTTTGTTGCTTGCAATTTAGTGTTTAGGCGACAATATTGGATAATGTTGGTGGCGATGGTTGGGTGACGATTTTTTTAATTTTTGGGAGGCGGTCTGATGTTTGGGCGACGATGTTGGATCTTGTTGGTGTAGTGGTGACGGTGGTTTTGTTGGTGGTTGTGGTAACGAGGTGGTGGTGGTGGTGTTGGTGGATTTGAAATTGAAAATTTGTTGGAGGTGGTCGGCGGCGATGATAGTGGGGTTGGGGATTTTTTTGGGTGGTAGGATTGGGAGAGGTGGTAGTGGTTCTAGTGACGGGGTTCGATTGTCATACTGTTGGTGGCAATGATGAGGTCGTGGTCACAAGTTTTGGTGGTGATCATAAATTATTTGGTCGTTTGTAACCATTAAATTGTGACTGATAAACAATATGTGATCAATGAAAAATATAAATTGCGACCAAGAAATAATGTGACCTAAAAATTGTTAATTTTGATCAATAATTTGACAATTTGTGACGTCTAATAAGTTGTGACTTATAATATTTGTGATCTGTGACTACTGAATAAGTTGTGATGTATAAATTTTTATATTTGTGATCGATGAACAAATTGTGACTTATAAAATATATGAATTGTGACCGTAAAATAATTCGTCTTATAATATCTCTGATTTGTGACCTTAAAATAATTTGTGACTTATAAAATTTCTGATTTGTAACCAATGAACAAATTGTGACATATAAAATTTTTGAATTGTAACCGTAAAATAATTTGTGACATTTCAATTTTTTATTTGTGATCAATGAACAAATTGTGACCTATAAATTTTTTGAATTGTGAACGTAAAATTTGTGATTTGTGACATGTAAAATTTGTTATTTGTGACTAAATTACATGAAATTGTGACATTAATATATTTAAATAATAAAATATATGTTTAATTAATTAATTTATAATAAAATTTTAAAAAAATCTGAGATTTGAAATTTTAAACCTTATAAAATTTGAAATTTGAAATTTTAAACCTTATCTCTTTAATTTGAAATGGGTAAAACTAAACCTCTTACTTATAAGATTTTTCCTTAAATTTTCATTCTCATTCTTCTACTCACTTTCAACCACACATTTTTCAATAAAATAATATTTTCTATCACATCAATATCTTTCCTCATTTTTCAACCACACATTCTCCATCAATCTATTATTCCATAATACATTCTTCCAAAATAATGTGGTTCAAGCATACCCTAAAATAGATTTTTAATAAATTTTAGTAAACGCTTAAATATGTGATTGAAAATTTGTAAAATCCCCCGATTTGAAACGTTGTATGTAAAAGAAACCCCTTATCATTAAAATTCGTTAGATTTGTCATTTAAAATAGTAAAAAAAATGTCAAAATTAAAAAGAAATAATTGCAATTTCAAAACCCCAAACTTTTTATTATTATTTTATAAATTAAATCCAATTTTGTTATATGTGCTACCTACTATCCCCAATCTTTTAAACTTTACTTTCCACCTCCACCCCCATTTCATATTCTTCCTCAAAAAAATAAAAAAAATAAAAAAATAAAAACAAAAACAAAAATAAATACAAACAAAAAGCATAGAGCTATGCAGTAGGGGTTTTTTGCACAAAAGATCTCAAACGTAGAGGTTTTCTGCAATTTTCAATTGGTAGGGGAGTATATCTCAAATGAAAACATCTATAATGTTAACATATGATTCAATATAGCTCCATTTGTTTTGATTATAACAAACAATATACTTATATTTTTAACAAGTCTTGTTTCTTGAGTTTTACATGTATAAATCTTCTTAAGCATTCAAAAACTCAAATCGTCATCCATTGAAGAACAAACGATCAAAAGAGACTCGAAGAGACTCGAAGAGAACAAGAACTTTGAAGATTAGAGTTTAGAAGTTCTTTATTAAAACTTTAATTCATATGTAAAGGTATTAACTTGTCAATTTTTAACAAATGCATAAAATTCAAATTATTTTCATAATTCATCACTTCATCACTTGCATTGATTCATATTATGAAATAAATTTTGAAAAAATGAATATCTTGATATAAAAATTAATTTCCAAAATTTGTATACTTCGGACACCGGTCGACCAAAAACTTGCTGCTTACCAGACTTGCAAGTACTTACCGATTTTGCTGAATGCTTACCAGTTTTGCATAATACTTACCGGATTTCAAAAGTCCCTTACCGATGGACTGAAATTCACCGATCGACCGATCTGTTCGACTAAAATGGTTAGCCGAAATTCCAACGGTTTAAAATATACAACGGCTGTATTCACTATTTCGGTCGACCGAACACTCAACTGCTCAATCGAAAGTTACTTATTTTCAAACATCTTGATCTATAAATAGCTCACTATTTTGCATTCAATTTAACCACTTACAAGAGCAATTAAGAGAGTATATTTATTGAAAACCATTGAGTTTACTTGATTACATATTATATTTCATTTATTACAAAGAATATCTTGATTGATTAAAACTAATTTTATCTATTTCATTAAGAATTGTATTTTGCAAGAAAACTTCTCAATCTCATCTATTTTCAATCTTTTTTAAAAGTTTTATTTGACAACACTTATATTGAAGTGTAAATCTCTCTTCATATTTAACTTGTATTATTTGTTAATAGAGATCATTGGTTGAAAATCTTGATACAAAGATGTAAAATATTCCATTATCCATCATTCATCAAAATTTGCAACATAAACACTTGAGTTTTACTATTTGCTATCTATTGAAGTGTTATCTCAACTCTCTAAACACTTGACTTGATTATATCATTTGTTAAAGAGAGTTCTTTTAATTGTAAAATTATCATTTATATTTTGGTGGTTTGAGAGCTTTGTGAAATCTCGATTGTTGTTTAGGATATGCGTTCCTTGTTGTAAGTTATCTAAAGATAAGTGCTCCTTGTTGTAAGTCATTTAAGAATAAGTGCTCCTTGTTGTAAGTCATTTAAGGATTTGTACTCTTTATTTGTAAGTTACCACTATAATGTATTTGGTCTTACTTATGACGGAGAGCTTGGTAATGGGGACGTAGAACACGTTGTGTATCGAACCTCGTTAAATTCGCTTATTATCTTTACATTATTACACTTTACTTTATATTGTTATTTACATTGTGATATATCTACTTAAGTGACAATACTTGAATTAAATTATCGAATTTGCATATTTACTTCTCTTATTACACTTTGCATTTACATCTTGAATTATCATATAGGGGAATTTCTGATATTAATCTCTTAAAATTAATTATTGATTTCTATTTATTTTTTTATTAACTTTTAATCTACACAAATTCACAAAACATGGG
Source organism: Fraxinus excelsior (assembly GCA_019097785.1). Classification (NCBI taxonomy): domain Eukaryota; kingdom Viridiplantae; phylum Streptophyta; class Magnoliopsida; order Lamiales; family Oleaceae; genus Fraxinus; species Fraxinus excelsior. Next base: position 23,119,853 of record CM032638.1, read on the forward strand.
CTATATTTGCTTTATTTGAAAAGTATCACTAATAAGATACTTATAAACCTAGTCGAACATGGAGATGTGATCTCTTAGAATGCGTTTGATTTGTTGTTTTTAAGTTATTTTCAATTTTGCAAAACACTTAAAACATGTTTGGTCTATTATTTTTGAAAAAGTATTTTTTTTAAAATAATGATAAATTTATAATGTAAAATTCAGAATGCATTTTTTACGTTTTGAATGTTTTCAATGAAAATTTTGAAAAGACTCAGAACATGGAAAACAAGCGTTTGGATAAACTTTTATTTAAATAAAAATATAAAATTCTAACAAATAAAAGTTAAAATTCAAAAAAGTAAATTCAAACAATAAAATTGATAAATTCTAAAGAATAAAAATTTGAAAGAATAAAATCTACAATTCTAAAAATATAAAATTCTAAAACATCAAAATTAAAATTATGAAAAAATAAAGAATACAAAATAATTTGGAAAAATAAAAATTATAAAAAAAAAAAAAAGTTCTATCTCTTGATGATTATTTACATAATTTTTTTTAATAATATTTAAATGAACACGAACAAAAATATTTTAAGTCCACGTATTAGTTTTTATTTTTATTTTCTATATTTTCAAATTAATTCATTATTTTAGATTGTTAATAAGAAAAAATATTATAAGATTCATTAACTTTAAGATGTATATAATACTTAATAATATATTAACGTAAAATTGTTCTTTTTTTAACTGAATAATCAAAATTAATGAAATATAATGCAATAAAACGATTTGGAGTTGGAGTTCATAGCATAATTGGTTCGAACCTAGTTTGAAGTTGGAGTTCGTATTGATTAGCTTGCATAATTGGTAATCACAGTTGAAACTCAGATCATTTGTGTAGTTGGCAGCAATTGCCTACTTGCAGTTAGCTATTTGTAGCTTCCTGCAAGTGCAAGCAGCCGTGCAACCTGTATTGTTTTCTGTTGTTTTCGAATTCTAACGTGGAGCTTAATGGCTGTGTTCAAATAACTTTATTTCCTAACCTAAAAGTCACCTAAATTCTTCAATTCAAATCTTGTTTCTCTATTTGAGCGAAAATGTACAAATGCAAACTCCAAGAATCGTGTCAGAAGAGGCGTTGGAGTTTGCAAGAATATACGACGGTAATAGATTGCCCAGAGTATACGATAGTTCTTGAATTTCTGCCGGATTTTGTAATTCTGCCACCACCCATGCCACCTTTTAGTAAGTTTTGTCCGTTTAGTTTAATGTTATATAATTTATGCATATGCATTGTTTGCCTGAGGATATGAAATTTGATGAATTAGATTTCTTCAAGTTTTTTTTTTTCTGAGAAATGTAATTATTAGTTTTTCTTTCTTTCCTTTTTTTTTTTTCTTTTTGGGTTCTGATGATAAGGCCTTATTTGATTTATAGATTTGATAAAAGTCCATGAAATGAGTGGTTGAAAAGTAATGGTCTAATGAGATGTATGGTTTAAGTTAATTGTTGACATGAAACAAGTGCAAAATATGTTGTGTTGTACATAGTGGTTCGATTGTTGTATAAAAAGTATGTTTCACTCCTATTTTGTGTTGGTATGGACTTGCTTTGGCATCTTAATTATTTTGCATATAAATTCAACCACACATTCTCACAATAAATTCAACCACACATTAAAACAACTCTTCTTTTCTCAAACTTATTTTCAACCACACATTCTCACAATAAAATATTTTGCATATAAATTCAAAATATTTTCCTACTTTTTAATCACACATTCTCCAAAAAAATCACTATTCTAAAACTCATTTCCCTAAAAAATCATTTTAATGGTTGTCAAACATAGGCTTAGTGTTACTTCTAAAGATGGTTTTAAAGCTCATCACTTGTCATTATCTATGAACTCTCTTTCCCCACAAATAAAAAGAAATAAAAAAGTGAAAAGGGTATACTGTTTAATTCAAGTGCTGAGATGTCGGCTTGTTTTTTATAATTCTTAAACTAAATTCTGTAGCAAGTTGTTGAATAGCGTGTTCTGCCCCATATTTATATTATAGGTGAACATAATTTGATTTTGCTTTAATAGTGTTGCACTCATGTTTGATTTCAACTCTAATAATTAGTTTTTGCTTTTGTTATTATGTTTTTTTGGTAGCTATTCATCTATAAGCACCAATGTTTCGGTAGGATAAACAATCGATAAATATATATATGACATTTCACAATAGGATTTGAAATTTCATATAATATAGAATATTGAAATTTTTACATTCTTTGTGCGGGATTTCTTAAAACTAAGTTGGATGTCCAACCTGTTAACAAAGGGATAATGCAGTCGAACTATGAAGATAATGCTCAGATTTCTATGACTAATGTGGATATCCAACCTGCCAACAAAGAGATAATGCAGATGAACTATCAAGATAATGCACACATTTCTATGGTTAATACAAGTCTGATACTTTCCAATGATAAGATTTCTAAGGGTTAGAAAAATAGTTTTTTCCCTTATTTTATTAGGTTAACTCTTTATTTAAAATCTCATAACTGTCAAATTTCTGGATTTGCTTAACTAAATGTTTTGTTTTGTGAGCAACATCTAAGTTCTTTTGGTGAAAAATTTATGGTTGACATTTCAATATACATTGGACCAATCTCCTTGTTATATAACATGGAAGTGAACAACTTTATGACAAACTGATAAGGTTTTTCTTACTCGTACAAAAATTTACTCAAGTGATTTTTATTTATAACTATAAGTTATATGCTTATAAAAGATTTTTATAACTCATAAGTAAATATTTTAGTACATGCAAGTTTTTTATAAGTGAATTTTTAACTCATAAGTAAAAATATACTTATAAGTGACTTTTTAAATTAGATGTATACTTTTTACTTTTAAGGGAATGCTATTAAAATTAACTGATATGTGAATAAATTTTGCCTTTTTGTTTTTGTAACATATTTAATGTGAAGAGATTTTATCATGTTATTATGTTTTAGAATGACTGTGTGAGGATTGGGGTGGGGTGGGGTAGAGGGATTACAGTTCCTAACAGTAGCATGTAAGGGTAGGGTAGGGTGGGTGGGTGGATGGGTGGAATTAGTGTATTTAAAACTTGTGTTAGTACATGACCACATATTTATCCTGTCTAAATCGATCTATTTATAGGGATTAAATTTATCCTATTGGGTTAAGGTAGGACAACTTGTCCAAATTAATTTAATATGGGTACTATCTAAGCTAAACACCTGATACAATAAAAATTATTCTTTTCCGGATAAAACATCTCACCCAATGCACCCTGTATTCATATGTTTATGTCCATATTTGGTTTTTGGTGATTTTTACAATTGAAAATTCCTCAGTAGACTTTTTTAAATGTTGAATATATACAAAATGTAACAAGACATTGAAATCATAATATTTCCGCCAAAGAGGAGAGTTTTTTACTATGATTTGAAGAAGAGATATGGGCGTTAAATGAAGTCTAATTTGTCAAATGATCGGCAGCACCTGTCATGAATTGTTCAATTGATGAATTGAAAGCTTGAAGATGTGATTTTAGGCCAAAAAGTTCACAATCTCCTTAATTTGACTGTGATCTAGAGCATCGATTCCCCTCAACCTATGCAAAGGTCACATATGTCAATGGTAAGCCCTTGGACTAAGGAAAATTGAAGTGCAGTTTCAAGGATGGTTTGAATACAAAGATTTTAGTTCCTAGTACTTGATACTCTCTAGAAAGGGATTGCGCATTATGTGGTAAAGTTACAGCTGTGGTTTGATGTGATTTATCATGCTCATATTCATCCAAGATGTGGGCATTTTCTTCTCAAATGGACTACTTAGATTTCATTAATCTCATGAGATCAGCACTTGCGTAGAATCACATGTATTGGTTATTGGATTGGGGTTTTGATATGTAAGCTTGCCTTGAACTGTCCTCGGAGGATGATGACCGGTGTCACTCTTTTATCCATCAATTTAAAATGTCTTTTATGATTATGTTTTTTTAGTCGACAACTGGTTTTATATATTTCTCCGCTTCTTGTACAAGATCCCATGTGAGATTTCTTTGATCTGCCAATGATTTTCGATTTTATGTCTTGTATCAAGTTGTTTTCCTTGCTCACCCATTTGGTGATGTACGTTTACATGTGATCATTATGAAGTTTCCATACTGCAGAGTGTCAACATTCGATTGTATGTCTGTAAATGTTTCATAGTTATTAGTTTTTTACTTCTCATTTTAGACAATTTATCAATAACTTATGTTTGTCCTAATCTCTAGAAGGCAAGATAGATGCTAAAAGACAAAAGATTTCATTTGAGAATGTGAATGCATATATGACAGGTTCATCGACTCATAATTCCTCACTTCATGAGGCATCTTCACCTTCTATACATGTTGAGCATTCAGTTGTCACTGAATCTGTTACTAAGCAGTCGGTTGAAGGCACACACCCATCTTATAGGAAGACTGATTTTTCTGCGCAGCATAAACATACCAATCCCTGATAGTACCATTGTAATGTCCTATAGTGATGATCAATGAGTTGCGTATAAATTAGGATGAATCAGTAACTAAGTGCGTCTACATTTGGCTCTGTTTTGTCGAAAACTATTAGCTATGTTTTTTTCTAAGATTGTGCGTGTTAACTTATTAGCTGAACTGCAGATAATATATGCTAATGTTTTGTGTATTCCTGATTAATGATGTGCAGATTTTGACAACCACTTGGGTTGTCCTAATCCAATATGAATATTAGCTAATTATAATCGAAAAATATGGTAAATGGTTACAATTTATGTTACTCTCCCTCTAAACCCCTTCACTCTTGGTTAACAATTTGAGCTGCTTGAAAGAGTTTTACAAAGACGACATTTACAAGGACATGTAATGAACTGATGTCAAGTTGAAATCATGTCTATCCGACATCTATAGAATTTTATTTGACATTTTAAGTTAATGCGCTGGGTTACCTTCTAAACTGAGTTGATGCGGGGTTTTGAAAAATATTTTAATACCACATATGTTGCACGATGAAAGCTAATTTTTGGATATGTCATAATATAAAAAATTTCCTACTTTGCTATAAAATTATATGAAGTTTCGGGGTCGATAGCTATGCAAACAAAATTATTTTTGAAATTGCCATTAAGATAGAAAACAAAAACATCAACATTTATTTTTCATTTCACGTCAATAATTGAATATACGGTATGTTACTTGCATATACGGTAAGTTGCATATAAGTGTGTTGGATGAATATACGGTATATTAGTTGTATATACGGTAAGTCGATACACATACGGTGTGTTGGTTGCATATACGGTAAGTTGGATGCATATAGGGTATATTAGTTGCATATACGGTATGTTGGATTCATATACGGTAAGTTACATATACAGTGCATTTGATGCATATACGGTATATTAGTTGTATATACAATGTGTTGGATCACACAACTTCACGTTAAACGTCATTAAACATAAATATCCTAGATCATATCGACCCAAACTCATTTTAATCTTTAAAAATAAAGTAAAAGATTGGTGAATAGTCATATCTCCGTCTAGGTACAACTCGATCAACTTGTCGCCTATAGTCCATCTTTTTTTTAGAGTGTGATCACAGAACTTCTTGTTAAACATCTTTAACCATAGAAATACTAAATCATATTGATCCAAACTCATTTAATTTCTAAAAGTAAAGTAAAAGGATTGATAAGCTGTCAAATCCCTGTCTACATATAACTCGATCAACTTGTCGCCTATGCACGACGTTAATCAATCTTGTTCTTTTTAGAGTGCGATCACAGAACTTCATGTTAAACGTCCTTGAAACATAAATATCCTAGATCAACTTGTCACCTATGCATGACGTTAATCAATCTTGTTCTTTTTAGAGTGCGATCACATAACTTCACGTTAAACGTCCTTGAACATAAGTACATAGAAGAAAATTTGACTACTCACCAATCTTTTTACTTTACTTTTAGAAATTAAATGAGTTGTGCGATCGAACTCTAAAAAAAAAAAGATCGACCATAGGTGATAAGTTGATCGAGTTGTACCTAGACGAAGATATGACTATTTATAGAATATTTACTAACTAATCAAGATTAACAATTGATATTGAGAATCAAACTTACGGTGAATAAATGGTACACGGACGTAGCGAATATACTATCCTATTTAAATAAATAAATAATTGTAATCATAGTTTCGATTTTTTAAAAAAGTGCAAACGAATCTCAAATAAGTTATTGAAAATTAAAAAAATTAGTCTTCTTTAATTTTATTTTTCTTTTAAATTTAAATAGACGGTTATATTCATCACTTCATAGCTCCATATTAAGAAATTGAATGAAAATGAATAGAGATCGTTTGCGCAATCAAATGTGTAATTAAAGGTGAAAAAGCCAAAAAAAAAAATGAAAGGTATGAACGTTTTTCGCAATAATAGTAAAAGGTAGGAACATTATGTGCTAATTACATTTTTAATAATTTATTTGGGTGACATTGAAATGAAATTTCTTTGTAAATTTTAAGCTACCACCAATGGTGTATACCAAACTTTTAGGCCATGTTCTCTTTGTCGTTTTCAAGCCGTTTTCTGTTTTCGATTTTCAAAAACAGAGAAAACGCATTTTTGAAAACGGAAAAAAATTTAACACTGAAAACGGAAAACGTGGTTTTGCACGTTTTGAAAAATTAAAGCCAAAAACACGGTATTTTCCCAAAACACCAAAACACGAGAAATGAGTTCCAGTTCTCTCGTCCCCCCCTTCCTCGTTCCTCTCTCTTCCTATATTCCTTTCCTCTCTCACAGAAACTGAAAATCGAAAAAAAATTCTTACAGCTCCAAGCCCGTCTGGTCAACTGTTTGAAAGAGCTTGTGGTAGGTTCGTGCTGGATCTGAGCCCAGGTACGCTAGCCACACCGACTGCTCCACACCGACAGCTAGTAGGTTCGGCTGTTTGAAAGAGCTTGTAAAATTTCTTTTTTGCATTTCCTGAGTTTGGGCAGAATTTGAGCAGCAGCTTTAGATGTGCTGACTGGGTAAATTGGTTAAAGAAATGAGGTTACAATTGGCGATTGCAGATTTTGGGTTTTTTGATTGAGTTATATATTTTCTTTTGTCCAGAAAGTTGTTGAATGTTTGGGAAATTTGTGGTGCTTTTGAGATGTTGGGATTTTAATAATTTTAGATTAAAGTTTTTAAATCCAGGAGCTGGAAATTAGTTGGCTGGAAAATAATTGTGGGACGTTAGAAAGAGAGAAAAATGAACAAATTAGCATGCATTTATGAAGTTATAATGGTGAATAAAAATGCTCTAGTCAATCAATTCGGATCAATTACTGAAAAAAATAAAACAGGTAAAAGAAAATTAGACTAAGACTTCAGGAAAGCACTTTCTTTATTGATCTTACTTGGCTTCTATTGATTGATCGATCTTTTGTTCAACATAAATATATATGTTAGGAACGACAAGTTCTTATAGTTATCATTTAGAGTAAGTATTATCCCATGAAAATTTCACAGTATATGGAATAAGAACCCTTGTAGTTACATTCCAACTGGCTGCTGTTGGTTCATGTTGCCTGGTGGGTGTGATTTGCAACGGTATCCTTTACATTGCTAACCTTGGTGATTCTCGAGTAGTGTTGGGTAGAGTTGGCAGAGCAACTGGTGAAGTTCTTGCCATCCAGCTGTCGGCTGAACATAACGTGAGCATAGAGTCAATCAGACAGGAGTTGCGTTCTATGCACCCAGATGACTCACAGATAGTAGTTCTTAAGCATAATGTGTGGCGTGTGAAGGGCTTGAATTATGATCTTGACAATCTTTGCTTTTATCTCTTGTCAATACCACAAATTCAGAATGCAATAATAATCCTACTAGATTAAAGCATATATTGGTTGATTGATAAAAAGTTCTACAATTCTTGTTGCTCTGTTTGCAGTCATTAGTTTCAGCTGTCACCTAAATCCTTAAATTGTGTTTTATGCAGTCCTTTAATCTTCAATCTAATGTTTCGTTGTTTAATTGTGCATTATGCAATCCTTAAGTCTTCAATCTAATGCTGCAGCAGATAAGTGCTCAACATGGTTGAGTGTATCGAGAAAAAGAGTGCTAGCACCTGGAAGTGTATCGAGAATAACTTCCGTATGGAGGAATTCTGGGGAAGCGAAGCACCTGGAAATGTGGCTTTCTGTTTGGACTGTTGCAAAAGAGACATCTTACCAACTGAGAATTTGAGGCGGCATGGAACTTTAGTATATTGACATTTGATGAGCAAAAGTTCTGATGAGAATGTGAATCACCTCGATTTGTATTGTGATATGGCTGCAAATTTGTGAAAGACTCTTCCCATTTGTTGAAGTTGCAATAGGTTGCGCCTGCAAATGTTCTCCAGAATTCGATATTTTGGAATGGGGAGGCATTGGGATCAGAAACAGTAGGGTCTGGTTCTTCACTTGTTCACTTAGTTGAGTAGAAAACTGTTGCTTTCTGTTCTTTTGGAATAAACATCTCATTCCTATTTGTATAGACTTTTGGAAGTCCTCATGTAATTGTGAGGTCCCTTGTTTAGCTTGTGTACAGGCCTTCTCAACCCCAAGTTTTTCTATTCCATGTATTTGGATTTATCCAAAAAAGAAGAATGCTGAAAATTATTTTATTTTCGTTTTATGCTAATCAATTTTGTTCAGATATAAAGAGAACACGTGGGGTTAGATTTTCAATGTATTAATCAGTGAACTTCCGTCCAGATTTAAGATTACTTAACAGATGACAGATGAATGTAATCTTTTCACTACATGATGTTTCGTTCAGCATTTTCTATTTCCACGGATCTTCACTTTTAGTAATATTTTCAATAGGACCAAGATTGTCATTGATTTATTTATTTCATACCTGCGTTCTAACTCCTTGAACACCATCGAATTAAACCACCACCTTTCCGTATAGTTTTACATATAAGAACATATAATTGATTAAAGTTGTACATGATCAATAATCTCATTAGTTAGTAACATGTATGTACCTTAAAATTAGCTAGTTTGTGGTTAGCTATTGTGGAAAAAGGTGTCGCTTCTTACTTCTTGTTAGGATTAGATTAACGCCCTGCTTCCACCTACTAGGTGTCGAGCAAGGAAGAGGATTCATAGATAAACATGTGGTCATAAGAATGTACATCGACAAGATGAAAGTGAGAATAATGGGAGATAAATGAAGTGTAAGGGAACTTGAATGGTTGGAATATATCTTCTTTAAAGTCTTGAATAAAATTTTTTTAAAAAAAAAATCTCAAAATTTCAAAGTAAACGTGTTTTCCATTTTTATGTTTTCAGAAACAGTTTTTCAAAATAGCAAAAAGAACGCATTTTCAGAAATTTCAAAACAGACACTTAAAACACAAAACACATAATGAATTCAAAATTCAAAACACAAAACTGAAACACAAAGAGGACGACCCCTTATATTTCCAAACATCTTAAATCTATTGTTTTATAACTTTCAAGGTCTTGTTGGGACTGATCTTAAAGTTGTCAAATAATCAAAAGTCATTTTAGGTGTTTTGTTAATTCGAGAAAAGTTATTATGGAACATTAAGCAGCAGCAAAAGGATAGCTTTTCCAATTATCTATCATTCAAACCCTAATTAATTATTTTAGTTCCCTAATTAAAAAGGGAAAGTGACAAAACAACTACTAAAAGACTATATAAAGCCTACACCAATCCATTCGTTTCAAGCTTGATCATGCCCTTAGACTCGTTACCGTGTTTGAGTGAACTCGTTGGCTCTGCCCTCTATTCGGTCGGAACCCTATTCGAGATTCACTCCTCAACCTAGAACCAATTAATTGAAAATCCTACTAACAACAGTCAACAATATAAATTCAAGGCATATCTTGACATGGAAGCCCTAGCCACGTTCTTAAAATGAATGAAACATGGACAACACGAAGAACTCACCGAGATTATATTCTCATTATCGCAACCCACAAATTTAAACCAAAATTCATATATAACTAAACACCAAGAATACCAAAACACTATCTATAGTATGCATCGGCCATCTAAATAGACACATTATTTCCCCAGTGACGATAAGCAGATTAAAATTCAGCAAAATCTGAAAAACATAGCACAGAATACAGTGGATTAACAAACAAAATCGACTGCAGAATCGGTGAAATATCTATAAATGCAATACATTTATCTCTCTTATTGTAAGAAGGAAAATGAGCTTCACTATCCACTTTACAGACAACCCAAGTATATGCTCAAAGTTTCATCACAAGCCACTACTATAAAAAATTCCCATAACAAGGAATAATAGAAACATTAAACAAAAAAAAATAAAAATGCTTGGAAGTTGGAAATATTAGGTCATACTAAAATTGGATCTCCCTGCCAGCTAGTGCTACGAGCAACCAGCTAGTGCTACGAGCAAACAAGTCTCTCGTAGAATAAAATGTAGCCATGATCCGTGTTACTAGAATACTCCTGCGCAGCACCAAAGAAAGTTTGAACAGCAGATTCCTCAATCATCTCCACATTCTCGTCGTCAAAAAATAACCAATGATTGTGACTTTTCACGAGGCTGACGTAGTGTCCGTGGTTCGGACCACTCCCTACATGGACTACCACAGCAAATAGGGAATATTCAGCATCTGCATCCTCAACTGTATTGCTCAGCCTCAGCTCGAGAGGGAAGACGACACGGTAAGATAGCTTTTTATACCGGCCGAGTTGTTCGATGAACTTAAATCTCTTCAAATGAATGACCAGGATGTGAGGTGGCTTTTTAATCTTCATTCTCTTCTGGGCCTCCTGTAAACTGCACATTGGAACAACGCTCGGTACCAATTAGTTAAAACATGTGGAGCCTTTCAGTGAAGCTTGAGTCAAAGTTTCTTTTTGTTCCCTAAAATGTTTAAATAATTTGCCTTTTTCTTACACTTTTTAAGTGTAAAATTAATTATTATGAAAGTAACTATTTTCAAAATAAGTAACTTAATTCCAATTTGAGCAATTAAACAATTATTTATTTTAAGACTTAATTACTTATAAGTAACTTTTTAAGCGTAACAAAAATTCCCTTTTAAGTTCTTTCACTAAGAATCAAATAGAGCACTTTAGTTCCTACCTCGAACTAGAGTGCCAAATGATTCTAGCTACCTATCCTAAAACAACATCTAACAGCCTCACCATTGAACCACCCTCACCCCCAAGAAAATAAAAATAAATTAATCCTCCAAAAGGTAATAGAATAGACCTTTCAGAGAAGAATGGAATGGAAACTTTCGTGTTTGTGTGGATGGGTGGGGGGTTGTATTCTAACATATATTTTTTACTTCTTAATTTAATGAAAGTTAATCTCAGGAGTTGAAGTTAAATTAAAGACATTAAATATACGGGCAGGTTTTCTGATCAGCAGAAGGCATACATTACGAAAGCAATCCAGGAAAATAGATAGCTTCAATCCTTGTCAAAGCTATTATTATGTCTAGCCTCATTCTTATCAATGAAAAACAAGTTCATCCAATAAAAGATTACCTGATAGTCAGGTTAGAACATACACATATTCACGATATCTATGTGAAATGAAAATGTTGTTTACCTGCAACACTTGTCGCAGAAAAACTTGTCTTCAGCATTTAAAGTCTCAGTCGAACTAAAATTTTTGAGACAGCTTGTAATAGAACTGTTCTGTTCAATATCAAGGCTCAAGTCCAGAAATGTTTCGTCCCTTGCTGTCACTGTCTCACAACGTAAGCACCTCGTTTCATTTGTCAAAATACCCTGGACAGTAATGGACATCAATGAATTCCTAAGTAGTTCAATGGTGCAACGAAAATTTAATGCATCCAAGAAAGACCTATCTAGTTGTTTGATAAAAACAGTAGAACAGAAAAATCAGTAGGCACATAAATACCAGCCACTGCTTAGTGGCACTAGCTGCGAAATAACAGAGTGGTGCAGCTTAACTTTTCATAAATGGATCCAGCAATTACACAACACATCTGAGGCACAGAACCTCAAAAATGAAGAGAAGCCACACAAATTTGCAGTTTCTTGACCCTTATTATGCATTATAGATCACAAGGAAGCAAGAAAATGATTGTGGAAACAAAATTCACCTGGAAATTTTTGTGCACCCAAGTGACTATAGGCTCCTTTTGATGACCATTAACAGACATATTATTTGGTCCATTAGAAATCTTTTCCGATGGAGATGAAGATTCTTGATCACTCTTAGAAGCGCGAGCCTCTTTCTCCAGTATGTCAACCAGTTCATTTAACAAATAGTTGAGAAATTCATGAGCATCCTAAAATAAGATATGAACAATATTAGAAGATCGAAGCTGTTTTTACATGACATTCCAAGAAAATAGGCAATAATTAATGCAATCCTAAAATCCAGGGGTAGAAAAGGCATTCAGTGATTTATACAGTACATAAAGGATCGCGGTGTAATTTTTACTTCATCCGACAGATGATTTCATAAGAAAGGGCAGTGGGATAAAGTGAATAGGATCAGACTAAATTGTTCGGGAGCATGAGCATCATAGAACCTACTAAAAAACTTCCAAGATAGAGGCCACCAGAACAATGATCCCTAAAATCTCAAGAGCGTCAAATGTCTCCTCTAGCACTTCAAAGGAAGAAATGTGTAATTGCAACTAATAACGTGAAGCACAGTAAAGTATCTCTGTCTATATATGAAAAAACATTACGAAGAAAGTTAATGGTTTCAGTCAACCAAGAAGCAAAATATAACCCATGTTTGGTACTCATTAAAATTTTCATTAACATTCTTCTACTCATTTTCAAGCACACATTCTTCAATAAAATAATCCATCACATCGATAACTTTTCATTCTTTTTCAACCATACATTCTCCATCAATCTACTATTCCAAAATACATTCTTCCAAAATAATGTGGCTCAAACACACCCATAATTATGCATACACAATTGATGATAACTCACGTGAAAAGTTATGAGAAGTTCGAGAAATTATGAAAGCATTCCATAATAAATGAATTTTATGTTTTAGTTTAACACATGCATCTTAAGAAAATATCAATATCCATGGTGACACATTGCTGTAGGAAATGGATTACAGATGGCTGGACATAAATTGAATTAATTGGAGATATAATTGGTCCTCAACAATCACAACATTTTCTGTTCTTTCCTGGCAAACATAATTTGAAGTTTTCTTGTACCTTCGAACCCTATGCCTTTAATATTGTGACCTAACCCCTATCTTCCACCAGTCCTTACCAGTCATCAACCCCCTATTGCTTCTAAAAGATCCCTCTGTCAACTTTTACTATCAGATCAAAATTCAACATATTACGAGCAAAACATATTAGCAAATTTGACCAATTTCACATCAAAGAATGTGAGTCTACCTTAAAAGCACAAGACAAGAGTTAAATGCAGTGCAAGGACATTATAGGGGATAAAGACAAACACGTTATTACATACAAACAGATAATTGACATATCCGAGCAGAATTAGCTTTGCCATCCAAGGATTTTGGAAGTGCAGCATAGCAATCTGTTAATATCATCATTTGCTAAATACAACTAAATCTAAATCGTCCAAAATACCAGGTTCTTTAGCATTCAAGTCTTAATATGTGTTCGTCTATTCCTAGCTGACAACCATCTGACAGGGGACTATGACATTACATATCAAACTCAACGGATGTCAATATAATTTCTACCATGGCATAATATATCCATGACTTTTATTTTATGTTTAACAAGCAAAATTCATCCATATGCTTTTGTTTAGATATTTTGAGCGATAGGACAATTTGTAAGCTCCATATCTAGCATCCTCAACGAGGAAGGTTACACATACCTGGTGCATATAGCTACGAAAAATTTCATTTTGCTTCCTCAATCTCTGTACAAACCGCTTTGGAGCAATAACACCAGTTTTTCTCTTTTGCGAGCTTATCTACATGGGAAAAGACGTGTTAGCCCACAAGAAAGAAAAGATGTTTTGGGGAGTTTGTATGTGTGTGTATTTGGGGTGGGAAGGGAGTATTACTGAAATCACAGAATGAGCAGAAGCAAGCATTAAACTTCGTAGCCTTTTAATATAGATGAGAAAAAGCATTCCAGATGCCATAAAACATAAATGCTATGACCCAACAAGTCACATCTCATCACAGTTCTTATGCAAGTTTCAACCTACTGGCTACAATCAAATTTAGCACCATTTGTTTCAACTACCCTGGAATTCCTCAACTCAGACTCCCACATGACCCCGTTCGCTTTGTGCACCTCATCACTGTTAACAGACCATTGTATAAACATAGTGACTCGGATTCGTGTACAATTACAAAGTTAGACACGGAGATCTAACAGAAATCCTTCTCTAACATATTCGCTAGATACATGTTCCATTAGGCGATTAAAGAACGCTTTATGATTCCCAACAAGATAGGGCCTTATAATACATAATATTAGGTCATGTCAATTCCGACATCACAAAGTTTCCTTCACAATTTACGCTCCGTTGTATTTGTTTTCTAATGATGTTATGTGCTGCAAATAATCCTAATTATAACCTTTATCTTGAATGATCTTTGCAAATAATTCTAATGATGTTAGGGAAAATACGGTTGAAACTTGAATACAGTTACTGGTCTTTACAATCTTAAACCAATTTGTTTGTTGACCAAGTGAATGATATCCTATGGCACGGATCTTGCAAAATGAAATGAATTCCTTCAACTGATCAATTTGCTGAACCAAGTTTTTAAAATTCAAGTTGGAATTCAGCAACAACACAAAAATATTTTCCCCGACTGTTTTAGCTTCCAGGTAACCAATTCTAGAAGGTTTATCTCCGCAAGAGAGCCACAATTGACTTGTTTAAACAAAAAGAAAATGAGATCCCAATCACATAATTTGACAAGATAGTCAGCCCTCTCCAAAAAATGCTTACCTGTGTAAATAAATCTGCTAGGCATGTCATGAGATTTTCATCTGCATCAGCCGGACTTTTGTTATTTGAATAATATTCTAGCAACTGCTCACGGAATGGAACACAGAAATAAAGAGCCTGCATTAAATGGAGAATGAAATTAAAATGAATTCTGAAAAAAAAATTTATGTTCGGTGTGCATGCTTTATTAACTGTGAAGACGAAACATGCTAAAACAATAATAAGAACGAATTTCAAAAATAAAAAAATGCCCAGCTAATTACAGCTACTATCTAATAATGATGTTGTGCGCCGACGTCTTATGATCAATGTATCTCAATAGAGCTGAGGATCATGAATTCATAATTTATATACCACCAACCAGAGTCATCATTACCAGAGAACAATGGATAAACCAAATCAATTATTTTTTAGACACGCTAGCATAGAATAAACAAAGCGTGTTCAAACAAGAACTACAGATAACATATTTAATTTATTCAAGTATTGAATTAAGTTTTACACTTCAACTCAAATAAATGGTGAATAATTTAATCTAAACCAAGTACAGAGCAAAGGATCCATAACATAGAGGCATGTCATGATCTGTCCAGTAATATAACACACGGAAGTAAAAGAGTTATAGTTTAAGCATGAAAGATATAAGATCTAAAGAACAGAGATGTAACTTAATTTTTCCTTTCCTAGTATAGTAAAACTTAAAACTTCAATAAGGATGCTATCTTAGTTCAAAACTATGGAAGAAAGAAATGCATACTACGTAAATTCTAAATTTTGTCACATGCTTTTTTCAATTTTCTGTTCCCCCATATAGGTTTAAAAACAATCTGCCATCTTTATTCTAGCAATACAAGTCAATTGTCATAAGTTAAACCGATGGTAAAAAAACAGCACGGTCGCCATCATTTCTTGTTAACTTATCAGCACAGAAGCGAATGAACTATTGTATATATCCTCATATTCACTGAGAAATTTATTACATCCTATTTAATAACCAAGCAAAAAAATTCCAATCAGGCACTCACAGATAAACAGTAAAACTTGATTGCTTCGCAAGAAAGTACAGTTGACAAAACACTAAGTCACTGTTTGGTTCAGCTACAAAAATAGATTAAAATTTAAATTAAAGTCAACCATTAATCTTAGCCACAAATTTCACGAGTCTCGTAGCTTTTTAACCATACATCTTTTATCAAAATCAGCTAAAAATCTAATTTTTATCTAAACCGAAAAGGGGCTAAATTCACGCATTATTAAAGTCGCATATATTGACATAGAAACACGAATAACTACTTATATTCACTCAGAAATATTTACTCCACTTCCATCAAGAAGCAAAAAAGTAGAGAAACCCAATCACAGATAAACAGTAAAACTGATTGAAATGAATCTCGCAAGAAAACACTAATAAAAACACTAAATTCACAAATAATTACACTGCAGTTAGAAACATATAAACTCGAATAACTACAAAGAGATATAGGAATGATCGTAATGCAATGGCAAGAAACCTGAAGAACGCTGTTGCAATAGCAAGTGTTGCCGAAATTTTCGAGGCCAAAATATCGCTCGCCTTCGGGGAATTGGTCTCCGAGCGCCTTCTCCAGTTTCGACCCCGCTGCCCCCATACCTCCTCACTTCATGCAAAAGCTCTGTATCTATACTGAATTCATATATCTTAATTGAATTTTCTTTTTCGGAATTATTAGGGTTTGATTAAGATAGATGGAATCGGAGATAAATTGGAGAATTGGTTTGCGATTGGATTGGGGGAAATGAAACGAAGACAAGGGCTTTGGTAGCAGATGTGGAAAATAGACATTAAAACAATATTTTATTAGCGTCAAAGGTGGGGGAGAAATTATGTTAGTTGAAAATTTGGTTTTCGATCAAAACAAAGAAAATGCAGTTTAAAATTCAATTTTCATTTCTATATTGCAATCGAAAGAATAAAGAGAAATTCGTTTTCCTCGCACGTGATATTTTTCATGAAATTCATTGCAATTAAACAAGTCTTAAAGTAAATTTTTATTTTAAGCATCTTTTGATAGGTTTTTTTTTATTACACACTCTTCGATTCACATTTAAAAAAAAAAAAAATTGTTTTCAATACTCATTTTCAATTACACAATCTTTAATAAAATAATATTACATGTAAATTTAAAATATTTTTTTCATTTTTAACGACATATTTTCTATTACATTATTATTTAAAATACATTCTTTTTTTGAAAATGCGCATTAAACGGGCTTACTATTTGTATTTTTAAAAAATATTACTTGTTTAAAAGTATATTTATAATTAAATTAATTTTAATTTAATAAATAAAATATTATTTACTTTAGGGTTGACTGAGTCGTTAAGTTGAGTAAGATCGTGAACAAAAGTATACGTGTAATTTTTATCATAACTTAATATACGATCTTATCATGTTATTCGAGAAGTGATCTTTCAAAATAGTAAAATTGAAACTTTTAAGTTACTTTTATTTATAATAAAAATACAAAGAAAAAATTACCCAAGAGATGACTACCTTCGAGATAAGGAAGTATATTTGAATCAAATTTGGTGTACATTAAACATATACACCAAGTTTATACACCAAGTTTGACCGTCCCTCACAATTGGAAGCGTTTTTCAATAAAATAATATTATATGTAAATATAAAATGTTTTTTTTTTAATCACACATTCTCATATAAAATACTATTTCAAATGCATTATTTAAAAAAAAAAAAATTGGCTCAGACATACTCTAAATTTTAGTTTCTTTCTATTATAGCTTCAATTCGGGATAAAATTTAAATTGAAATCGATAATTTATTTTAATAATATATGGGAAAAATTTATATTTCAGATGTATGATTTACACCAATTCAAAATTTAGGTAAATAATTTAACAATTCAAAACTCAGGTATTAAGTAATTAATTAAAAGTATTTATTAATTATGTCACAATTATACAATTAATGGTCACAATTTATTTATTGGTCACATATTATTAAATTAATTAGTCACTGATGATTTCGAGGTCACATATTTTCAAATTTATTGGTCGCAGATTATTTGTAAGTCACATATTGTCAAATTTTTAGATTACGATTAAATCATTGGTCACAGGTAACCAAATACTTGGTCACATACCACAAACAATAACCACCAACATCGTCGCTCCCGCCACCACCTCACGACAACCAGTCACAGTTAAAGTCGTCACATCCCTGTCGCCGCCACCACCACTTCCACCGCCACAATCATCCACCAACAATAACAATAACAACCACCACCACCACCACCCAAACCACCAACAGATCCGCCCCAACCACCAACAAATCCGCCCAAACCACCGCAACACACACCCACAGATCTGCCACCTCCACCGCCATAACCATCCATCAACAGTAACACCAACCACCAACAGATCCGCCCAAACCACAGCCACACCCCACCAATGAATTCGCAATGCACATCCACAGATCTGCAACATCGCCAATAGATCTATAATGCACGCCCACTGCACCGCCACCGCCGCGACGCTCTGTGCGAACAGCAGCAGCGTCGCAACACGACACCGCTGCTGTGCGAACGGTAGCGTTGCAACGTTGCCGGCAGCAGCGTCGCGACGCAAAGAGGCGAGGGAGAGAGGGGTAGGAGGAGGGAGAAGGGAGGCTTGAGAGAGAGGGTGGGAAATGGAGTAGATAGATAAGTTAGATTATGAATTAAGATTTTAATATAATACCTGATTTTTTAATAAATAAATTTTGGGCCTGATTTTTAAAAATCAATCTTTAAACACCTGATTTTTTTATTATTTTCATGACATCCATAACTTTTATCAATTTTTTAATTGTATATTCAATAATTTTTATCAAAATTTATAAAAAATCTGATGGTTAGTTATATCAAACTTGTCTAAGAAAAATGTTTACAAGGATTAGAAAGAATTAGTTATAAAAATTTGTCAATTCGTTCAATGATGAAAGTGCAAGTGTGCAAAAATCCTTCCCTTTCACACTCGTCCATGAAAGGGTAAAAAATGCTTCTCAAAATTTTTCCTTTTCCTTTCAACTTGTCTAAGAATTCAGTTTACTAAACAGCGGATATTAATTAATAAATAACTTTAGGAGTAAAATCTTGATATAATTCAAAAAAATATACAAAAAAAAAACATATGAAGAAATTGGTGATCGGACTTCGTAGGCTTGGAACGAGGCAATCCCCATTACTTATTGGGTTGGATTATTCCCATGATAATTTAAGCAGCGGTGTGTCGTATCTCAGCAATTCGACTAACAGGCCGGATTCAAGAATGAACTAAAAAAGTTTTAAATCGACCTAACATGTAAAACTAAAAAATAAAAAAAAATTCAACATAAATTATTTTTTTTACATATAAATTTAATTTATATGTTTTAATGAGCTGGTGCTGATCGAACTAAAGCCCAATCATGTATGAAAAATAAGAATTTTGATACTTGTACATAAAAAATGTACATAATGGATTACATAATATAATGTGAAATAAAAAGATTTGATGAAAAAGTTGATTGTACTTTAAATTGGTAAATTGTAGAGTATCATGTGGTATTATGTAAATTTTGATATACATGGAGCAAGATTCGAAATTAAAAAAAAAAAATGCTAGATTTACACAAGTGTACATTTACTTTGACATTTGATGTGTTGTTAAAAAATGATTGATTCTTTTTTTTAAACTGTTTAATAGTATGTTGTCACGTGACAAATTGTAAATGATGATGTAAAGAATAACGTACACGTAACATGATTGATTTGAAATATATGTTAATGGATCCAATCATGCTTGGTGTACATAATACACACATCGCTACGTGTTAAGCTACCATTTGACAATTAAAAAAAATAGATTTTTCATCAATCACATCTTGCCAACAAGGATGATATACAAAAATAATGTACAAGTGACTTTATGATCATTCAACCTCAACTAAATATGAGGATAAATATTAATCATACGATTTCTACTACTTTAAAACTCGATTTCTTTCAGAAATTCTCTCATCCCATTAAAACACATTTGGTCCGGATTAAAATTTAATTTTAATCCAAGTCAAAGTCAAACAATCAATATTAAGTATTAACATCATTTTTTATGGGTTCAACAACTTTTCAATCATACATTTCAAAAACTTTTATCACAATTTATTAAAAATCTAATTTTAATCCCCACCAAACACCCTCTAAGAGAAGCATCTTCCGTATATTTGATTTAAATTTTTTACCTCAATTTTCTTTTAATAAATCAATATTCAATTTAAACTTATCATAGTATTTACTTGTAAGCAATTATTTTAAGAACGGAACTCAACCAAACATAAAAGTAAGAAGAAACTCCTTATCTACAAGAGGGCAAAAGGCAAGAGAGGAGAGTTAGTGGCAGATAGCGTAATCAAGAAAAAGATGACGAGTTTCTCCATAGCCTCGCCCTGTACCATCTCTCTCCCTTCAAAATCAGCCATTTCGAAGCCCTCTTCTTCCTCCTTTAATGGCATTCGAATTGCGCATTACTGCCCACCCAGCGCCTTGTCCACTCGGATTTCCCACACTTCTCCTTCTACAGCGGTTATGATGGCGAAAAGAGAAGAGGAATTGAAAGAAATCAGAACCAAAACTACTGAACAGATTAACGATGAGATTGTCGACCTCAAAGGAGAGCTCTTCATGCTCCGCCTTCAACGCTCCGCTCGTAACGAGTTCAAGTCGAGCGAGTTTCACCGAATGCGCAAAAGGGTACTCTCTACCTTTTTTTAAGTGAATGTGTATTGACTTCTTTTGCCATTCTTAGTTTTATGGCATGCTTGATATAGAATATTAGACAGCACTCTTCCGAAAGAAAAAGAAGTTAAAATCTTGTTCTGTACAGAAGATTAGTCTGTCTTAATTTGTTGTTTGAATAGAAGGGAAATAGACTTCAGATTTTAATTAATTAAGTTGTCACAATGCTTGAATTTTGATGTTTTCAGGTTTTCAATTGATTTTGAGGTTGGGATTTGGGAAGTGAAATGAAATGAAGAAAAAGATTGTGAAGCTACATATATTAAAAACTGGATTTTGTCTGGCTGGCTATTAATAAATTTTAATGGTAAATTGGTAGTGTGATTGAGAAATGAAGAAAGATTGGACACTTTGAAAAGATTACTACTTTAAATACATAAAATGTTTAGATGGAGTTCTGGAGCTGTTGGCACTCTATTCTTTTGAGTTCTTTTTTTTTTTTTTTTCCTGATTGGTATGAATAAAATCCTAATTTAAATTTGCAGTTGTGAATCATTATTGTTTCTAGATAAGGTGCTTGATATTCTTGAGTTTGTTGACATGCTTCTACATTTTGTTGCTCGTCTGATGTCTCATTATAAGTACAGAAGTTGACGGGTATAGGGTTCTCACTAAGAATTTCTAGTAGCAAATGGTTCTTCAATCTATCTCGTCAGAATTATGTTAAGCAACTGCAATATTGTATATAGACTTAAAGACTACTTTCCCTGTTGGATATTTATTGTTGAACTACCTTGTCTAAAAGCTTGAATTTGTTACAGAGCAGACAATTGCTTTGTTATCAATACTCTCCGTCATGCGTAGGCCGGATTCCATTTCATTATCGAAAGCCTTAATAAGTGGGCATTTTTATAAATATGTAGTGATGAGACTTGAACTTAGAACCTTAATCGTATCATGTTGAACCACCTCTTTATAAGTTATACTTAAAGAGAGGAGACAAACTAATTTGTTATATTGAGTACTTCAATTAACACCAGTGTCTTTCTCTATGCAAGGACATGAGCTGGATGCACACTGGTACTGATATCAGCTTCAACAGAGAAAATTTCTTAGTTAAGATTAGTTAATGAAAGATTTTATATGGAGTTTCTAGTCATACTTAGTTGCTGTTTGTGGTTCAAACTTAACCATGTTGCTTGTAGAATTCTACATTTGTGAAGACTTCTTGTGTATGCCTGAAGGTATTACATGATACAAAATACTACCAAATACTGCACTCATTTTAGGCTCATTGTGTGTGTTTCTTGTTCAAACCACATGTCCCAAGTTCTAATATATTGAACAGAGAAATTAGTACAGCCTCTACTGCTCTGATATTTTTACATTTAGAAGACTAACGTTAAGTTGAATAAGGTTTACATGGTAAATAATTGAGAAGCTTGCTTCTTTGATTCTCTTCACTTGAGGAAGGATAAAGGGCTATGTTTTTTTATTAGAATCCTTGGATTTACTAGAGTTGGTTCTATTAAGTCATCCCTTCAAGATCCCTCCCTAATCAGACGCCACTTGCATGCTACTTTCTTTTATGATTTTATTTTTAAGCTTTCACTTTTCTCTCTCTTGTTTGCCAGTTTACTCACTTATTTGTCTTTGAACAAATTATCTCTAATTTGAAAACAGATTGCCCGCATGCTCACTGTGAAGAGGGAGAGAGAGTTGGAGGAAGGAATTAACAAGAGGTTGTCAAGAAAGCTCGACCGGAAATGGAAGAAAAGCATCGTTCCTAGACCACCTCCATCTCTTAAGAAATTACAAGAAGAGGAGGCAGCAGCAGAGGCCAAGGAATCGACATGAGTTTCACTAGACCTTTTCTTTCGAGCAAATTCATGCACATCTCTTCTTTTGTCATCCATTTTCTTCTTTTCAAGTTTTTGATACCAAGTGTAAGGTTTTTAATCTGTGTGTAATCCCGCATGCTTGTTACATCGTTGTGGATTATATACACATTTATTTTCAGTTTTGGTGCGTACAAAGGGAACTTTCCCACTCCGGTAAAGGAGAATTTGTTGTGCCATCGACTAGCTCTCTTTAAACCATATATGCTTAAATCTGCGGTGTCAAACACGTATTTATTGAGGTCTGCTTTAGTTTGTATCAGTTGATAAACCGTCTCACGAGCAATATATGTGTTAAGAAAGTTCAATCAATCTTGACACATGGAGGTTCAAATTCAATTAATTTTGAATTTTGAATTTTGAATTCGTTTAGAAACCCAATTGCTGCTAAAGTGGGCCAGATCATAACCTGAGTCTTGTCCAAAATGTCCGGGTCAAATTGCATATTTTAATTTGTAATAAGAATATGCAAACAGCTAAACTTCAAAGAAAGCCAATTAAAGTTGTGTAACTTTAAAACAGAGATAAAATTGTTACCCCTCAAAATTGAGGCTCAAGAGGAAGCCTACACCTCAAAATAGGAGCTCAAGAAGAAGCCGAAGTACTATGTAAGTGGCAAAAATCCTGTAGCCGAAGCATAGGCAAGTAGATGAAACCCTAAACTGAAACACTATCTAAATAGTTGAGGCTCTAAAGCCTAAGCATTGTATAAGAAGTCAAAGAAGAAGCCGAAACGCTTCACACCTAAGATATCCAATACGAAGTTCCCTTTGGTCGAAGTCCTGGTTCCAATCCAAAGCTCCCATAGGCTAAAGTCCTTGTTGTCTTTTACTTGTGAAATGATTGATATAATATTTATAATAATAAATGTCACGATTATTAGCCTAGGGTACAAGGTGGTAGACTCGTTGTCAATATATTAAATGCATAGCAAGCTGGATGATGTGAAGCTTTGGCATGGGAGATGAGGCCACGTGACTCTTATCTAACGACTGTCACGTCTGCTAGAACTCTATAAAAGCTCACAACTTGTGTCATTTAAAGAATAACGCAACTCTTTACACTTGAAACCACACTTAATCTTCTTTCTTGCTTATTCCATATTTATTTGCTTGAGTTAGATTATTCTACTTTAGTTGAGTTGTTTATGATTTTTTGTTTATATGCAATCATCTTTGTCATATTGTCTATGCTTGAACATTTTTGTCTCGCGTCGTAAAACATCTCCCGCATCCATAAACGACATCCTTTTCCGTCCTAATCTCTAGTCAAAACATGTTGAAATTTGCTTGCGTAGACATGACATTTGTTGTCCACGTAACCATTACAAAAAACGGGGTCAACAAAAATAGTTTCTGACAGCATATATTGAATCTAAACTATGAATGATTTATCATAACAATTCTCAGTTCAAGAATATCGTAATTCGAGATAGTTACACTACGTCAAATGCCACGGAAATATCACCAAATTTCAAAATTGCAAATTGCAAAATGTTCCATTATCGAATAAGCACAAGAAAAAAAATGAGTAACTATCACACAACATAACTAAGGAGGAAAAAAACCGGCAAAAAGCACAGGTACACAACTGGATGCTGAGATATGGGACAAAACCAAGCTTGGCTGATCAGGCAACCTATTAATAGAAATCGATGAACTTGTTTGGTTTATATCTGTTAGCTCATCGTCCTCCCGACAACTCAATAGCACTCTGATTGTGAACCGAGTGGTCTACCCATTCGAATCTTCTCTGTAATCTCTCGTACTCATGCCTCCGTGTCACTTCAACGTGTTGCCATTCTTCCCACCTCTCTGCAAGTCCATCTCCTTCCAGCATCCGGACAACCTCTGACATTGCTGGGCGATCTCCCGGTGATGATTGAGTACAGAGCAATGCAACCTGAATCATCATCTCGACTTCTTGGATATCGTAGTTTTTGTTTAGGTTGCAATCTACAATAGAATCCAAACTTTTCTCTCTTTGCAGTTTCTTAACCTTCAAGGCAATGTACAGAAGATTAATTGAGGAACCAATGAAGTTAAAAAATATCCAACATATCAGTGGAACTTGGAAAGAGTAGAAATAATTGCTTAATTCTTAACTAGAATAGCAAGAGTTCTCCTACCCTGCTATCTACTATCGTACCATTAAAACTAAATAACATTTGCCTAACTCCGAAAGCAATGATGAACCAAAAAGAAATCAGAAAATGAACAAAGAACACAGAGTTAAAGTGCTTCACCCGCAACATCAGAGTAACGTCCACTTGCTGCTGCGGAATTTTTACAAAAATGGAGATGACAAGGTTTCTCACTAGAAAAAACAGCCCCTCTATAAGTCCATAGCATAATGTTGGAAACAAGGTCAATCCACAAACTGCTAGCTCGGTTTGTCCTAGAGCTCGGTCCATTGGCTCATATTGAGACGAGCCACGGGCCGAGCTAAGCTCAAATTTTTTCTCTAGCCCACAAGTCTGCTAGTTTTTTGGGCTCATGGGCCTGCTTGTTTTTGGGCATGTTTTATTAATTTCTTAAAAAAACGAATTAATTCGTGGGCTCATGGACGGTTCAGCTCTGACCATGATGCCCACGAGCCAAATGGGCAAACCGAGCCTATTTTGTGGACACGAGTCAAGCTCGGGTATCTAAGGGCCAAGCCGAGCTCCATCCCTAACTGCATAATTAGGCTCCACACAACCCGCAACTCACATTGAAGCCACCACTACTATCATGGGCACCATTTTCACTTCCACCAAAACTCGCCACCACCCCATTGTAAAATGTACAACAAAAGACAGACCAACCATTCGTGACCTAGACCCCTCCACCACCATAGCCACGTGCACATGAAGTCCATCAGAAACTGCAATTTACCACTCCTAAACTTGCAATAGGTACAACTTGTCAACGAGGGAAACCCATTGATCACCACATAGCACCATCATCCCATGAACTTTGATGCAAGTATGTCCAACTGTTAGTGTAGGTAGATGTATGTAAACATGTACATAAGCAGACAGATAGGTTGATGAAAATATACTCATAAAAACATATAGTAGACATAAAGAAACGCACATGCATGTGGGCAAACGCATGCACAGAGAAAATTAAAGACATGCAAATAACATGTGATTGTTAACTTACATGGTCAAGCAGCAAAACATCGTCTTCTTCTTCCAAGCGTGAGAAGTCTATAGCCCGCTGGCCTGTTACAAGCTCTAAAAGCATGATACCATAGCCAAAAACATCCGTCTTTTCTGATGATTTTCCAGTCGACAGGTATTCAGGAGCTATGTGACCCATTGTACCACGAACTTGAGTTGTAACATTAGTCTTTCTCACGTCAACTAACTTTGCCAAGCCAAAATCACCGACGACTGCTTCAAAATCTTCATCCAGCAAGACATTAGCAGCTTTAACATCTCGGTGAATAATTTTAGGATTACAATGCTCGTGAAGATACTCTAATCCACGAGCTGTGCCTAATGCCACATGTTTTCTGGTAGACCAATCAAGAACAGGCTCCCCAGGTTTGAGCTCTGTATCATAATTCAAAATAATTATTAAGAAGATTGAAAGTGCATGCAAAAATCAATCTACTGCAATTTCTAAATAAAAAATAAATCATCTCAAAAGCTGTAGAGACGAATAAATTACGAACTCAACTTGCACCAATCTTGTGCAGTTACTTTTTGGGGATGAAAATTACCAGAAACAATTATTTTTCACAATGCTATACATATAGATTTAGTGAAATCCATAATCTGCAATTTTAATCTAACTTAAGTTAAACCTTAAGCATACGAAAACTAGAGGCTTCTTGCTAAATTTGAAAGGGTTTATGAGCATCTCAGGGTAATTTGCTCTCCTGCATTTTGCTTTCATATTTAATTAAAAAAATATATATAAGGGCTCATAAGAAAAATAAAAACGATTTAAATTAATATAGTTTCAAGAGATAGATATCATATAAGATTTACAAAAGACACGCCTTTTTTTTATCAGCCATATTTGGTCAAAGAAAGAAAGCAGATTTCAAATGTGTATATCTCCTTAATGGTAAATCAATCATTAATAATATATGGGTTGACTTTCATGAAAATAATTATAGGATCTGCAACTGCTATGATGGATTATGAATGTAATACAACAATACCTCGTAGACGAGAGGCAACACTTAAGTTTTGCATAAACGGATAAACTAGAAGGCGTTCTGTCGGTGTAGTGCAAAACCCAATCAATCGTAAAAGATTTTTGTGAACAGCCACACTTATCATCTCGACTTCACGCTGGAATGCTGCATCTCCACCAGGACTCTCAAAATCAGTCAAACGTTTAACGGCAACTTTTGTGTTATCTCCAAGCACTCCTCTATAAACCTTCCCAAAACCTCCTTGTCCAAGAACATTTTTCTCATTGAAGTAGTCTGTAGCGAGCTGCAACTCTCTCCATGCAAATCTTTTCAACTGCCCAAATTCAATCCTTCGGTCAACTTCACCTGTGCAATCAAAAAGGAAAAATCAACAAAATTAGCAGATCAAATGTACTTTGAATTTTGAATTTCCTAACTGGTGTAAATCAAGCGCATAAACAAAACTAATAAAAAATTGAATTGACAGATTACTGTGGGAAATATCTGTTTTTTCTCAATACAACCAGCGGTTCAAGAGACATAACTGGGAACAAGTACATTGGAAATCTCGTGGTATTTGTATCAGTTGGAATTTGGAACCATTTTGTCTAAAAGCTTAAAATGTTAAAAGAGAGAATGTGTATATCTATTTAAATTATGTCTTCAACAAGCCCCTCCCTTGCGGACCGAGTTTATTTTTTTATTAAAGGTTTGCAATGTGAACTATTTTTTTAAATGGGTATCTAACAGTGAAACTCACACGGGAACTTTGCTTGCTTTGATACTATGTTAACCACCTCATCTAAAAACTTAAGTTGTTCGAAAGGGCACACATTTATTTATTCAAATTTAGTCTTCTACATTATTTAAGATTATCAAAATAAGCAACACAAACCTGCAACATCTACAAAAACTTCACGCCTGTAGCCTCTGTGCCTACTCTTCCACATAAAGTACAGGAGAAAACCTCCAAGAAGAAGCATAGCAAGGAGGGCACCAGCAACCCCAGCAATGACACCAGTCTTTGATTTATGTGATTTACCTGCAAAGACGGCAATCTATGACTTTAATGTAAAAAAATTATTTATATCTTATTTGAAGCACTTGTTCAATCTTCTTAAGGTTTTATTTTCCATTTTCAAGAAGAAACACACATATTCACTTGTACAGCTCCTTTGTTCAGACCTCCTGACGTTACAAACTAGAGAAGCAGTAGTGTTTCACAAGGTGCATATATGATGCATATGTAGGAAAATTGTTTCAACTTTAATACCGGATTTACAACTAGATACCAATTTTGATGAATAGAATAAAAACTGTATTTACAAATACAGTTTGCTCATATTATAATAGATTGTAAAACGTATATATTGCAGTAAATAATGAAAACAATTGCAGAACGACAATATGCAAAATCGAGAAACAGAATCTGTTAAAACTGTATAACACTTTTAACCCGAGGCCTGTGTCAAACACAGTTTCCTTAAAACAGATTCGCCCCCTCACCGTACGTGCTTGAGGATTGAAATGAACGTCTGCTTCCCAGGATACAACGGTAGAACCAGTAGTTTCTGAGCACCACAAAGACTACTCCGGCGAACTGACTATGTGCCTGAATTATATCACCACCGGACTCGAACAAAACCGGGAAAAAAAAATGCAAAAACGGAGACTGTATGTAGGAGAAACAGAAACTGCAGGCAGATGAATATGCAGATGAATTCGTGTACTGCAGACTGGAAAAACGAGATGACTATATAGACAACTGTAGAATAATTGCTCAATAACTTCATAGCAATTAACATTGGAGTTTTAGGAGTTTCAACAGTTTTGGAAAACCAAAAGTCTATTGAAAAAATTAAAAAATGTAGCAAAACGTGGACACTCCTAAGGGGCCAATTTTGCTCCTTTCGGTCCGACATTCGTGTACGCAGGTCGCGCTCGCACACAAGTTCAAGGTCTGAAGCCAATTTCGGTCCAAGATTTGCACCCCCCCCTGCGCGCGCACGTGGAGAGAGCCTCTATGCTACACATGATTACACCATTCTAAAGTGCAATCCTTTATAAAGTGGTTTTAATTTTCATCCACTTCCTATGTGGGACAAAGCTTAAATTTTTGCTTTCCCACCAACATAAACTCCTTTCACATGGCATACTTTGAGCTTCAATTTCTCATTCACCCGAGCATCATTTTTGACAAGTAAATATATGATTTCGATGTACTCACGGAGGAGAACACAAATCAACTTTCATCTTTCAAAATAGCCAAGCGGGTCCCACTCAAAACTAGTGCCAAAGTCAGCCCATTTTCAGTTTTTTCCAACAGCATATTTTCAGAATGTAATGTTTCTACATTTACCTCCATCATTAGATTCACAAAGGTGGGCAGAATTGATGCCACAGTTCAAGTGGTTCCCTGTAAAACTGAAACAAGCGACTTAAGTTAAACTGAATTCGATCTAGAAAACTGAGTGGAGGAGAGCAAAGGTGACAACAAACAATTAATATCACAAGCAGCAGTATCACCCATCCATGTGCAAACGCACGCACACATACATTTATGTGTTTATTTATATGTTTTTTGAAAGGTATGTGTTTATTTATATGTACATGTAAATAATAGAGAGAGTCCATACTTGTAGCTGGAAACCTGAAATAATTGCTCATGTATTTGGCCACTAAGACCATTCGAAGCAAGCTGGCTGCAAAAAAAAAAAAAAAAAGTTTCATCAGTGCCATATAAAACAAAATAGATAGACATGAACGACTTTATTGCCTAAAGTAAAAAATTCCATTGGAGGGGCAATAAGGCTCTGTAAAGTTGCCATAACATACTAATCATACAAGACTAAACACTTACATGCTAACCAAGTTCGAAAGATTAGACAGTGATTCAGGAATCGATCCTGTGAGATTGTTTTGACTTAAAATCCTGCTTGCATGAACAACATCTTACTTCTGAAGAAATTAAAATGGGGAATATGCTGATGAAATTCTTATAGAATGCTTACAAATATGCGAGCTTCTTCAGGTTTCCAAGAGAATTTGGTATTTCTCCGGTTAAATGGTTATTTTCCAGATCCAGCATGGTCAAATTTGTCAAATTTCCAAACTCTTCAGGTATCTTACCAGTTATGCCATTTCCTTGCAATGATCTGCAGTAGACATCGGTTTAGCAAAGACATCTCAAGTGCGTGATGACAACACCAGTATTTCTATATTATGTTTGTTAAGTTATATTCTCCACTCAATTTAAATAAAGACATTTATTCCAAAGATTGAGTTCTTGAAAACAAAAAAAAAATCACTGTTTTCTGACAAAAAAATGTTGAAGGAAAAAAGATATAGAGAGTCCCAAGATAAGTGCCATTCAGAAGTCCCTTATAAACTTCGTTCACTTTACAGTAAACATCTGAAACTTAAAAATGGAGTAATTGTTTATGATTTCCATTTAATGGATTAATACATGTTCTGAAGGCCTACCTCACGAGTTATTTAAAAATCAATTGATAATGAACTACATATATCAAGACCAAATTTAGTCTCTCGGATTACCAAAAGATGAACTCAAAAGTACTTCATAATGAGTAATAGTTCATCAATGTCAAACTTTTCGACTGGACAACCCCTCTCTGTGGCCATGGAAAATATTTAGGCTTCACAGTATCTGGTTTGGAATATTAAATTCATTTAAGCAGATTAATTTTCAAAATGTCATAGATTTGGAAAGCCAGATGAGTGTTCAAGGATATCTTATATATAATGATCAATTCTTGTGCAGCAAAATTCTGAGAGTACCATAGGATATTTTTTTATTTTTTTTGTTGGGAACTCATATATGGTGGATTTGCATAATCCAAGCAATAATAGAAAAACATGCAGAGGCCAAGAGAATTGATTGTGAGAAATTGTTATCAATTAGGAAAAAAATCTCGTAATAAAACAATTCTCTCAAGAGTAGCCTTCATTGAAAATATACTCTTTTCCATCTCAATAGATAAGCACAATAAGAGCAAACCAAAATATAATGACCTACTCAATGTTTACTCTCATCAAAGATAAGCAAACAATGATTTAACTGAGAGAAACTGCATGCCAAATTATGGTAATCAAAACTAGAATAATTTACACAAACAACAAACTGTATTGCTTCAACTTCTACACATACAGTGTCTGCAGGGTCGTCACAATTCCTAATCTTGGTGACAGGGTTCCGGAAAATCCCATATTAGATAGTGACCTGCAAACACACGATCATGCATCACATCTTACTGATCTGCAAAAATGATAATCATGCACCAGATATAAAGCCGGAAGTTACAATGAAGATGCAAAACCTTTTCTAAATGCAGCAACTTCTGACATTCAGGAAATGGTATATAAGAAAACACATATTTAGGAGAATGAAATTTTTCAACATGAAGTTTCTTACACTGTGACAACTTTGCTATTACCATCACAGATAACTTTGGACCAAGTGCACGGGTTGACTTGATTCTGATTCCAATCTGTGAGCTGAGAAGCATTTAGCGAACCCTTCAAAGCATACAGTGCATCTCCTGAAACAGATGCCAAGAATATGAATTATTGCCAAAAATAATTATGCCAAACCCCACATTCGGCTTTGAGAAAAGAGGCCTAAAAATCTTTACCTGGACAAAAAAACCAACATGGGTAAAAGAGAAAAATGTGGAGCATGAATGAGAAACCAAAATGTATTCCATTTCTGCGAATAGGAAGAGGGGAGAAAGGTACGTAGGAAATTGCCTCACGAAACCTTTCCGGTCATTCACTCTATGGACAACTATTCTTTGCTTAATAGTTCCCATCCTATGATAATAAAGCCAAAAAGACTCCACAAGACAGCCGTATATTCTACATTCTTTTACTTATATGAAAACTCATAATGAGCAGAAAGAAAGATGTAGCAAGATATAAAATGAATATATATTTTACATCAGTTTGATGACTTATAAAGTGACAATTAGCATAATACCTTGGGCATCAGGTGAGACGAAAGAATACAAAACTGCCAGTGATAATACTGCAATAAGCAGGTCCATCTGCATTAATGCCATAGCAAGTGATCTAGATCAAGTTAGAATCTGCTTCCAGTCGTAACTTCAGCCATTGCCCTTTTTACATGTATGAGCATCCAGACTCTGTCAACTATTCAAACAATGCAATAAAAGCATTAAAAAAACTTATTTAGCTGCAAAAGCTCAAGTAGCTACCTTAAAAAGGCAAATTAGGAATTGATATCAAATATCGATTGATGGTGGGGAACGGGATGATGGATTGACGATTATTTCTTAAGCAAGATCTGCATTTTCGAAAACCCGGTAAGGTATAGGTCATTGCTTTTGCCAGGCAGAGATAAACTATATTAATCAGCTTCCACGGTCAAAACAAACTGCTTACAAGAGAGAGAGAGAGAGAGAGAACTACTTGAATAGGAGTTGTCCTTAGAGGGATTTCCACCGAGAAATCCTACCGTACACCTTGCAGCTATTTATTTATTTATTTTAATCCCCACTTCCTATGGGGAACAAAGGATGCCTCTAAACCATTAAATTCATGTTCGACTTGAATGAAAAAAATACCAATGCTTGGATAGGCCGACAGGGAATCCGAGGGAAAGAAGCAATGGAAGGTATTAAAATAAAATCCTTTTCTACTGGTGGCTAGCAGGGTTTTCACTCAGCTTAGCTTTACACTGTCCAAAACATTATTGAATAAATAATCAGATTTATCCTGAAGAAGAAAGGGGGAAATCGTCTTATAGAAGCCCTCAATTTAGCACCCAGTGAATTGAGAAATATCCATAAATCTTCCTCACATAAAGCAAAAATCTTTACAACAAGAATTAGACAACTAAAATAATGTCTACTCCCACCTCCTCAAAATCTCCAACCTTCACCTTTTTCCATTACACAATCATGAGCATATTATAAACAACGAACATCGTTAAAAGTGCCATTTTTCTTGAAACCTGCGAATGTTCGAGTAGAAAAACGAGCATATACATGTGTTTGCGCGTGAAAATTTTCAAGGAAACATATGAGAAAAAAGTACCTAGGCGAGAATCAGAAACGGTTTGTGCTTAATTTGAAGAAGGGTCTGTCGAACTGCAATGTTGCAACAAATCTGAAGTAAACAGAAGCTTCTCTTCTTTATGTTAACAATATTCTACTTTGATTTTTTAACCGTTATTTGCAGTAAATCTGTGCGTTATGCTTGTGAAGAAAGAATCAACTCTTTCTAACATATTCTAATTGTCTCTCTAAAATATAACTACTGTTAGTGATACAACTGCATATTTCGGCAGTACTAAACAAATTTCATGGTAATGTTAAACTGGCTCTATTTTTTCAAAAAAAAAAAAATTTAAACCATATATATTATTTGATAAAATAATTTTATACGTAAATTCAAAAAATTTCATTATTTTTTATTCACGTATTTTTTAAAAAATCATTATTCCAAAATATATTCTTCTCCACAATTGGAGTCAAACAGGAGTAGTTGAATCTTAAAATGGGTAAAATATTTCAATAATCACTATGTATTGTGCTTTAAAATTGTTCGTGTTTGGTAGATATTAAAATCAGATTAAAATTAAAAAATTAGTCGTTATTGTTGACTTTTATTAGACGAGTGAAACCCAATAACGGCTATATTTTCAATTTTAATTGAATTTTAATCACTCCTAAACATTTCAAAGTAATTTTTTAATTGTCGGTGTGTAATGATTTTATTAATCATGTCATCAGTATCGTTAACTTTAAATTGAAATAGACAGAGACACATGAAAATACGAAGTTTAAAATATAGACATCATTGAAAATACAAAAAAGTGATGAGACGGTAGAGATCGTTACAATATATTTTTTAACACTATAATATAACGGTGTTTTTAAATGAAAAATGAGAAAGTGCATCCTCATTTAACCTCATGCCTCTCGAGTGATAATATGGTGTACAATTAG
The DNA here is from genome assembly GCA_019097785.1 of Fraxinus excelsior. Lineage (NCBI taxonomy): Eukaryota > Viridiplantae > Streptophyta > Magnoliopsida > Lamiales > Oleaceae > Fraxinus > Fraxinus excelsior. The sequence continues at coordinate 23,153,608 of CM032638.1, forward strand.
TTTGACACCTCAAATCAAGTTATTGATTTGAGTATGTGTTGTTTTAACAATGGTAAAATTGTGTGAACAAGGTTGTTATCATGGTGTAAGTGTAGTAAAACTGATATTATAATGAGTAGAAGTAAATATGTGTGTACTATTTTTTATTGGCATAGTTGTCTCATTGAATTTTTAATTAGGGTATTTAAAAAATAGTGTATTTTTCTCCTTTACTATGTTTTTTCGTAATAAGATTTTAATGAGGTATATTCTAAAAAATAACAGCCTGTTTAGTAGTGATTTTTCAAACCAAAAATTGAATTTTTTGGCCATTACAAATCAAAGTTAGCCTTCTTTTTTTGACTTCCCCTTTCACGGGTGGGACCCACAAATATTATTTAAGGGGAATTTTTTCTTAAAATATGTTGAAAATGGCCACCAAACATTCACTAAATATGGATAACCTAGAAGACCTTTAAGGTTTACCACCAACTTAATTCAATGGCTTACTTTCACGTGTTAAATATTATACACGAAACTTCTGAAGAAGACGATAATAAGATCTATTTTTTTTTTACCAATTTATCATGTTGACTAAGGCAATCAAGGAGGGATATATGAATATCTTGTATGAAGAAGATATCATGAATCATCGAAGATATTAACGAACAAAATGTGCATGATTCAATGCAAAAATTCTCATGGATTGAAATCAGAGGAGCAAAAATTCAATGCAAAATGTAATTGTTTATCTGGTTGAGTTTTCATAACAATATTTCGACGAGACAACATTTTATTGTTCGAATTTTTTTTTTTTTATAATTTTTGCCAAACAAGGTTTTTAACAATTAGTTATCGTTTAAATAGTTATTTAACCTCTAAGGTTCACTTAACCAAGTTTTCAACAAGGGATGATAAGGTCATAAATTTCAGGTGAAAAACTTTAGTTTCGTGACAGGTACGTAAGTGTCGTGAAATCTATGATTTATAGTCGGCAACTCTCGATAGAATTCTATACGGAAAATAAATTTAAATTTTGACTCTATTAATTATCTTCTATTTTTCGTATTTTCTCTTTAACATAACAACAAAACATTACTTGTTTCAAAATGTACTTTTCAAAACATACTTTTTTATTAGAGAAAGCAAAATTCTCCACCTCCATACCGCCTCCACCATGAATTACCTAACACGCCCTAAATGAAGATACTTTAATCATGACCCGTCTTCGAAAATCCTCGATGGGTTAGGGCTGGGAACGATCGCCATCGACCCTATCATATCCTCGTTATCATCCTTACTTTTCATTCACACATTTTTTGTAAGATTAACAACTTACAATTAGCCCCTGTTTGAGCCACCTTTTTTGAAAATGAGAATGAAAAATATAGCCGTTATTGGGGCCCACACAAGAGATAGAGAATTTGAATTTAAATGTTGATGTGATGGATAACGATTATATTTTTCATTTTAATGAGGAAAAAATATGGCTCAAACGGGACCTTAATATATTTCGTAGATCTCCCGTATAAAAAATTTAAACTTCATCAATCATGCACTAAGTAAAGGCATCCTTAAAAAGTAAATGTTTGTATTAAAATTTTAAAAAGAAGCAAAGGAAAAGTCCTTGAAGGCCAACTTGGAGTAAAATTCAGTCAAAGAATCTTCGTTCCATTACAGTTCCACTACATCACGAGCAAAGCCAACCAAAAGTTACTTAATATTATCGATCACCCTTTTTGGTAGGGTTGTCAAATTGTCACTTTGTGCGGACAATGGAAAAGTTGAAGATCTCTTACTAATCAATCGAATATATATCTAGAAAGATTAATTTCGAACGACGACAACTTGACGCGTACTACGATTTTAGAGTGCGATACTCAGATTCATGTATAGAACATAATATGTTTAACTCGAAAACTAAAAATCTAGAATGAATCAACTTGATATGTACTGCTTATTCCACACAAATGAGTTACTTTTTCACTCGTAGACCATCCTATAGTTTGTTAAAACACATTAAAACATATTTCAATTACTATACATATTAGAAACCCGTCTCGAGATAGAACGAGTTTTCATTCCAAACAAAATTATACTATTCAAAATATATAAACCTACCTCATAAGCGCAAGGGCGGACCCACATGGGGTCATGTGGGGTCAAATGACCCCACAAAAAAAAAAAAAATTGAGCTTTTTTCTTCTTTTTTTATTGAGGTTTTTTTTTTTTTTTTTTTTTTTTTTTTTTTAACCTAAACATTTTTGAAATCTCATTTTTGACCCCACAAAAAATTTGTCTCGATCCGCCCCTGCATAAGCGCATAATAATAAACAGATTAACCTGTCAACAAATTATTGATATTAGCTAACATCATTCCCTCATCAGAAATGTGATAAAACAGTCGTCTGGAAATCAGAAAATACATGGAGATAGATAACTTCACCAGCGCCATGCAAAATAAACTTTAAACTAGAGAGCTCATAAATCATAGGCGCGTGATAGCAATACCTACGTAGGCAAAATACCTCTGCAGCTACTAACAACTGCATAAACCATCATGAAGATAAAGAGAACGGCAATTTTTTGAGATGTGGAATCTCTCAATAGTAAGGCATGTAGCGCGTTGGTCTCCTAAACCTTGGAACCTTCCTGCAACATGCAGAAAAATTATTTTCACTCATTTTTATCAGAATTACACTTAAAAGGTTGAGGTAAACAATGGTTAGAAACTCACCCGTAACCATATGGGGAATAGAAATATGGGGGTACGTATGGCCTCCTGTATCTATATCCAAGGTAAGGATTGAAGCGCCTTCCACGATATTGTTTCATTCCAGGAACATTTGTCCTTTTTGCCATAACCTGTAAATGTGCATATTGAGAAGTTACAGGACATTTGCCACCAAAAAATCTCCATCTAGAAATTTTTTTTATTCTTGCCTCATAGACCCAACATTTTTCATGTTAATTTGCAGATAAACTTTGCCACATTTTAAGTGCTCATTTGGGGGTGCTTAAATAATATTTTAAGTAACTTGTCCAACAAATGTGTGGATAATAAGTAGTGGGCACATGAAATGTGTGGATAAAGAGTGTGTTTGACAAGTTTAAATATAATTTTAGATTCGCCAAACATGCACTAAGATTCATTTGTGTTCTAGAAAGGATGATGTAGGACTAGTAACAATGTAAATTTTCAATGACATTTGGTTTTCTTTTCTCTCCTTTTCTTTCGTGGGAGAGAGTGAGAGAGAGTAAAGTTTGATGGACTTGTGGTTTCCTTTTCTCTTCTTCTTCTTCTTCTTCTTTGTGTGTGTGTGTGTGTGTGAGAGAGAGAGAGAGAGGAACCCATGTAACCTTCAATTGACGTCCATGCAGTTCAGATTCGTTTAGCTGGAGAGCCTCTTGAATAGCTTCTTGTTCAAGAAATTCCACATATGCAAATCCTTTGGGCTGCCCAAACTTATCAGTCAAAATGGTCACACGATTCACTGTTCCGCATGACTGGAAATGCTGCTGAACTTCCTCAGGGGTACATGCATAATCAACCTGAAATCAATGAATGGCAAACTGATTGAAAGATCTGTTTCCAAGAAACTAATTTTACATATTTTTCTCATTCTATATGATCCAAACTGCATCAGAAGACAACACTACTCGTTCATATGCGCAACGCACGTGTTAAAGAAAGAACAGAAGAAGAAATCATATCATCATTTGCAGTTTTTCTATCAATAGAAGTATATTGGCCAACAGAATTAACTCCTCTGACAGGCTTCATGTTTCTCCCTCTCACATTAATACAGACCTATTCTTCACCCCAGTATGTCAATTCCGAACTAGGGGTTAAGCATTTACTCAATTAATTCTAATGTCTAGCAGATATGGGCTTATCATTGTGCGCTACATTGCATACATAAATGAAGAGCAAGAGTGTTTAGTTGCAAATTCTACTGTCACAAGGCATTCAAGGAACAATCCTACATCTAAGATTATAATTCCCTCTTCCTCGTACAATCCCTAAGAGGAGGGAGGTTTGACCCACTGCCCAGGATTCACCTTATTCTAGACAATCTCTTATTACTACAGTCTCGTGCCTATTTAAAATTAGAGTGATGTTTGGTGTACATAATTTGGTGTACATAATGGTGTCCATACACTCACATAGGGTGGGGTCCGCTCGAATAAAATATTCAAGTGGACCCCACCCATGTGAGTGTATGGACACCATTATGTAGTCCAAATTATGTACAAGTAGAGTTATCCTTAAAATTATTATAGGAAAACTAAATACGACAAAACTTGAAATTCGTGTTTCGCTTTTCATATTCATCAAATCAGAATCGTTCATATCAAGGTTATAAGCTATGAAATAATCTAATTGATACTCCACATACTGATCTTGGTTTTAAATTCCTTCTCTGAGAAAAATGATCGCGTACTATTTTAGATATAATATAACAATTTCTTCTCTCTCTACTTGCTTAAGAAGTGGTTTAACATAATATCATAGAAGGTAAAAGTTCTAACTTCAAGTCTCAATGCCATCTATTAAAGAAAATTCCACATGACAGATCTTTTAATTAGAAAAATGATTTCAGTCTGCCAGCTCGGAGGTGTAATGGAGATAAAATTGTAACTAAATAAATTTGTCCAGCCTCTAACCGCTTAAGCCTTAGACAAGGTGGCTTAACATAGCGAGGATATTTTTTATTTTACTTTTTATTTTCTGGCAAGTAAAGAGTTTGACACTTGAGTCATCACTAGCAATTATAAATGGCTTAATGCAAGCGAGAATGAAAAATTATGCAACGACGTTGCTAGAGTCAGGGTAAGCAGATATTTTTAAAAGAGATGTATTCCGTAAATATATCCCGAAAAAGAATATCAGAACCACACTTTGTAGAAAAGGACTCAGAATAATAAAACCACAATAATTTTATTATAAAGGGGTTTAGAGCATTTCTTAAATGGTTCTTTGACAGTCTGAACAAAAAAGGAACAAATAAAATAAGGCAGCATTGAAGTAATGACACCTCACCACATAAGGTTCAATAACAAATCAAATTTGAGGCATTGGCGTCCACCACCCATCGGCACTAACTCTGGCACAGGATTGGCATGGCAATGACAGCCTCTTCAAATGCACAAGAATTTGGTACTCTTGTGCATCATGTGGAATTTTACATCATACTATAACTAGATATTTCAACCACTCATAAGATGTTTGGTGTTATGAAATGAAGGAAATAGCTCTGCGCCAATATAGATTTTCAAACCTTTTACAATCACCAATGTCCCCTATATCATTTACTTTTTTTCCTTTTTCCTTTTTTCCTTTTTTTTTCTTTTTCTTTTTTTTTTTTTCTTTCTTTCTTTTTTTTTTTGCCCTTTTTTCTTTTCCTTCTTCTGCTAAAATAACCTTTTTCTCTTATAATTTTTTGCATGGAGACTTGAAAAAAATATTTTTTCCTCTTATTCTTTTATGTCTGTTCCACTTTTCATCTTTTACAAAAAAGGCAGGTATGAACAACCTAGCTAAAAAGCCAGCCTACTTCAAGGCATAAGAACTCCTTTCACCATCAATATACAGCTATTCAGGTATAAAATGACCCTGCGATAATAGTGAGACAAGTCAAACCCATGACTCCAGAAAAGAGTCCAAATCCATCAAAAAATATAATTTTGAGGAAAATGCAGGTTTTGAAACAATATAGTGAAAAGGAGAAATAACTTCATGTACAGCTTACAAAAATTTAGGATGCATCAATACTGAAATGACAAGAGGACACAAACTTAGCAATTTCAAATGCACGCCCAAAAAACAAAAACAAAAAAATCAGCACTTAGTATCATCTCCAATCTGAGTAGATCCTCCTATACACAAGCATACTGCCTAGCGAAATAGATTCTGCACTAAATGATTTTAAGTTTTTAACAAATTACTGTATTAATGACGAGAAAAAAATATTGCAGAAAACCAATGTTTAAATTTCAAATCAATAAAGATCCATTTGATAACTTCATTCATTTAGAACTTTTTCTATTTTATTTCAAATATCTGAAATATTAGTTCGTACAAAAAAACTAGAAATGAAAAAAGAAAAAAAAAAAGATGCGTAATCATTTAAAGCACCTGAAAAAACAGTCATTAAAGATGACTGAAAAGATGATCATCAAAGAGAATGTAACACTTGATCCTTACATTGCCAACAAAAATGGATCGTGAATCAACCTCCTCCTTGTTTGCCTGTGAAGCAACAGCACCAGCAGGATCTGAAAAAGACCAAAACAATTTAACTGTAGAATCAACAGAAAATGTGAAGGAGACTGAAGGAAGATAACAATAGAGCAACTTAATCATTGCCTATCGATATTGATTACAAAAACAAGGCATTGAGAGCATCTCCAATGGAGACACCATTGCACCAAATTTTGGTGCAAAGGAGTCTCCAATGGAACACCATCTTTTGCACCATTTTGGTGTTTTGGTGCAAAAATGAATAGTGTTGCACCAAAACACCAAAATGTTGCAAAGTCCAATTTGCCCTTCTTTTTATTTGTGAAAAGAATGATTGGAGGGTATTTGTGTCATTTGTATTATATATTATTATTATTATTTACATTTAAAATAAATTTTAAATGTTAAAAATAATAATAATTTTATTATTATTATTGTTAAATGTTAAAAATAATGTCTTTATTATTATTATATAATTTTAATACAATTATTATTATAAAGGATATTATTAGAATTATTATTATAATTTGCATTTAAATTAAATTTGAAATGTTAAAAATAATATATTTATTAATGAATTTAATATTTTCCTTAATTTAACGTAATTATTTAAGCGCTGGAGATGGCCTGACTATTTCATGTCATGTAACAACAATCATAGAACAATTGCTTGTGATCTCTCTTTCTCATGTCATTTTACTTTCCTAAGGCACCTAACCCACTCGGTCATTGTCATTATGTCTATTTCATGCACATCAATCTCTGTTTCTTGTTTCTACTTGTAACACTTGCTTGGTGATGAGTATACAGGAATTTTCCATGGAGATGCCCTCAATTCTGTTTCTTTTACTCCAACGCACAGGTATCCTACCAAGATTTGTTCCCACCTTTCATCATTTACAGACAACAATTGCCTCTATGCCCTATTTTTTCCCATAAAAGAATAAAACTTTGGAAGTACCTGAGTTCTAATTCTTGAGTTGGCCACTACTGCTAACTGTTGCCATGTAGTGCTGCTTATTCTATATTATGTCCTTTTATAGGCTGCTCGGCTGCAAATTCCTTTCAGTAGCCTCTCATCTACCTCTCACGCACTTATATATATGCAGGCACACTCATAATGAAAGAGACAAGACAGACAGACCAGCATCTTCAGTTTCACTTTTGAATGGTTTGTGATAGGAAAATTATATGAAAACTTCCTACATGAGAAATTTAGAGAAGCGGGCTGCTTTATAGTTTGTACAATGCTTAATAAGTCACTTTTTTCTTTTAGCTTTGTTGATGGGTATTGATCAGCATTTCATATGATATCCCTACATCTCCCTTTAAATGATGAGTTCGTAGTTTACCAGCTTTGTCATGCTAAGAACAAATCTCACAACCACCTAAAGTGGTTATCAGAGATGGTTCAGGTACGAATAGTATTCAAATATGCTTTTAGTTACTATTTCATGGACAAAAAACTTTGTTTTTTGTTGGTTGCCAATTCTTTAGTAGGCCTTGACCCACACTCTGCTCCCGCTTTTTATGCATACAGGTTCATGCTACGGAGGTGGTATCTCCAGAAATTGAACCCGGCATCTTGGTAGCATGAACCTGTAGCGCAAAAAAAGTATGAGCAGAGTGTCGGAGTGTGAGCCCGGGCCAAATAGACAAATGGAAGTGCTGAAATCCAAGAAAGAGAACCCTATTATTGCTTGGCTTCCTCATAATTAGTCAATCAGGTATTTGTTTCCAATTTCCAAGTACATTCCTAATATAACAACAACAGCATTTGAAGGGCCTATAGAAATGATAATAATAGATTTTACAATTGTCTTCAATTACAGAAAAACAGGTTTGGGAATATATTTTGGTTAAATAAAAAAGATAAAGAGATCCACCATCCATTACAAAGTTAGACGTTCTTGCAGTTGAGTTATTTCTAAATACAAAATTTGTGTGCACTTGTATTTGTTTTACTCCAAATCTTTACAAACTCCTATTCTCTTCATCTGTTGAAAACGCTTTCTAAGCAAAATAAGCAATCATGTCCATCATATAAATACTGCTCTAACTCATTATAATTAAAAACCTTAGAACAAGATTTAAGTTAAAAACAGAATTAAAAAATCGCAAATGAAAAGGAAAAGACCTTGAACAGCACCCATCTCCTTTTCAACTTTAGCCTGCATTTCGCGAAGTGCAGCAGCTTCCTCTTCCATTTCCTTCAATCGCTTCTTCATCTCATCCAATTCCTACAAATTCCCACATCCACTCAGACCTAATTAATCCAATTCAACAGGCACACACCCACACCACACATACACACATGTATACACTCATCCAGTTCATACAAATTCCCAAATCCACACGTACCCAATAAATCAGATTCAATAGGCACCCCTAACACACACAAACACATACTCATCCAATTCCCACAAATTCCCACGTCCACTCAGACCCAATGATCAAAATAAAATAGGCACCCAACCACCCATCCTCTCACCCAAAAGTGAGAGCAGGTGCAACAGAGAGTACCTTGACAGCGTCGTCATCGGCGGCGGACATCTCAACATCAGCATTGTGGGCGTCTATATCTTCGCCTTCGTCGGGTATTTCTCCTCCGTACACCTCGTGCTCATCCTCGTCCATCTCTCTGTCTTCTCTTCTCTTCTTCTTTTTTTTTTCTTCTTTTTTTTTTCTTTTTTCTTTTTTTCAGAAACTTTTTTGTCACTCACTGTTTATGTATATAAAGACACGTGAAAATATTGTAAATTGCATTTGGGCTTATATTTTTCACGATATTGGGAGCCCAATATAGTACCGACTAACTACACACAATATTTGGGGGAATTTTTATTTTTATTTTTTTCAATATTTTATACATAGGGTCTACTACATATGAGTTGAAATTCAAAAATTTGGCCCAATTCTGATAAAATTCCCTGTACTCGAATCATTTTTCCAGAATACTCCCTCAGGCGACTAATTAAAACAAATGCAGAAAATTACATATTTATTTTAGGAAACTTTGTGCGATATTCCCCAAACTACACCACATCTCGCAATTGAGTTCTTATTCATTTTATTTTTAGATTTAGATCCCCAAACTTTGATTATTTTTGTGCAAATCCTTTTGGATCCAATGGTATTTTTGTCCCCACCGATTTACCAAGTGCCGAGCGAGTCAACACATGTTGCACATTGCCTTCCAGGAGAACTCCTGCATTCTATGATAAATCATGTCTTCTAAGAGAGTCTGCATTTCAAGAACTCTAAGAATCGAACTCACGACCTCTGAACTGTCAGCAATTAAGAGCCACTTCCTTTGCCAATTGGGATGTGACGTCTATGGTGGTTATATTGCCATCGTGATTTTCTTTTGCTCCCCTCTTTTTAATTGCAATAAAGGTATTCGATATTTACTTATTATTGCAATTATATCTTTATTTTTATCACATTCTTACCCTCTATCATTCATTTGCATCCCCTATTTGGTAGTCATTTTTTCTGGAAAAATTTATTTTAAATAGTAATTTTTTGAAAACGCGTGATTTAAAAATAGGGAAATATTTTCGATTTACTTGTAGAATATTTTATAATATGTATGGTTGAAAATGAATAAATATAAAAAGGAGTTTTAAAAAAATGGGAGAGAAAGATAGGCTTAGTAAATCTTTTTGTCTAAATATTTTATTAACATACATTGTAAATAGCAAAAAATATTGTGACACCTTTGTATTTGTTATTTTTATTTAAAATATGATTGAATAGTAATTCTTTTACGCTTTCTTAACATAATTTTTGGACGAAAACAAGATGTGTTAATAACGGAATGTTTAGGTAAGAATGCGACCAAAAAAGATGTTGGGATACAAATGTGACAATTAACAAAGATTGAGACCTTTTAGAGGTATTAAAAAGGTGATATAACAATTGAAAACCTTGAAATGAACAAACGTGGAGAATGCCTTCTCGATAGTGTATAAGAAAAAACTTGTCACAAAAGTCAGATCAAGCTAATGAAAATCATATATCTTTCATTCGCAAAAAGGAAATAATTATAATCTCGATATTGAGAAACGCTATAGAAATTAGTGAAAGTGTTGCTTCTTTGTTTTCTTTTCCTTGCCTTCTCTCACAATGCGTGTGTATCTTCTTACATCCAAACCTAGCAATCTTGTGTGACATCTTTGTATTTGTTATTTTTATTTAAAATATGAGTGACAAGTAAGTCCTTTGTGCCTATAGCAGTGCCTCTTAAAAATTCATTGAACTGAAAGACCTACAGAGGAAGAAAGACAGTTCATAGAAAGAAGGAATAGAGAGATGAGGAAAAAACCATTCTTTTGTTTCTAACCAAACTTTGACCATCTGAAAATTTCACTTTACTGCTAACCCTTATTTGGTTAGGTCCGCTCTTACTGAACGGAAAGACATTCAAATAATACACTAAAGGTCCGATTAATTGCAAAAATGGAGTTTGAATGAAAGAAAATGAATTACAAAGAATTGAATTGTCTAAAATTTATTTTACTAAAAATTATCAATTAATTGTATTTAATTAATATAAATTTCCATTTAAAAAATGTTAAAATTTTGAATCTTTGTGTTCGTTTTGACTTTGTTTTTCATAAAAATTGTTCATTAAAGAAAATTTTTTTTTTTCAATTGTCCATAAAATTTGTTTTCATAGTAAAAAATAAAAAAATTTAAAAAGGTTGAAAAGCATTTTCCCGCCAAAGTGGTGAGAACCTATTCCTCAAAAACAAGGAAAAGTCAAATGGAATATTTTACCAATCAAACATGCAAAAAGTGAAAAGTTGAAAAATATATTCCAACTTCCATGGAAAATGGCACATATCAAACAGGGGCTAACAATTTCCAAACCATACACCAGGTCAAGTTTTTTATTGGTGTGTATTGCCGAAGGGTTTAGGGATTGCAACTTGAAAACGAATAAACTCAAGTGACCGGCAATAAAGTTACTTAACAGCAAATGCATAAAAACATGAATAGTAACTAACTATTGCTTCAATAACGCCACCCAACAACACAAAACCATACAGTATCAGTCTGCAAATGAAATAAACAGCATCCTAATCATAGAGTGAACGGACAACATCGATGAAACAAAATCTCAGCATCTGTAAGCAGCAAATAGTATAACAATTAAGAACTCCTTATCTGAAGAACAGTAAAAATTACCGATAAAAAGGGATTAAAAATTCATTCATAGAAAACTCAGGCAGCAATAGATGGCTTAGAGGCAGCAGATAGTCTAGATCTCTTCTTGGCCAAGCTCTCGCTACGCTTCTCCCTCTGTTCCTTAATTCTAGAAGAAAGAAGCTTTTGGTACTCAGCAGCTTCTGACTTGGCCTTGGCAATCCTCTTCTTCTTATCAGAAATTCTGGCTCTCTTCCTCTGCAAAGTCAAGGGGGTCACCAGCCTCTGAATCTTAGGAGCTTTGCTCACATTCTTACCTGTCATCACACAGTAGCTTCAGTTAACAAAAGATTTTGAATATTCCATAACAATTTTACAACTGAGAATCAAAATTTAATCACGTGTCTGCATCTATACTCACCATTTTTGGTTGTGAACGTTCGACGGTATGTGTTGACATACTTCCTAACATCATCTTCCTTGGAAAGGTTGAAGAGTTTACGGATCTTTGACGCCCTCTTTGGACCTCTCATCCTAGGTTTCTCGACATCAGTTAGTCCTGGCAGATCATTATCACCCTTTTTCACAATAACCAAGTTCAGAACGGAGAGATCAGGGCTAACGATGCATCCACGAACAGACTTCCTTCTACGCTCTCCATTTCTCCTACCGTACCCTCGGAAACAAGGGGTTCCTGTTGAGACAAATGTTTTATATACTTCAAACACAAGAATTCATTAAATTAACCAACAAAGAGGGCACACTAAGTCATAGATCCACATACCGCGATACAGTAAAAGACGAACACGACCTGGAGTCAGAACTCCCTGTTTCATTGGGAAACCTTGTTTGTCGCAACCACCCATAATCTTGAACACATAGCCCTTGAACTCCTGTGCACATTATTTGGTTATTCTCATCTTAATATAAATATCATCAGGAAATCATTGTGTTAATGCCACACTAGAACAGAACAAGTAAAATTAATGTGTCATACCTCACCCAAAGCATCTCCACTTACTTCCTGAGAGATCCTCTTGTCCCAGAATACCCGGCTGCAAGTATCAATAATAAGAAATTGATACCTAATGCATAGTACATGATAGTGGTATACAGTCTAGAACTGAATATCATTTCACTATAAGGTGTTTTTTGTCATAGCAATTAATGCCCAAGCGTTTTTTACTTGCAGAAAAAACAGTCGATTTAGCAGATAATGCGACTTGATAATAGCCAGCAATTAGCAAGTAATAACATTCTTAGATGTGTCTTGAGTCCATAGGTCACCCAGAGAACTAAATAGCATTGCGATTTGTGATTAGTGTTCCCGTCTATGACAATGACGAAACTAATAAAGCCTAAAAAAACAAGAAACTAGTTTCACCAGAGACTATATATTCTAATTCATAAAGGTTCATACAATGAACTTGAATTGAAAAACTTGCAAGAAGAAAAATTTATATCACAAGAATGTTAGATAAAACGAAAAGGATTGGAAATAAGCTGGAATATGCAGCTTACTTAAAACTTGATAACAAGTTTTAAATATATTATTTCCAATAATACTAAAACTAAAAATGTATTATCTTGACTTAACAGCATTCATTTCTAAAAGATGCTTCAATAAACAAGCACACAAAACCACTATAGATTCAAGAAGAGTTCTCTTCTTAATTCTGACTTTAGATTGCTCTGTAACTCTATTTCACCTAATATAAAACCAAACCTCCAACATTAAGATTTATATACATAGAAACAAACCTATATGTCAATAACAACAATTATAACAATGACATAAATAGATTAACAATATACTAGTATCTAAATTGAAACAAATTAGGTTTCAAATGAAAATTACTTAAAGCTAAACAATAAAGAAAAGGCAGTAGTAGATGAAAACGGGAATCATACAGTTTCTGGTCATCGTCGATCTCGAGCTTCTTTTGGCACCCGGTTGTCGGATTTGCGATGTTGAACTAAAAACCCAAAAACAAATAAATAATTAGAATTATCCGAAATAAATAAGACTTCAAACAAAATTACATTGTGTTAATTGTATGACTGCTTGTGAGTATGTATGGGCGAGGGAGAGACCTTCATGTTGCAAAGAACACAGAGGAGGCCACGGAGATGTGATAGAAAATACTCGTAACGCTTTCAACCTCTGTTTCGCAACTAGGGTTTTGTGAGTAGCTTTAGACGATATATATAGTGGTACAGAGTAGGCCCATTCTGGGTTTTGTTTCTCGAGTTTAAAAGAACACGATGTTTTGGGCTGCAATGTACGTTTTGTTATTGGACCCATTACTTCAAGAAACGGGCCTGGTTCAAGTCGATGTCTTGTTTAATCGATCCACATTGATAGACTAAAGTATAAATTCAAGTGCAAATTACATCCATCCATGTTTTTCAACTTTGAATTTCAAAAATCAAGTTTAAAAATTATTCATACAAAAATTGAGTCATAGTTTATTTTAAATATTAATAATAATAAATTATATTAATTAACATACCACCTTCAATCCATCCACCCTATCGAACCTTAATTCATTTCACATCATCTCCTTCGATTGCTGCTTCATTTCATACCGACATCTTCCTCGGTTGCACCTCCATTGGCAACAAGTGATCGTTGCATCGAGCGATGATAGGCACAACGTCGCCGCTTCATGCGCAAAGGCATCCCATTGTCGCTGCTCACGTGTCATTGCGGTGCATGAAGCAGCAACGATGAGTGCCCATTACCGTTGTTTTGTGCACAATGATGATCTATTCTCCAACGACACTGTGCATATGCACCGATGAGACTCCGAGTTAATATAACTAGCAATTTATTAAGCAATAACCAATTAATTTGATAATATGTATGGTAAAATAAATTGTGACTTGTATAATTTGGTATTTGAACTGAGAAATATTACGCGATTTATTAATTTGAAAATCTGTGACCAAAAATATATTGTGAAGTATAAAATTTGTGATTTGTGTTCGAGAAAAAACGCGTGACCAATTAATTTCATAATTTGTGACTAATAAGTAAGTTGTGACATATTAAATTTGTTATCTGTAATTGGAAAATACTTTGTGATTTATAAATTCTAGAATTTGTGACCGATAAATAAATTTTTACCTATAAAATTTGTGAACGAGAAAAAATGTGTGATCAATTTATTTTATAATTCGTGATTGATAAATAAGTTGACATATAAAATTTATAATGTGTAACTATGACATCATGTGGTTGTGACTAGTACACAACTGTGACATCAATATATTTAATTATATATTAATTGATAAATTTTAATTATAACCCGATTTTTGAAATTTTAAACCATATTACTTAATTTTGAAATTGTATGTTTTAAACACTTTATATTTGTATTGTTCCCAAAATTCAATTCGTGGTACTTATTTAATGTCGATAAGGTACTTGTTCATTTAAAATTTTATTTAATTATATTTTAATGGGTTAGCTCTATTCAGATTCAAGTTTCATGCCTTGGACTAATGAAAATCGATGACGTGATAATCAATGAATATGATCGTCATTCATTTCACTTAAGTTTTATATATTCCACGACAACTACTAATGGTATGTTCGTTGATGTCATTTATTGGTTGTAATGTCATCAATTTTCATCAATGAAATTGAATGAATTTATATGAATTGAAATTAAATTAAGATTTGTTACTTAATTGAAAATAAATTAAACTGGAGTCATCTGATTGAAATCAAATTAAAGCGTTGTTACTCAACTGAATAAAAGTGAGTACAATTAGCTAAATGAACTTGTTTGAGCCCTTTTTTATTTTGCCAAAATGCATTTTGGATTAATGATCTGATGAAGAATATGTGGTTAAAAAATATAGAAAAAGTTGGATTTTCGTGTAATATTATTTTATTAAAAAATGTTTGACTTGGATGCATATTGATTGAATTCGAGTTTGGATGCACATACCTTCAAGTTTGACTTGGGCTAGTTCTTATGAGGATTGAGAAAGCATCCGAGTAGGACTACTAGTTCATTCACATGGACAGGAAAGCACCATGGATCAGTCTTGACATGCTACGACTGTTTTGGGTTTCTGTATTTGCCGACGTCCGAAGTTAGAAACAAGAACATAATAGGATGCTGGCTCTTTGACCTGATGAAATGACTGAATTGTTTAGTGCCCTGACTTGGTAACAAACTGTTCAGGGGAGGACGCAGAAGTTTAAAGTTAAGGGGCATAATCGAATTTGTAAAGAAGTTGGGAGAGATTTTACTATCGAAATTTACATCCAAAAAAATCATACCCCGTGTAATTTTACATCCGAAAATTTACATGGGATATGACTTTTTCGAATATAAAATTTCGAGATTTTTGATATCATATTCCATATAAAATCTCCTAATAAAACGATTAAAATTATATTGAGAAATTTGTATCGCAAAAAATAATAAATATTAATGAAATAATGAATTTTTTTTAAAAGAAAATGCGAGTTCGAAGCATTTCTTCAAGACTCACGTTTAACGCGTCTTTAATTATTTTCGATATCTGTTTGGATTATTCGATATGCCTATAATGTAGTTCTCGAAATAAGTTTTGAAATAACATAAGCAATTTATAGATTTGATTAACGTACGATCGTTGAATTTTTTTTAAAATTAGCATGTTATCGAAATTTTCGAAAAACTATTTTTGAACGGCCTACTTTGACAACTCGTAACAATTGCTACGATTGATCGTTTCGTACACCATTAACGACATAGAAAATTAGAACATAAGCACTTTGAAATAGTATTTAGAACGAAATTTTTCGATTTCGTTTCACATCCTATTATGACTTCGAAAATTGAAAAAAAAACATAGAAATTTTAATTATTAAATAAAAAAGACAAAGTTGGGGGGTGGGTCACATGACCTCCTAGGCCACCCTTCCTCCGCCCATGAACGGGTTCTACTTGTGAAGTCTTGTTAAAATTGTGTTTTTGGAAACATACTTTTATGCATGAGATGTTTGTTGGATGTGGAAATTTAATTTTTACAATAGGAAATTGATTTTCCTATGAAGATTAAATCCAAATGGACGGTGGATCTTAGATCACCTTAAGATCATAGGAAGTTTTATTTAAATCGTCATACATAAAGGTGAGTTGATAACCTTGAATGAGCTTTTAATGGTCTAGTCAAATGTTCCCTCCCTTAGGTCTTTCCCCTTGTGCTCCTTAGGTGCCCATTTCCTCTTTGAGAAAATGAAAAATAGCTAAACCCTAATTCTTATAAAATGTGTCCTAAAAGGGCATATTTATACCACACAATAAGAGTTTCATATTTACACAAATTTCCTTGAACTTTATTGTGGTAGACCAATTAAGTCACACACATTTATTGGAGCCAAAGAGGGACTTAGTCGGATTCACAAGACTTAAGCTCCAATAGATGTTTCCAATCAAGTTAACTCTTGACCAATTGAGATACATATATTAATCACGGCTTACTCTGGCGAAAAATCGAAATTACACTCTTGAGTAGAGTGAAAGTTATGGAAGCCAATTATAATTCGGTAACAATATATGTTGACCATCGTTTCACGAGTCAACCCCCGTCTGATCGTCAATATGTTAAAATCGTCAAAATGACCGTTTTGACCTTCAACATGTATTGCCCTCTAAGTCCCATTTCTTAAAGCGAATTCGTTGCGATTACATAACAACGCCAGTCCAACGAAATCATCGTTGGACTACTGATCTCAGGTTCAATTCCCTTTAGAAATTATCTTAGAGTGACGATTGTCTCATCATAATGATTAACGGATTCCATTATGCGTATATGATCTCTAACTACTTTGCTTAGGTTCCCAAAGCGCCGAGATCGATCTTCTAATTAAGACTTTACTCATTGGTACCTTAAAAATTTTGAACTAGCAATTAAATGTACATTACTTACTCAGTAGGTGACTTATTCGATAATCGAGTGATATCTCATTTTGAGTAGTCACAAATGAGTAATTTACGCGGTCCCGTTCAATGTGCTTCAAAAATACGTTACTGTTCTTATTTCCAGATCTAGACAAATTTTAAATGTACATTACTTACTCAGTATTTAGGTGACTTGTTCGATAATCGAGTGATATCTCATTTTGAGTGGTCACAAATGAGTAATTTACGAGGTCCCGTTCAATGTGCTTCAAAAATACGTTACTGTTCTTATTTTCAGATCTAGACAAATTTTAATAAGAACAATAAAATCTTATTAACATAAAGCGTCCAACTTTATGTACCGGTTGTGAACGACATATTTTGATCATATAACGAATCGTGACTCACTATACCCAAATCGTCGAGTATACAATTTGTTATATTTCATATGATACCTTAGATTATTGTCACAAATTCTAACACGCGAATAATTGAAATGTTAATTTAAAATGTCGTTACAATATACTTACTATAAAAATGGGCATTAGACTAACAATATTGACATGTGTTACCTTATGCGCCTTTGGATGTGATGACCTTCTTGGTTGACGTGCACGTTTGGACGACTTTGGGTATCTGTGTGTATCCTTTTGGATGCACGCTTTGGCATTCACTTCATCTGACTTCTACAATTCTGAAATCATTCTATGTTCATTTCTCTTTTGAGATTTTGAAGATTCTTCATCTTGAATCTTCTTCTAGATCTGATTCTTTACAGAATACAGTGCAAATATAGAGGAGAGTAAGGGCGGTTATGTTCTTGAGTAAACAGTAACACAAATAGAGAGGAATCTGCAATCTTGAGTGATTTTTTGAGTTTTGATTTCTAGAAGTTGCACCTTGGATGATTTGACTTCATTATAATAAGGTGATTTCTTCATGTGATGGTAGCTTGCTTAGGGTAAGTACGATTTGATTTCATGAGTTCTTTTATTTTCTTTGCTTGTTTGGTAAAATTAATCTAATCTTTCGTTGACCCTGATCATTACACTAGCCTTGTTCTACAATAATCACTTTTGCATTTTCCAAAAAGAATCTAGCTATTTTCGTTCACTGGATAATATAACGTTGAACATTGTACATCACAGTCAGGCTTAAATTCTTTCAATGCCATTCAGAAACAAGCAGCTTCCTAATTTTTTCATTGTCGTTCGTTCATAGAATAATATATTTTTAACTTTTGCACGTTTCCTTATATCCTTCATAACCCGTTCCTACTGCTACTACTCCCACCTGACTTTTTCAAATAACTCAACCTTCCAATCAGCATCAATCCTAAAGTAATCCAAGAACCTATGTGCAAGCCACTTCTATGAAACATGTCCCTTTTTCTCCATCTACTACAGGTATACTTCGAGGTGTAAGAATCTATCTGAACAGCATCAGAATCATCAGTTTTGTCTATGTTCAAATCCACTCACCCTGATAACAGGTAGAACATACATCCATGCAAAAATACTCATTAGCCGAGGATGCACAAAGCATTTATGTCAAAAAATAAGGCTATTACTGTTGCATATCCATATTACTGCTGTTACAGTATATATATACAAGTTGGTATTACCCTTTTAAAAAAGAGTAGGTATTACATGTCTAAACTTAGTAGAGAACATTGTCAAGTTCCATTCTCTATTATGGTAAAGATTAAAAGAAGCTAAGTAGCATTTCCAGCACAGCTTCGACAAGCTGTTCCTCGCACTCTAGAGTTCGTATCCTGGGAATCTAGATTTCTCTGGCATAAGCATATCAAACCAGAGGCAAGCAGATCCGGCTAGTCCATGGAACAGAGAACACGTGTTATCATCACCATCATAATGTGTATCAGCAATTGTTTTTCTTACATTGTGATATAAGTAGCTCGCAAATGCCTTTGCTCGGTCTTCGTATACACTATCTCCCGTAAGGCGCGAGAGAGAAAGGAAGGCATAAGTATTCCCAGCAGAGCCATCGGCCAGTCCCACTTTCTTGAGTAACCCATTTTTCCAAACAACTTCCCCAGCTTCGATGGCTGCCTCACGAAATTCTCTATTATTTGGTAACACCTGCAAAAGCAGAAGGTCGAATTGGTAAACACCGTGATTAGAACGAGTAGAGGGCAAATACCCTTGTGCTCTATACCATTTAGACTTTCATAAACTGCTGACCTCTGATGCTTTGCACAGGGTAAGGGCTACGCCAGTCGCTCCATGGGACCACTGCACGAGCTTATCTCTTGGGTTTCCTTCACTAAGGGGATAATTCCCGCTGTGAGGAAACCTGTTACTCATCATGTACCTCAAAGTTGCCTTGAGGTCGTCAATATCATTGTTTGACAGAGAAAAATGTAGCAATACATGCAAAATACCGGCCAGTCCATGAGCTGCGCCCCAATACCTAGTTCCATGCCATCTATACATGAGCGGGCATGCCATATTATCCGATGCACCAACCCTGCCTCCTGCTAGCACGGCTTCAACAACTGGCATGAGAAGATTACTGGGTACCACTTCGGCTCCTAAGTACTTGTTTATAAACAAAGCAGCCCACAAAAATCCGGCTCGTCCGTAAAGGAGATCGTAAGACATTCCAAACCCTCCTTCTTCTGGTCCAACCGGGAGGGCTTTTTCTTCCTCCGCCATCTAAACACATGATTCATAAGTGCGGAAGAATGACCAATGCAAAAGATACAGAAAGCTACAAAGTTCGATTAAGCTTAGTGTATAAAAAGTAACATGCCTCCAGAAAACGAGTCACGTAGAAGTCTCGCTTCACTTGGTCCCCGCAATAATTTGCAGCCACAGCGCCAAGAGCATAAATTCCTCCTCGACCACACAGAAAAGTCACATGCCTGAATATGCTAAAGAAAAATATGAGCTAACTGCCGACTGCGATATAATTGACAACAATTTAGTCTCCTATGCTCGGAGAGAGGAAGAAAGATCTCAAAAAATCCCAAAGAAATACTTGCTAAGCTTAAAAAGTTCAATTTCAAGTATTGACTAAGTTACTCTCAAATAAGTAACATAACATCAGTTTCTCTCTCAGAATCTTCGTTTTCCTAAATGGGTAAATCAATATTCTAAATTCTAACTTTATCAATACGTTCTCATATAGACCACAAAAAATATTAATAAAAGAGGTATTTAGCGTTATTAACCAAATTTACTCCCACCTGGTGGAGGAAAGAGCAATGGCGGCGCAGGCATCCACGATCTCGACGCACAATTGCAGGTCTCGGTGGTTACCGGTGGCCTCATAAGATCTCAAGCAGGTGAAAGCTGTACCCAGAAGACCCGTATACACTGTCGGGTCTAATTTACCATTATTGCCCCGACCCGTCCATGTCACTTCCACAACCTGATTTCATATGAATTTCATCAATTTCACAACCACAACCAAACCCATAAAAAACAATCGCTCGTCGATCCGAATTAAGAGGCACTATAAGAAGAAAAAAAGGTTGAAATCTTATTTGTTAATTATATTTTTGTATGAATTTCATATCCACAATACAACGCAAAAAAGTATTACAGTATAAGAGCAAATGAACGCTTTTCCATCCGAATTAACATAGTTTAATATAATAAGTTAAAAATATTATTTATTCTATCGATTAAACCTGTTCCTTGAGAGAGATTGCAGCTTTGAGAAAAGTGACCGCTGGGAGTGAGAGGTTAGTAGCCGTTGGATCACCTGTGTGGAGCATATCAAACTGTTCATGATTCCCTTCTTCATGATTTGTGTTATTACTGTCAAATTTTACCACAGAAGATGACATTCTCTGCTTTTTTACTTTCAGGTATTTTTCCCTCAAATTATGGCTAGAAGAATAATGGATTTATGCACATATATATATGGTACCCTGGGGGTGTTAGAAGTCCAGATGGAGAAGGAAACGGTGTGCAAAAAAAACATTGGAGGTTCCCAACTTTACTTGAAGTTTCATTTTAGTCACTTAATTGTTTTTAATTCTAAGTTTCTTGATTAGCCCTCGATTGGTTTTGCTCTAGATTAAAATTTTAGTACATTTTCATAAAATTTAATGAAATATATGAATAAAAAGTTGTTAAAAATCTTAAATCTCATAAAATATGTGGTTAAAAATAAGTTTGGAGAAAAAAAATTAATTTTAAATATGGGGACCAAACATGGACTTAAATTTGAATTATGTTTTAGTTTGGTCACCACTATTTCGCTCCAAATGCTAACGTCACTTCCCACCTAGGAGACGTAATTTGTTACTTAATGAAGCATGTTGGTTAACACAAATCCAATGAAGTAATTCTAAATTGTAATTCTTTTTTAAGTAATTTTGTCTCGTCCCCATGGGTCCGCTTCTGGGTTAAACAATCAATTTTCATATTAAAAATGCAATTTTATAATCATTTCAACACAATATACTAATCAAGATAGAAGTTCATGGAAAAAAAAAAAGGTCAACAATGCAATAGAAGATGGCATTGTAATTGAGGAGATTAGCAAAACGCAATTGTAAATTATCGGTTTCAAAAAACAATTTGGTGACTAAAATAAGACTTTGTTCAAAGTTGGGTGACCTCTCCCAGTATTTTATACCCTGTGTGCGCGCCAACAGAAAGAGGACAGTGCCCTCTAATGACGTAGTTGGAATGTTATTCGGTGGGGGCTGTTATATCCTCTGTGATTGCCACGTCATTCAAGCTGTACGGATGAATTTCACGAGAATCGCGCGACTGTGATATAATAATCCTCAAGGCTCAATAGAAGTTTTTGTCAATTATAATTATTGGGTTAATTTCACAAATGGTCACTGAACTTATCTTAAAATTATAAAACGGTCATTAAGATTTAAAACTTGTAGAAACGGTCACAGAAATTTCATGCGTTTTCACACACGGTTACTAAACTTACTATTAGGACTATTATGATGTCAATTCAAACTTAAAGGACCAAAACACGTGGACATAAAAGCTTGAAGACCTCATTGGTAAAATTCTTCATCTTATCTCTTTTCCCATGGGCGTCGCCAACCATGGAAACCAACGTCCAGCCACCATTGTCACCGGATTTTTGCACGACCAATATCTCATTGTCAACCTCTACCATCCTGACACGAACAACAACTCCAAAACATAGCAAAATCGAGCCAATTTCAGCTCAAAATATGCCTCTTACGCACGATTTTCTTCAAAATTTGAGCAACTCCATTGATGCACATGTTAATAACACCCAATAGGTCGCTCAAGCTCAACAAGGCGCATCCAGACATGGTCTTATTACACCAAATAACATAGAAAATCGAAATCTACAGTAGAATTTCGAATCAGTGAACTCGCGGCCAACAATCACATTTTTCGACGACGATGGTAGTTCCCACGATCGCATACCACCTATTCTGGCACCCTCCCTTCATGGCACATCTATTCCAACCATGGGTTATCGGCAATTTGGGCTTAATGTGGAAGAACATGCTGGGACAGTTCATACGCAAGGCAGCCCATCGATTGAGGTTTCTGCAACAAATTAAGACTACTGCAGTGATGTTTGGGGTAGATTGAGACCATGGTTGGGGTCTCCTGGGTGTGGGAAATCGACTGGTGGTGGTCCGCGATCAAGTTGCTGGCCGAAAAATGAGATTTTGACAGTTTTCAGATTTGCGAGTTGCTGACTTTGTGAGGTGATTCCGATCATATTAGTTGACGGTATAGTGAGATGCTGGGTGATAATTGTAGATGAGGTTAAGGGCTTTCTATTGGTATCATATATCCAACGATTTAGGTGGTCGAAAGGTGGCGGGAATTGACTCCATAGGTAGCGGTTGTGAAAGGCCAAAAATCGCCCAAGTGAAGGAGAGAGACTTTTGAGGTCTTCAACTTCTATATCTACGTGTTTTGATCCTTTAAATTTGAATTAACACCATAAAAATCTTAATAGTAAGTTCAGTGACCGTTTGTGAAAGCACATGAAACTTCAGTGACTGTTTGAGATAGCGCATGAAATTTCAGTGACTGTTTCTGCAAGTTTTAAATTTCAGTGACCGTTTTGTAATTTTTAGGTAAGTTCAGTGACCGTTCGTGAAATTAACCCATTAATTATTATGTACTAATAAGATAACGTTTTGTTTAATGACAGGTGTGTGCCGAAGTGAAAAGTGGTGAATATACTATTGAAATTAATTATTAATTTTGATTTAAAATTTAAATATGATTTAATTTATATCAAGTGCGTGTTTGAGCCACATTATTTTGAAAGAATGTATTTTGAAATAGAAGATTGGTGGAGAATGTATGGTTGAAAAAGAATGAAAAGTTATTGATTTAATGAAAAATATGTTGAAAATAAGTAAAATAATGAAAATAAAAATTTTAATGTGGCTCAATCGAGGGGCAAAACAAGGGTTATGTCTTATCATATAGAAGAGCTTTGCTTGAATTTAAACTTAATCGTGGGATTATCACCAACACTTTTTATTTCAAGTGATTTGAAAAAAGAATCGAGCTTAAGAGTACAGAAAAAACATACAAATAGCTTATAGAATGCACACAATAGGCGGGGTCCCTTTTTTTTGACAATATTTAATTCACATGGAGCCCACCCACATGTGAGTATATGTAATTTTTTTGTACAAATTTTCCTTTGAAAAATCATACAAGAAAGTACAACTTTTTACATCATAGAGTTCATTGAATTCGAATTCAAGAATTTAGCTAAGGAAGCTGAAAAGGTATTAATCACATGTTATCGATGATAGTATATTCGAGATATCACGTCACTTATTTCCTTTTTTCTCTAGTCGAATACATTGGTAATACATCAAGAATTCAACACTTAAAACAACAATTCAAAAATCCAACAAAAAACTAGCAATGCAACAACACTTAACAATAAGTTGACAAGACAACAATCCAAAAATTTTATTTCAATATAAATTATTATAAAGTGCCTGCTAAATATTTTGCCGTTGTTTTGTTTTGATTTGATTAAAATTCAATTAAAATTTCGAGTTAAAGTTAACAATTAATTTTAACCACATATTTTATAGGACGCACAACTTTTCCACAATATATTTCATCAATTTTTACATCTAACAAACAAGGGCTAAATGTGCTATGTGTAATCTAGGGACTTGAAATCAAGTGTGAAGCAATCAATAAAATTAAAAAATGATGCTATAATCAGTTCAAACCCTGAATTTAACTTAGTGCTTCCTCTTCTACCTACAATTATACAAAATTAAAAATGATATGATAAAAATATTGTTTGGAGCTTCTTCATGAATTAAAAAAATATATTAAAAATAAGCATAATTGAGGACGAGAATGCTAATAGTTTGAATGTTTTAATAAGGTTTTTGAACTCATTTGCAATTTTTAAAAAGTTTGGGAGCATAATTGTAATTTATTTTTTTATTTTTATTTTTATTTTTATTTTTTGTTTTATTCAAGTATGAGGGTATATTGTTCATTTATATTGAAAAATAGTGAAAATGTCGTTTTTCGCAATGAAACGTTGAAATAAGGACGAAAATACAAAAAAATAAAATAAAAATGAAAGTAAGGACGTTTTATGCAATAAGTGTCAAACGTAGGGACGTTTTGTGATATTGACCAAGTACAAACAAGTTTGAAACGTAAGGACGTTTTTCGCATTAAGTGTAAAACGTATGGACGTTTTGTGCTTAAGCATTTTAATAAGGCTTTTGGACTCACTTGTTTGGGAGTATAATTACAATTTATTTTTTATTTTTATTTTTATTTTTTTGTTTTATTTAAATATGATGGTATATTGGTCATTTTATATTGAAAAACGGTGAAAAAGACGTTTTCCACTGAAACGTTGAAATATGGGCGAGAGTGTAAAAAAATGAAATGCTTGGACGTTTTGCACACTCACTGTCAAACATAGAGACATTTTGTGCTAATAAGTCATTTCAAAAGTGTTTAAAAAGTTTTTTGGGTTTAAGGAATTGAACTAAGACCTCTAAATAAATGATTGATTCCTCACCACTAGAGCAAATATATTTTATTGTTACATTTGTGCAATAACTTGTATCTATCTCATAAATTATTTATAGTTTTTTTGAAAAATGTTTTTAAAAAATTTATATTCAAACATTTTACTTTATTTTATAGACATAAAAATAATTAGTCACAATTGATAAATGACTTAAGAAATTTAATATTGCCTAAAAATCAAATAAATTATACTTTAAATTGTTTTTACAATTTTAAGCAATAATCTGTTGGTCCAACCACTAATCCATCGGTTCGACCAATACTTATCTCTGATCAATGCTCGAATCGGGTCTAATAACTATAAGTTAATGTATATTATTGTTTTAAAAATTCATTTCAACTATTGTACATTCTCAAATTTCTCTTTTATGAAAATTAAATTGAATAGCTCCATAAATTTTAATTTTTTTAAGGCAAGTAAAATATCTAAACTAAAATTATTAACAACCTTAGAGGTGGCTAGTGTTACTAGGTTCCCCGATCAACCCCTAGGTCAACAATTCAAAATTCGGCCACATGGAATTTTGGGAAAATTAAATTACGCAGTATTGTGAATTGTGGTTCTTAAAACACGCCTTTATAAGTAGAAGTGCATTTTTGGTTGGCCGGTCCACTTGGCACGTTTTTACTGGCTCATTAACTTTCAATTGGATCTGTTTTTCTTTGGACTCACCTGGACCGTTGGATCACATCTATGGTTGAGGATTGGAGTATAAATATCCCCTTTGGGCTAATGTACCATTATTATTTTCATGTCTTTTGCCTATGTTGGTTTCATGCTCTTATTCTCTCTGGCTGAGTTGATTGTGCAGTATTTTTCGAAGGTTTTACTTTTGATTTGAGCCGTTTACTTGGTGGTTTCAGAAATTGTTATAATTCCACTTTGTTGAGCCTGTAGTGTCGTGTATTGTTAGTGTAGTGTTCATTGTTTTAGGTTTCATTTAGGGGTTTCATTTGGAACTATGAGGTGTTGTTTCTAGGGTTGAATAGGTGATTTGGGAGATTTGTTTGTAGATCGATGATCGTTAGTGATAGTTCGAATATGATTTCTTGGTTCTACGAACTCTTACTGCTCTCTCTTGATGGTTCTTGTATAGTGACAGACTCTATTTACCTCTAAGCCCCCCAAATTAGGCTTGACCGAACTGGATTAACAATTTTATGTGTTATTTACATTCTGGTGTGTGCGTTCTTGGGTGTAAAACTAAGGTTGTGCGTGTTATTTTGCAAATATAATACAAATAGTTGGTATCAAAGCCTCGTAAAGCTGTGGGTAAGGTTTTCAAATTGATTTTTTCAGTTTCTTTTTCGTATTGATGTGTATATTCAACTGTGCAGTTTTTTGTCATTGAAATCCTATTTGAGCTGAGGTACTTGGATTCACGTGGGGGTTGCACTGTTATGAAAATTGACATTGGAATCTTTTAATAATGTTAAACATAGTATTTTGGTGAGATTATTCCAATTAACCCCCTTCAGTAATTGATTTACAATTTTATTAGAAATCTGTAAATCTGTTAATACTCTGATTTAGTTCTTTCATAATTTGATTAAATTGGTTGTCTGCAATAGGAGCACGTGTATGTTTATTATCTTTTGCTTATTCAATCTGAGTGTTTGGTACCAACTGTTTTTGCTCAGTTATTGATTGTTTGATCTTGCTTCAGTCTGTGCATATTTTAGTAAGGTTGTTTTTCATTCTGTGTCATGATTGCTTGTCATACATTGCACGATTTTTTTTTCAAATCTTAAGTGATTTTCAGATTGAAAACCAATTATGTCTACGAGTAATAGCCACCATTTTACAGAATCTATGATGGGTTTGAAGGCCGAATTATCATAATTCAATGAAAATGAGGATTACCCGATTTGAAAATAGAAAATGAGAGTCATATTGGTCTAACAAAGAGTTGTTAAAGCCCTTGATGATCCTGCAACATTTTTTGATGAATTGAAAGCTAAACGTGACAAAATTCTAGATATGAATGAAATAGCATACAGTTTTATTATATTGCAGCTATATGATGATATAGTAAGACAAGTTGAAGAACATACCACTCTTAGGGACTTGTGGACTAATTTAGATACTTTGTTCCTAACTAAGATATTGCCTAATAAGATCTATCTCTTAGAGAAAATTTTTTAGCTTTAAGATGGATAGTGGAAAGAACTTGGAAACAAATTTGAGTGACTTTAGTATCCTTGTTAAGAGTCTTGCTCATAATGGAAAGAAATTTGATGATGAAGCCCTCATCGTGATTCTTCTTAATTCCTTACTTGATCCATTTAAGAATATAAAGAATGCATTAAAATACTCAAGAGAAGCACTAACACAAACCATTGTACTAATGCCTTAAGATCTCGGGAACTAGAGATCAAGAAAGAATCTAAAATAAGTACGAGAGATGAAATTATGTTTGTGATAGGGAGAATTGAAAAGAAAGAACATAACTTCAACAATAGAAGATTCAAATCCAAATCTAAAACCAGATCTAAATCAAGAGATAAAATCAGTAACAAGTGTTATCATTGTGGAAAATTAGGGCACTTCAAGAGAGATTGCTATGAATGAAAGAAGAAACACAAGGATCACAATAATAATGAATTGAATAATTCAACCGTGGGTTCTGAGTTAGATAGCCTACTTGTAATGATTGTGTCAAATGAAGAAGTTGATAATGACTGGATCTTGGATTCAAGGTGTACATTCCATATGTGTCTGAATAGGTTATAGTTTAGTAATTACAAAGAAGTTGAACCCAGGAACATGTATATGGGTGATAATAACTCTCAGAGTGTTCTTGGTATTGGTGACATTACCATTAGAATATACGATGATATTGTTAGGCAATTGAAAAATGTAAGGTATGTCCCAAACCTTTAAAGAAATCTCATTTCATTGAAAATTCTTAAAGATAAGGGATATTCTTTCAAGTTAGATAATAACACTTTGAAAGTGATGAATAGATCTTTGGTAATTCTTAAGGGACCTAAAAGAAATGGATTGTACTATCTTATGGGAGAGGCTGTTACTCCCTAAGATGTAAAATCTTTGACCATAATTGAAAACAAATCTGAATTGTGGTACAATAGAATGGGACATATAGGAAATAATGGTTTAAAGTATTTAAGTAAACAAAAACTACTTGGGAAAGATATTATTGAACTCCTCGAATTTTGTGAAATATGTGTATTAGGAAAATAAAATAGTGTAAGCTTTGAGACTGGGTTATATACCACATTTAGGCCCCTAGAGTATGTCAACTCAAATTTATGGGGACCAGAAAGTCATCCCACCTTTGGAGGCAATAAGTACTTTCTTTTTATAGTTGATGACTACTTAAGAAAGGTATGGACTTATCCATTGAAAAATAAATCTGAAACATTTCAAAAATTTAGAACTTGGTGGAAAATGGTGGAAAATCAACTTGATAAGAAGTTAAAGACTCTAAGAACTGATAATGGATTAGAATTCTGTAATGCTGAGTTTGATAGCTTCTGTAAACAAAAGAGGATTGTAAGAAATAGAACTGTTAAACACATACCTCAAGAGAACGGGGTTGCTTAAAGAATGAATAGAACTCTAATGAATAGGCTTACGTGTATGCTGATCAATTCTAGATTAGCTAAATGTTTTTGGACTGGGGCTGTGACTACAATTGCTTATCTTATAAATAGATCTTCATGCAGTTCTGTTGAGTTTAAGACTCCACAAGAACTTTGGACAGGAAAGCCCTAAACCTTTCTCACATTAGGGTGTTTGAATGTGCATCATATGCACATCAAATTGAGGAAAAGTTAGACCCTAGAGCCACTAAATGTGTTATGCTTGGATATCCTGAAGGGGTGAAAGGGTACATGTTATGGGTGTTAGGTGTGCAAGGCATTAAGATATCATTAATAGTAGAAATGTGGTATTTAATGAGTCTGAAATGCCATGTTTGAAAAATAAAATTGATAATCCTAAAGAGCAAATAAAAGAGAATACTTTGCAGTTTTAAGGTGAAGTTAGTTAGACTCAATCATACTCAACCTGAAAACGTTGAAACTGATGTTGAACAATCTGATGAAAATATTGTTAAAACAGATCGAGGTGAAGTAGATGTACCTCAAGCTAAGGTTGAGATTGATATTGAGAACACAAATATCCCCACAAATGAGGCTAACAATCAAGATTATCAATTAGTTAGAGATAGGGAAAGGAGACAAGTCAGACCAAATCCAAGATATGAAATAAATAATTTAACTGACTTTGCTCTTATCTCTGGTGAGTTATTATAACATTCAGAACCCTCATCTTATAAAGGGGCCATGAATAGTTTTGATTCTGAAAAGTAGAAAGATGCCATGAAGGAGGAAATGAAATCCTTAGTTGATAATAAGACATGTAAATTGGTAAAGAAACCTAAAACTCAGAGAATTGTTCAATGTAAATGGATTTTCAAAGTCAGGGAAGGGATTAATTCAAATGACCCTTTGAGATATAAGGCGAGACTTGTGGCCATGGCTTTTACTTAAAGGGAAGACGTTGATTATAATGAAATCTTCTCTCCTGCAATCAAATATAAAACAATAAGATTGATTCTTGCACTAGTTGTTCAATTCAATTGGGAACTTGAAAAATTAGATGTCAAGACTGCTTTCTTATATGGGGAATTAGAAAATGACATTTATATGAGTCAACCCCAAGGATTTGAAGAAAAGGGAAAGCTTGATTTTGTGTGCAAGTTACAAAAGTCTTTGTATGGATTTAAACAAAGTCCTAGATAGTGGTACATAAGGTTTGATACATATGTACTTAAAAACCAATTTTAGGAAAAGTGAATATAACCATTGCTTTTACTAGAATAATACTAAAGTTGGCAATGAGGGGTATCTACTTTTATATGTAGATGATATGTTGCTAGCTATCTCTAGCAAATCTGAATTATTGAGACTCAAGAATCTCCTAAAATCTGAATTTGATATGAAAGACTTATGGAATGCCAAGAAAATTTAGGGAATGGTTATTAATAGGAACATGAAGGAAAATATGTTGACTATATCCCAAGAAACATATTTAAGTAAAGTCATTACCAAATTTGGTATGAAGGAAGCTAAGTATGTTAATGTTCCTTTTACTGCCTACATGAACCTCTTTTCCGCCCAATGCCCCAAAATCGAATTTGAATTCAAAGATATGCAAAACATTTCATATGCTAATGCCAAAGGCCAGTCATGTTTTCTAGGGTTACTATTAGGCCGGATTTGCATATTCTATTAGTTTTCTAAGTAGGTTTATGTCTAATTCGGGGAAGCCTCATTCGACGGGGTTAAAGTGGTTATTGAGATATATAGTTGGAACACTTAGAGTTGGTTTGGTAGTTAAGAAGGGATCTAATTCATTAACATTGAAAGGGTATGTAGATTCTAATTTTGCTTGGGATAAAGATCAAAGAAAGTCTACTACCCCATATTTCTTTATACTTGGTGATAATTGTATTACTTGAAAGTCACAACTTCAACATATTGTCACATTGTCTAGTACAGAGGTTGAATATGTGGCAATAGCTGAATATGTAAAAGAGTGCATTTGGTTAAAGAGAATTTTGGAGGAGTTGGGTTTTTCATATAAGACACTTACAATCTTCACTGATAGTCAAAGTGCTTTACTTTTATACAAAAATCCTGTGTATCATGAAAGATCAAAGCATATTGAGGTGAAGTACCATTTTATATGCGAGAATATTGCATGTGGTTTGATTATACTTGAAAAAATTCATACTGATGTGAATCTATATGATATGGGAACCAAAATTCTACCTTTAAATAAATTTAGAATTTGTCTATCTTTATTGTATATTGATGCTGGTTAATCTTTTACAGGTACTTGGGCAATGATGTAGGGTAAAATACACATTCTATGCATTGTAGCAACTAGAGAGAGTGAGTGGTTTTCAGAAACAAAGTGAAGATTGTGAATTGTAGTTCTTAAAACACGCCTTTATAAGTAAAAGTGCATTTTTGGTTGGCCTGTCCACTTGGCACGTTTTTACTGGTCTATTAGCTTTCACTTGGATCTGTTTTTCGTTGGACTCACCTGGACTGTTGGATCACATCTAGGGCTGAGGATTGGGGTATAAATAACCCCTTTGGGCTACTGTACCATTATTATTTTCACGTCTTTTGACTCTGCTAGTTTCATGCTCTTATTATCTCTGGTCGAGGTGATTGTGCAGTATTGTTCGAGGGTTTTAATTTTGATTTGAGCCGTTTATTTTGTGGTTTCGTATATTGTTATAATTCACTTTGCTGAGCCTGTAATATTGTGTATTGTTAGTGCAGTGTTCAGTGTTTTAGGTTTCATTTAGGGGTTTCATTTGGACTCCAAATGAAATCGGTAAATCTGCACTAAGTGAGGTGTTGTTTCTTGGGTTGAATAGGTGATTTGGGAGATCCGTTTGTGGATCGATGATTGTTAGTGATAGTCCGAATCTGATTTCTTGGTTGTACGAACTCTTACTACTCTCTCTTGATGGTTCTTGTATAGTGACGGACTCTATTTACCTCTGAGCCCCCATATTAAGCTTGGCCGAATTGAGTGATCAATTTTATATGTTATTTACATTCTGCCATGTGCGCTCTCCGGTGTAAAATTGAGGTTGTGCGTGGTATTTGGTAAATATAATACCAACAAGTACTTAATTAATAATATGTCACCTCATAATTGTATTGATTTGTCTTTAATAACAACATTCTTAACCCCTGAGCAATTATCACAACCCCGAAGACTTTCAGACCTTAACTCGCACTTCTAAATCACATATTAAGCTCTCCAAGTTAACCCCAACACTCTCAACCTTATGGCATGCTAATTAAATAGAATTGCAACCAGTGACGAACGCAGAATGAATTTTGAATGATTCTATCCAATTTGGCTATTTAATTAGCGTGCTCGTGAGTCAAACCTTGACGAGCTGTTCGACACTTTTGTCACTCTAGCTTAAAGGTATGAAAAGACATTCAATTTCTGTAATTGTCTTAATAAACTTTTCTTCTTGTTATGTCAGCTTAAATTTCGATACATGAATATAATGAGTTAGTTTGAAGCATAACTTAAAGTTGAACCAAACACCTTTCGATAATTTTCTCTTCCAAATGCCCTTCTAATGTTTTGCTCAAATCAACTCGACTATCAATTACTTGAGATCTCATTTCATCAAGAGAAACTTCAAATATACCTTAAAATAACTTTTTTGAATTGCTTTTTTTAAAAGTATGCAAATGTTTCTACAAAAATAATAATTTAAACGTGTGTTTTATATGCCTGCCATTATCTAAAAAATGAAACAACATTAAATTTTACACAAACACGTGTCATTCCATTATGACCCATTTGCATTCACGTCCACATATTCTAACACGTACACTAAATAATCATACAAATGGCGCACGTGCAAAAAAATGGACATAAAATCGTACATAGACGATACAAATACAGAAACATTTGTATCTAACTTATCTAGTAGAATCGGGCTTGGATTAGTTAAGTTCACTGACGTGATGTACAACCCGCCGGGCTAGACGAGGTTTGGCATTGCCTTTTTTTTTTTTTAATTCACACATTTTATAAGATCTATATATTCGATAAGATTAAAGACCGCTGACGTAAAAAAATGACTAGATCGATTGTCAATTTAATTGATGTTTTGTAAGAGGTAAATTGAGTGAAAATTAAAAAAATTGTACTGAAATAATAAAAAAGATGATGTTTGTATTGAGTAGAGAGAATTTGAAGTATATGTCATACTATAATTGAACTCGTGTCTAGAGAGGAACCATTGCAATTTCTTTTATAGACAAAAATGAACTAGTTGCCTAGCTTTACATCAAATTAGCTACACTGTTGATCTTAATTTGTGCCGCTAACTTGATTCTTGCTGAATGTTGATGTCGGTCTCCATACGTCATGATGAAGTTGAGATGGGAAGTCATCATTGCACGCTTATGATTGGTTACAATTTTGGTGCATAATCATAATTGCCACTTATCATAAAAGGATTGGACATGAGGAGGATGGTGGTTGTTAGCCTTGGAATGGGTGAAATCAGAGGATAATAATGGTGTCTCCCACATGACGACGGTAGATCCTTCCCTCTGAAGATAAGCCAAGCTGAGCTAGATGGTTCCGTCTTGGAATGGCGAGCTAGTCTAAAATTTATATATTGCTGAAATAGTAAAAAAGGAGATTGCCTGCATTGATTGAAATAAATAAGAAGTGTATAGAGATTTTGAGTTTCCCCCTTGGAGAACACCATTGGCCTCTATTTATAGGCCTTTAATCCGTCATCTTGGCCACCCATCGTCACCTCAGCTATAGTACCAACCCAAAAGTGTGTGCCACTTTCCAATTTTAAGGATAATGGTTGGTTGTTGAGATCGGTCGAATAGGTCATCATAGCCAATGTCACGATTGTCTATCACCTAGGTAATCATTGTTGATTTTTGATTGGCTAAAAACGAGATGATGACATCATATGTACCACTAATAACTTTGGGAGTGGTCACCTGGGTGGTGGTGATGATATCACTTAGAAGACATATATTCAAAATTGTAATGATGATGTTTCTGAATAATGACAGGGCACAGGCCGAGCTGACCTAATGATCTCTTAGTCCGTCAACATGAAGTTACTATTGAATTTTCATAAGCTCTCCTTAAATTAATATAAATCCGAGTTGGCATTGTGAGTTATGACACCAACAACTACTTATAAGTGCTTTTAAAATATACCAAACATGCACTAATTAAGATTGAGAAACATATAAGGAAAAAAAACTATTGTTCTCTTATTTTGATTATTGTTTTCCACATGAAATGGATACTCATAAGATAGCGATTCATTTAAAAATAGTAATTATATAACTATTTTACCATCAGATTAATCGAATTTCACGATTACTATTTTTAAACGAGTCGCTAATATATTATGATTCAAAATGATCGAATTGCTTGTATGAACTTTTTAAACTCCTATACTGTCTTGAAGTTTCTTTTGAAATGTCAGCTTTATTTAAAGGACTAGTTGAATTCCTTAAATATTATGATTTTCATATTTAATTCACTTGTAGTTTTGCCCTTAAAGATGTATTCAAATTTATTTTCTTTCACTTTCATAAATATCTAAGTAAGTTGGATAGTGTTAGAAAGTCAGGTTTGAGTTAAAAGACGAGGATGAACGTAATTGTTATGTTCAATCACATATGTGTACCAAATATGCACCATCTCAAATTTGGTCTTAAATTCCTCCATCTATATTACAATAGTCTTTCGGTATGAGATTATAGGGCTGAACATGGGTTGGTTTTAAATTTTTCGGGTATTTAATAAATGGAACTATCGGGTCTAAATATAATTATGGAACTGTTCGGGTTCGATTCCGTTTGGTTTGATTCGGTTCGGTTCGATTCTTTACCGTAATTAAATTTTTTAACATTTACAGCAACACTACATAAATACAACTAATAACATGTTGATTCGTAACTTTTACAAATTAACATAGCTCAATTTAAAATATATATATATATATATATATTAAAACATCGATTATCCATATCAATAATTCATTTACTTCAAGTAGCCTGCATAAAGAAAATGAAATATAAATTAAAAGTTATAAAAATAAAATATTTTTAAGTATTGGTAATACTTACCCATTATTTGAGCTAATGTTGCCGGTGAAATGAAGGAACTTCAAAATCGATTTGGGAATATGGATATAGGTTTTAAAACTATCAAATGGTTTTGGTTTATACGGGAGTGGGCGTTGCTTACCAAATGAAATTTGAATGGAAAGAGAAATGATAAGACACAAATGTTGGGCTAACAAAAAATTAATTTGACTGGACTTGGCTGATTTGTTTAATTAATTTGCTAATTTGTTTAGAAAAATTAAAATAATTTAATTAATTCAATATAAAAAATTTTAAAAATTATTTAGATTCAGTTCTTATTTGATTATGTTGTTCTTCGTCTAGACCGAGAATCAACCCAAACTTATCGGTTCTTGATTCCGATAACCGTTCGGATATTTAACTTATGAAGAACTGCTCGGTTCGAGAGCTTGTCCAATCCTATGAGATTATGTTAATTAGTAAAAATTGACATGAATGTGTTTTTTAAGTTGTAGATGAATATGTTTTACATTCACGCAATGTAACTAAAATCAAGTAGTTTTGGACTCTTTGTTGCTCACCATAGCACTTTAGAACTACTATAATTAGCGCATTTGTTCATGTGAAACCCGCAAGTGTACATGATCGTTGACAAGTAATACATGATGAATTAAGTATATTAGTTTTTAATCAAATTCAAAGTAAGCGAACAAAAAATATTGTGATTTGTAATTAATCTAAATTAATCTACAAAACTTGTAAAATTTGAATTTTATATGTATATGGAATGAGTGTATTGGATCATGAATCCACATATTATTATTTATTTCAATTCTCAATTACGTAGCTAGTATAATTCATATATTCTTGACAATCAATAATTCTATTTTAATTAATTATCTCAAATATTGTACATGTGATAAATATTATTTCTAATATCTATTGCACATATGTTAATCAAGCAGTGTTCTAGACATATTGTAAGCATCTCAGCACTACAACAAACAACTATATTTAATTGGTGATCAAGCAATCAAATAATAAAATTACGCACGCAAGTTTATCAAGAAGAATAAAAATTTAATTAATTACTTGTCTTAAATTAAAAATTAATAACAAAAGGTTTCACCTTCATCCAATATTTGAGAAGAACTAGTATAACATGTTATGTAAATTAAACAAAAAGATTTGGAAAAATCACCCGAAATGAAAAACAATATTGGAAAGTGAAAAATCAATTTCTTTTTCGTTAATCTTCAACCAAGACTTTGAATATTCAATCTCTTATTTTAATTGCTTTTGAGTCTTGTGCTAACCTTCTTCTTGTGGTGAAAAATAGGGTTTTGATATGTTGTGTCCGTTTTGGCAATCTCCCTATAGGTTAAAAGTAGATTGAATTTGATTTTCATAAAAATTTGGATCAAAATAGGAAGTTGAGCCGTTTAGGCTCAGAAATGGTCCGTGCACGCATAGGCATAACTATCTTGTGCGCCGTTGAGCCAAATGGCTCTTGGGTTTGGGAAAAATAGGGACCCCTCACGCATAGGTTCGCTTCGGTTCGTCCCCGAGCAACTTTCAGTATTTTAGCCATAATTTTCTCTAAAAATATTTGATTGAGGTGATTCAAAATGCGTTGGAAAGATAATTCAAAGGGCTACAATTCTTTTAGGAATACAATTTTTCCAAATAGAACATTCTGTATCCAAAAAATGGGTCTCAAGTTGAGGCTAAAAATTCGAAGCATAACTTTTTTCTGCTGGAAATTGATTTGTGAAAACATTTTCACTATATTTCACTAATTTGACCTCCAAATACATCCAATCGATCATATATGATCTTCAATCATCGTTTTGTGGTCCGAATCAACTATTAGATGATTACACATTTGTCTCCAAACTTGAGATTTCTTTCGTTTTCGAATGTTTTTCGTTCATTTCTTCAAAATTCACTAATTTGTATTGAGTTCAACCTACCAAATATAATTAACACAAAATCAAGCTGTAAACCATTCAAACCATTAACAAATACTATAATTTAATGGCTTAGATAAGTGTACAAAATACACTCAGTACACTTATCAGCATCCATCACAATAAGTGGTTCCAACTCTACACCAAAGACACCATTGATCTTTTAGTTTAGTAATATTCCCCTTTTTCTAATAAAACACATATAGAGTGAAGTCTTACCTCGGATTGAGTGGCAAATAATAATAATAATAATAATAATAATAATAATACTTCTGTGAACATCTACTTAAATTTAGGGTAAATTATGGCAAAGGTAGATTCATCTGCACTTTTGTCCAAATGAATGATTCACATCCATTTTTCATTAGTCAACCCAGTTGGAATGTGGATTCAGATTCAAAAATTTTAAAAGGAAAAATAGTCAATTTAATATTATTTGTTAAAAATTATTTAAAAAATAAGAATGAAAAATTTAGAAGTTCAGAAAACGGGACTAGAAGAAAAGAATTCAAAACAAAAAATAAATGTAATTCTAGGCAGATCTTCTATATGGCGGCTGATTTGGATGAGGATTATGATGGCCTGACAAAGAGATAGATGATAAGGCTAGTGCTAAAACTAGATTACTTCCATTGATAGATAATAAAAGTAATGAAATTGATGGGTCCATTGACATGAATTTTCTAGAATAAGAGACTTGTCCATTAACATGACAGTAATTCGACAAGGTTCAAATTCAATGATTCATGAAAACTTGATATATTGAGACATTTTTAATTGACCAAGTGGTAACGCGTCTACTAGGATAACATTATTTCTAACTATATATAAAAGGGTGGGTTGGTTTTTACTGTTCACAAGTCGGAGTTGAGCCGAATGACTTTTCGGCTCGGCTCGGTCCTCTGAGTTTTTTTTTTTTTTTTAAACGTTTGATTCAGTATTTTAAGTTACAAATGTGTGTTTTAAGTGATTTAAAATTGATTAAAAATATGGAAGTGCGGTGATGATAAATATATGGTCGATAAATTTTAAATATAAAAAATAATTTTACATTAATTGTGAAACGTAAAGTCGTGATTGTTTATGTTTCTTTTCAATCTCAACCCTATTCCAATGTCCTTTTTTTGAACTTCATTTTTCCTACAACGTTTGATTTGATATTTTGTGATATAAATATACATTTGGATAGTTTTAAGTTTTTACAAAAAAACTTACAATGTGATAATAATAAATATATTGTCGATTAAGTTTAAATATAAAAATTATCTTAAATTATTAAACGTAAAATCATAATTGTTAATTTTTCTTTTCTACATATCCTCAACCCTCATACTCACACTAATTTCTCTCAATTTCATTTTTATTCAATTTTTATCTTAAATTAAGCCGATTTTTTTGTACGTTTGATTCAACATTTTATGTTACAATATTTGTTTTTAAGTGATTTAAAATTTGTTGGAAATATTGAAGTGCGGCAATGATAAATATGTGGTCGATAAATTTTAAATATAAAAAATAATTTTATATTAATTGTGAAATGTAAAGTCATGATTGTTTATATTTCTTTTCATTCTCAACCTCATTCCAATGTC
The DNA here is from genome assembly GCA_019097785.1 of Fraxinus excelsior. NCBI lineage: Eukaryota > Viridiplantae > Streptophyta > Magnoliopsida > Lamiales > Oleaceae > Fraxinus > Fraxinus excelsior. The sequence continues at coordinate 23,192,137 of CM032638.1, forward strand.
ATTTTTTCGAACTTTATTTTTTCTACAACGTTTGATTCGATATTTCACGATATGAATATCCATTTGGATCGATTTAATTTTTTTAAAAAACTTAAATTGTGATAATAATAAATATATTGTCGATTAAGTTTAAATATACAAATTATCTTAAATTATTAAACGTAAAATCATAATCGTTAATTTTTATTTTCTATACATCCACAACCCCTATACTCACAATAATTTTTCTCAATTTCATTTTTTTTTCATTTTTTTATCTCGAGTTATTAAACGTAAAATCATAACTGTTAATTTTTCTTTTCTACTCACCATCAACCCTCATACTCACATTAATTTCTCTCAATTTCATTTTTCTGCAATTTTTACGGTTACGCTCATGTACAAATCTTAAAATTAAATTTTCCTACATACCTTCTTTTTATTTCCACCCTTAAATGTATTATTAATTACTTTTAATAAACATTCTAACAGGAATATATGGAGAACAACTCTACAATTCAGACAACAACTACACATGAACACATCTTATACATAAAAACCAATGTTTTTAAAAATCGAGTCGTAAAAGAGTAAATGCCAAGGGTCAAAAGATCGAACATGGATCCACCTGTTTTTTTTTTTTTTTAAATAATTTTACAAAAAATCATCAAATGAAAGCAAATTTTTTGAAATCACAAAAAGTCAAAAACTATAACAGGAATTCATCCATACAATTAATATAAATAATTAAATACAATCGACAAATTAGCGTCTCGTTCAATCGAATTACGTAATCTAAAATAAGTCAATAATTTTAAGTAACTAACTATGTTAGCTTGAAAACTTAAATGGTTAAAATTTAAAAGTTTCACATCATGTTGTTCTCCAATAGAAAAATGTTATGTTATAATTGAATTCAAAATTCTAACATTATTAATTACACTGCATCACCCCCGCAATCACTAGTCTTAATTACAAGGTTATATAAAATGTAATATATTATTTGAATAAAAAAATAAGTATATGTTGAGGTTCCTTTTTTAAAAAAATTAACACACATTTGTGGTGCTTCATACTTAGAGTCGAGGAGGTTAACTACTCATCTTAACAGAATTTAAGTCTTTTAATAATAATTTTATTTCGTCATGTAAAATTATAGTGGAAATTGAAAATTTTCCGACTTTTAGATAATTAATTTGGACCTCAAACAAAGTCGAATAGTAGAAACTAAGGTCTCACAATCGTAGTAGAGTAAATCGCTTTCAACAGACATCCATCGGTTGAAAATCCATTTGTTAGGTTTATTAATGAGGAAATTACACTAAACCATGTATTTAGTTTTGACTTTTAAAAAATCAGATTTTTACTTTATTTAATCAAAAATCAGGTTTTTAATTTCATAATTAATATTAATAATAATATTTTAAATTAAATTAATTTATATACCCACCCCACTATCCACCCCACCAACCTTATTTTAAATATAAAACTCCATACAAACCCTAATCTATCATCTCTCTTTCCCACTCCTCCCCTCCCCCGTCGCCGTCGCCCGCAGGAGCCTCCTGCCACCGCCGCTTCTCCCTCCTCATTTCTCCCTCCCGTCTCCTTCCTTTCTCCCCCCTCCCTCCCTCCCTCCCTCCCTTTCTCCCCCCCGCCCCACCTCAGATCTGCACTGCTGCGACTGTCGCACAGCAGCGTGGCTGCTGTGCGAGCTGCTGTGTCGCTGCTATCGCACAGCAGCGACGCTGCTGTGCGAGCTGCTGTGTCTCTTAGCAGCGACACAGCAGCGAGATAGGGCGTTTTAGGCTTCTACATTTAAATTTCTCCAAAAGCACTCTCTCTGACAACCAAGAGTCGTTCGCATTTCAGTCTAAATTCTAAAATGTAAGCACAAGAAGATTCAGAGCCCCATAAATCCAGACCCAAGGAAGGCCATTACTGCTGAGTTCCCAGTGCAAGGCTTCCGTTTTGGGCGTTTTCAGCGTCTCTTATCCTTTTTTTTTTAAAGGTGTAGAATGTCAGTGCAGTGGGTGTGAGGGGCGGTGCTGTGTGTGTGGCGGTGGGTAGATTTGCGTGGTGATGGTACTATGGTGGAGGTGAGGGGAGGTGCTGTGTGTGAGTGGTAGATTTGCGTGGTAATGGTACTATGGTGGAGGTTGAGGTACGACTGTGTGGTGTTGATGTGTGTTTTTGTGGATCTAATATTTTTGGTGGTGGTTGGGATGTTGGCTGTGGTGGGGACGGTCATGGGTGTCTGTGACTTAGGTGGGTGTCTGTGACCTAGGTGGGTGGGTGTTCGTGACCTCAAAATTGTGACTGTGACTGTGATTTTGAAAAAATCCGTGACCTACAAAATCTCTGTGACCTATAAAATTTTAGATATGTGACATCGAAAAAATCTGTGACCTACAAAATTTCTGTGACCTATAAAATTTTAGATATGTGGGACTTCGAAAAAATCTGTGACCTACAAAATTTTTTGACCTGTGACCTCGAAAATAATCTGTGACCGAAATTAAATTTGTCTGTGACCTTGCAATCGGAGCTACGATCGCCGGAAAATAGTCGTCGGAATTAATCGTGGCCGGAGAACGGTCGCCGGAGTGGTGGTGGTGGTGGTGGGGTGGATAGGGGTCAATTATATTATATTACAATTAAATATTTAATTTAATAGATTAATTGTAAAATAAAATTAATTAATTCATTGAAAAACCTGAGTTTTGCAAAATTAAACTTTGGGGTCTGATTTTTGATTTCATAAAAGTAAACCCCTGAACCATGCATTTTTCCCTTTATTAATTTGTCATTGTGGGCCTACACTTGTAATTAATTGTGGGGTAATTGGCGCAAAACGTCCCTACTTTTGCCTCTGTTTGTGGAAAACGTCCATACGTTTGATTTTTTGACGCGAAACATCCATACCTTTGATTTTTTTGGTGCAAAACGTCCTTTTTCCCTAATTTTCACATGAAATGACCGATATACCCTCCCATTTAAATAAAACAAAAAGGAAAAGAAAAGAAAAATAAAGAATAAATTATAATCTACTCCTCAACTTTTTTAAAAATATAAATCAATCCAAATATTTACAACAAACATCAACAAAAAATTTTAATTCACTGGCGAAAATTTTCCGTAGCCGCCCTTCCTCCTCCAAAAACGACCACCAACCGCCACCAAAACTGCCGGACATCACCAACATTGGAACCACCTCATCTCCCTCTACAACCTCCGCCCACCAACTGCCCATAAATCCGTCGAAAAATGACAATCCAAACCGAGTTGATTTGGTACAGCAAGTGTTGAAAATTTTAGAAGCTATCAAGAAAGTTTCTAAAGAATTACAATCCAAACCGAGTTCCGACTCTGTTGACTGCAACTCGCACATCCGACTGCAACTCGCACATCAAAACGTTAATGGAGTTGCAAACAAAGTCCGAATCAGTTTTCTCCACATACCCACATCTCTCTTCTGTTAATCAACACCTCTCCGACTTAAATGAGTTAATCCAGGATGTCCTGGATTCGAAACCCGATGGGGGTATCAGATCACTCTTAACTCAGCGGGTCAGGTTCCACGAACTCTCCTGAGCTTTGAGCTTGATTGAGTCTGAACTACAGGCATGGATAGATCGTGAAACAATATTCAAATTGACAAAAATATTGCAACAAATTCATTATTCAAAAGCATCATTAGATGAAGAAATTCTACTGCAAAAAAATAGATTCATTCCGTGAAAGTCTTTCAAAGGGCTTCGATATAAACCTCCAAGATTTGCTATTAAAATATGGGATTTTCTCAAACCTCGAAAGGATTTTATGCAATCCACTTTTTTCCACAAGGGTTCGTGAAAAATCCGCCATTGCCATCGTAGAGTTTGTTCTTTACAACAAAGACGTATTCGTGAGCCTTGTATTAATCGGAAAAACTGTCAAATCTTTAGTATCAATGGCTTCTATTTCTTCTCTACAAGTTCTTTTCTCTCTCATAAAGGCGATCAAGAGCCCTTTAGTCTATGAACTTGAATTATGCGGTGGAATTTCAAAGATTGTTGACTTGTTACAATATTCTGAGGATTTTGAAATGCGATTTTGTTTAGTCATTTTTCGATGGATTTATGGGCAGTTGGTGGGCGTAGGTTGTAGAGGGAGATGATGTGGTTCCAATTTTGTTTAGTTGATGTTTGTTGTAAATATTTGGACTGATTTGTATTTTTAAAAAAGTTGAGGAACACATTGTAATTTATTCTTTATTTTTCTTTTATTTAATTTGGAGGGTATATCGGTCATTTCATGTGAAAATTAGGGAAAAAGGACGTGTTGCGCCAAAAAAATCAAAGGTAGGGACGTTCCGCGTCAAAAAATCAAACATAAGGACGTTTTTCACAATCAGAGGCAAAAGTAAGGACGTTTTGCGCCAATTACCCTTAATTGTGTATAAAGATATCTTAAAATTGAGCTCAATTAAACTGATATAAGAAAGTATTAAGGAAAAAATTTATGGGTCAGGGATTATCTTTCACGAAATTAAAAATCAAGCCCCAAGGTTTAAATTTACAAAACTCCGATTTTTTCATGAATTAATTAATTATATTTTACAATTAATCTATTAATTTAAATATTTAACTGTAATATAATATTTATATAATTGACCCACCCACCGACCCACTCCACTTCACCCCACCTCAACCACCACCACCTTCATTGCTCCGGCGACTACTCCGGTGATCGGCGATTGTTCTCCAACCGCGCTTAATTCCGGCGACTATTTTCCGGTGATCGTTGGCCATTCCTTAATTCTGGTAACAACTCCGATTTCAAGGTCACAGATATCTTATTAAGTAGTTAAAAATTTAATTTTCGGTCACACAACTTATCAAATTAATTAGTCACAGATTATTTTGAGGTCACAATTGAAAAAATTTATAGGTCACGCAAATTAAGAAAATTTGTTGGTCACAAATTTCCAAATTTGTTGGTCACGGATTAACAAATTTTAAGGTCACAATTAAATAGTTAACCACATAACACTATATAGTTGGTCACATACATTCAAACGCCTGTTCCCCAATTTCACTACACCACAAAAACTTGGTCACAAATCGGTATAGTTGGTCACATACACCCAAACACCTCGTCCCCCAATCCCAAAACACCACCAACTACTTGGTCACAGATCGACCAAATAGTTGGCCATAGAAACTCTTCGTTACATCCACCTAACGCCACCGCGGCCTCCATCGCCCCGACCACCGACTAACAATAAAACTATCGACAACCAACAACAGCTACACACAGAGATCTGGCCGCCACAGCCACACACACAGTTCACAGATCCGCCACACCACAACCGAGAAACCACCACAAAATCACATCCTGAAAATCGCTGAACCACCACCGCGACAACCATGCAACCTCCAACACCTCGATATCCATCTCTATTTCTATTTATACCACGCCATAACCACCACCTCACCATTTTCATTTTCAAAAAATCATCACAATGTGCAAATCACTAACAACAAGACCTGAGAATGAAGAAAAACACAAAATCACAACAAATCAAAACACAGACATGCAAGATCTGTGAGGCAGCAGTGTCCTTGCGCGTCACAGGCAGCAGCATCGCTGCTGCCGTTCAGCAGGGGAGAGGGAGAGGGAGGGGGAATGGAGGGAGGGAGAGAGAGGAAGCAGCCGCTGCTGCCGTTCAGCCGCGTCACTGCGACGCTGTTGAACGGCAACAACATTGCTGCGGAGGGGGAGGGGGAGGGGAAAGGGGCAGCGGCAGCAGTAGCGCTGCTGCCCTGCTGTTCAGCAGCGTCGCTGCAACGCTGCTGAACGGCTGCAGCGATTCACATTAGGGGATGGGAAAGGGGAAGAGGTGGCTGGCGGTGGCTGTGGATGAAATAGGGAAGAAAATGAAATTGATTAGAGTTTGTATATGATTTTTATTTAAAATAGATTTGGTGGGGTAGGTATTTAGATTAATTTAATTTAAAATATTATTATTAATATTAATTGTGAAATTAAAACCTGATTTTTGATGAAGTAGACCCAAAACCTGATTTTTTAAAATGTCAAACTTAATGACTGGTTTCATGTAATTAGCACAAGAATTAAATTGTTGGGTTTAGCCATTTAGGGCATCTAAATAATGTGTGGATTGGATTATATGTGTAGAGGTCGGATCCATTAGGGTTGTATGTTACGATGAGCTATATATATATATATATATTGGACTATGGTCTACAATTCATACGCAGCTTCCAATTCTTTATGCCATCACATCTACACATGAATTAATAGAGAACGCATAAAAAACTCACAATAAAAAATCTATATTACAATCAAGAATCAAAAAAAATAATTGGAGCGATTAAATTGAAAAACAATACAATCAAGATTATGAAGTAAAAAGTAAAATCAATATCAAGAACTTAAGAATCAAAATAGCTAATAATCCAGATTCAAGATCCAGTAATAAGAAATTATTATCAAAGAAGTAAGGTATGTTCTGTATTTTTTTTTGATGATTTGACATGGAAGATCTTGACAATTAAGCAATTAGGTTTTTTATTTTTATAAGATTTAAAGTTTCATAAAATTTCAACGAGTAGTATTAGAGTCAACTTCATGTTAAACATATCATAGACATCACATCACATTAAAAAAATATATTTTATAAAATAAAATTAAATATTATAGACATCACATCAGTCACTTCTAAAGATCTTCAAATCTATCATAAGAAATGGCGTCGGTTTCATGAACTTTGGAGGAGTGGACAGCCTCGAAGAGATCTTGGAGGTGGCTTTCCAAGTGGGGAGCTTCAGCTTCTTTCTTTGTTTCCTTAGGCAACGATTTAGTCCAAGATTGTGGTGCTTCATCCTTCAAATAATACTTCAGCAGTGTACATCGGCCTCAGCATGGACCTCAGCCTTTGAGGTGGTGCCCCGGCCTTGCAATGCAAGGACCTCGGTTTGTTTAATTTCTTCATATTTCAACCCGATAGAGTTTTTATTTGACTTTTTGGTTGACTTCCACGTGGCCCTTGGTCCGCCACGTGGCACGTTCTCCTTGGGTGTCGTAAATGAGGCATAACATAATTTATTTATTATTTATATTTTCATGGTGCCACCTCACATGTAAGTAGAGTTCATTTTTCATCAATTAAATCAAATTATGCAAATTGAAGATAAGCTTAAACTTGACATGAACTCACTTCAAGAAATAGGGCAAATAAATGCACGCAGGTTGCCCATCAGGATTCCCCATAGCAACTCTCAATTCAAGAAATGCTACTACTATATTGTTGCTTGTAAAGTTTGAGTCGAGAAAGTTAATGCTAATTTGTTATTACTTTTTTCCTTTTTTATTTGTATTTTGAAAAATAAAATGGTTTGATTTTGTTTGAAAAAGATTCCAAATCGCACAAAGTGATTTGAGCCCCGTTCGGTAGGGATTAAAATTGAAAATATGATCGTTATTGAGTCTCACTCGTCTAATAAAAATCAACAATAACGACTAATTTTTCAATTTGAAAATATAACTCAAATCGTCTAAATCGAACCACATATCGAATCACGTTCACCGCTGCATGTGACCAACTCCGCATAGAAATGAAAACAAATGAGTAAATAATATATTAATATTATAAATATTAAATAGAACCCAAAAACCCTGTTTCGTCAACACACACAAAATTCTCCCTCTAAAAAACTATCATCTCTCGCGCTCTCTCTCAAAGTCGCTCTCTCTCGTTGAATTCAATGGCTTCCAACCGCGAGGAGAACGTATACGTGGCGAAGCTGGCGGAGCAAGCCGAGCGTTACGAAGAGATGGTGGAGTACATGGAGAAGGTGGCGACCGCTGTGGAAGGCGACGAGCTGACGATGGAGGAGCGCAACCTCCTCTCGGTAGCATACAAGAACGTGATCGGCGCCCGTCGTGCCTCCTGGAGGATCATATCATCAATCGAACAAAAAGAGGAGAGCCGAGGCAACGAAGGTCATGTATCCACTATCAAAGGCTACAGATCCAAGATCGAGTCCGAGCTCTCCTCAATTTGCGATGGCATTTTGAAACTCCTCGACTCCAAGCTCATTGGATCGGCTTCCTCTGGGGACTCTAAGGTGTTTTATCTGAAGATGAAGGGGGATTATTATCGTTATTTGGCAGAGTTCAAGACTGGAGCGGAGAGGAAAGAAGCCGCCGAAAATACTCTCTCGTCTTACAAGTCTGCTCAGGTTAGGGCGTTGATTTTTTACCCCTACAGTTTTTAGTAATCCGTTTTATTTCTCTTCATTTTTGACTGTACATGATATATATGAGAAGTTATAATTGGAGCAAATGATTTACGTTTTATGATCTTTTTATTTAATGATCTGGAGTTGAAAGCTTATAATGAACAACTGAACGTTTAAAATATCGAAATATTCTTGTCAATTCTGACGTATCGAAGAGGACATATATATTATTTTTCTCCATTTTGTTCGATCTATGAAATCTACTTGGCAATTTTTGGTTGCATACAATGTAATAGGGACAAGAAATAGGGTTGAAATGTGAGTATGTTAATGGTCATGGAGTGTGCGTTTTGAGATCATCATGGAGCATTTAATGCAAATGTAACGAAGAAGCTTCATTTTATTTAATTTTACTGTGATCTAGAGGTTATAAGCATGGTTCATAGAGTTCAGTTCATTTTTATGAGAAGCATTTATTAATTCTTGATGGTTTCCTTGCAGTAGTTGAATAAATGTAGATGCTAACCGTAAATTTTATGTGTTGATTTGTAAGCTTATTTACTACTTACATTTATTTTGTTGTTTGCAGGATATTGCAAATGCAGAGCTGGCTCCAACACATCCAATCCGGCTTGGGCTGGCACTCAACTTCTCAGTGTTTTACTACGAGATTCTGAATTCTTCTGATCTTGCTTGTAATCTTGCTAAACAGGTCTGCGAGAAATCAAACTTTCTATCTCGAATCCCTCTAAGTATCATGTAGTACGATGCATAGTCTAAATATTAGTGCAGAAATGTGTAAAGATCTGATTGAAATAATTGGGCATCTCTATGACTGGTCTAGTTATTAATTCAATGGGGTTTCTATCAGTTGATAGTAACAATGTAAGTCGTGGCTAATGTTTGCGTCTTGCACTGTCTTTAGGCTTTTGATGAGGCGATTGCGGAGTTGGACTCTCTTGGGGAGGAGTCATACAAAGATAGCACTTTGATAATGCAGCTTCTCCGTGATAACCTCACTTTATGGACTTCAGACATGCAGGTAAACTTTTCTGTTCTGTTCTGTTCTTTATGGAGCTCTTCCATCCCTTTTATTGGAATTAATAACTGATTAAGAGTGTCGATTATTTTTATGCAGGATGATGGCTCAGAGGAGATCAAGGAAGCACCAAAGCCGGATAACGAGTAGGCATTGGATCTTGCTCTGCTTTATCTTAGTCTTCTTTTTCAAAGTCAAATGATGCTTATGTAGTCTGCTTCTCTAGTGATCACCAATTTAGAAGGTTTCATCTCCATGGCATTGTGATTTTCTGTTTTTCATTCTTCTCTAAAGATTAATGTTGTCCCAAGCTTTGTTTGGGTGGCATTCATGATTTGTTGTATTTGACAAAGGAATCCATCAGTATTATGCTTTTATTTCTCCCTTTATACAGAGTTGTGAATTCTATACTAATTAACTCAACTCTAACATAACTTCTGTTTGTGGCTTTTGGGCAATTAAAATTTGTTTGTCCTCAGGTTCTGGATTTGATGGAAATATATATCGTGGTTGATTCTCTCTTTATAGGCTGACTGATTATCGAATAGGTGGAGCAGAAATTAAGCCCCCATTTGGTGCACATTTTTGGAAAAAAATAAATGCATTTTTACTGTGATAGAGAATATGTGGTTGAAAAAGAAGGAAAAATTATTGATGTGATGAAAAATATTATTTTATTGAAGAATGTGTGGTTGAAAATGAGTAGAAGAATGAGAAAGAAAAAAAAAAGTGACTCAAACAAGGCCTAAATTAGTCATCTATCTTATTCTACATGGCTGTCAATTAGGAATTGATTGACCTCCCACAACAGAATAAGCACGTGCTCTTCTCTCCCTTCTCATGCATGGACTCTAAACTATTTGCTTAAGCTCTCTAGGGCTCTTCTCTTTACTGGCAGTCTTGCGTTGGAGCAACTGTAATTTTGAATTGCTTCTCGTTTCTTGACTGCTTTCTAATTTGCACTCATCATTCAAAGTTACGACCGCGTTAAAGAGTCCTAGAAATAAGAACCAAGTAATCTGGCCCTGCTCATTGCTGGAAACACCAGCGTTTGGGTTGCCGGTACTGCACCAGAAAGTGAACATGCACCTACAAACTGATGGCAGGTGGATTACACACTGCTGTGCAGTATATACCATAATCGTAAGCGGTCGAGCAAGTTAGAATTAGCTGTTGAAGTTAGAGATAAAGGCTTTATCCATAATAATGGCGTTCCCTTGTGGGTCTTGTAATCATTGTCAACTACACAATAGGGGATTTAGGATTCACGAGTCACCAGGTAAAGGAGAGCAATGGCAAGTGACAAAGTTGACTGCAGTCTTAACGTCTTCAGGCCGAACCTCCCGCACTACCACTTGAACCTTAGCTGAAAAGGTGTAAAGTGACTAAACCTACAACTTTGACTGGTATGGTCGACGACCATTTATGACAAATAAAAGGTTGCATCTGCTGTGCCTTTTAAAACTTTACAGATGTAGTTGTACTAGTAAAGTAGGCACCATCTTCCTGTGTAGGCAGGTATTTGGCACTTAAAGCCTGGGAAATAAATAGCTGCCTGGGTCATATGACTCGTGATCTTTGATTGAATGTGGTCTGCATTTGCTCCTGCTCCTATAGAACTCCCCATCAATGCCTTTGCTTTTAGCTGGCATTTCGTAAATGTTGTGGAGGATGATTTTATCATAGATAACAAAAATGGGACAATAGAAGTTTATTATCGCTCGTGTTTCCTCATAGAAAAGCAGTGTAATTTTCCACTAATACCAACTCTAGCCAATCCTCTCTTCTTGGTTCCCACGTGCAACCTTCTAATCAAGCAGACTCCTAAGAATAGTAAACATTGTGCATAATTGAATATACGAGTGCACGCTGTTGATGAACTGTTTAATATATTGGATTGGATAAATTGGTAGCACTAAGGAGGATAGATATATAACTTTTTCGTCTCTTGTTTAGTCCAATCTTGTTTAGTCAAGTCGCCATAACCTTTCTTTAGCTCCACTTCTTATCTCTACTTTGTTGATCCTCATTATCCTCATGTCGTTTCTTAAAAAACAAAAACCAAATAGAACTCCATCCGTTTAATATAAAATTACAGAGTTACGGCAGACAACCGATGGAAGCCAATTGTATTGTTGTCGACTTATTTTAACGCAAATTATATGTATATTGGAAATTTAGACATAATTACCTATAACAATATTGTCGATTATAATCGACGCACCCCTATCAGTGATGAATCATGCCTCCTTGACAGCACTCTCACAATAGGGGAGCACTTTTTTGAAATTTTTTATTAACATGGGTTCAACGCGCATGTGAGTGTCGATCAAGGAGAGTGTCAAACTCTTTTTGACAAAGGAGCTTAATTGATCGATGATTAGTGATGACATTATAATTTGTGATGTTGACAATCACCTACGAACATTCAACCACTATTCACAACAAAAAAGTCGTCGTGTCAAAATTTAATCAACAATCACTAGTATATTAAATAAAAATATAAAAAAGATATGTCGAGTTGCCAACATAATATTTTATCGGCTACTCACTAAAGTAATAATAAAAAAAGTAGAGAAATGATAACTTTTGTTGGTGACACCAACAATTTATCCCTTACCAATAAGTGATCAAAGCATTGCTAATTGCTTATGACATCATCGATAATCGTTAATAACAATGGGTATGTAGCCTGTAGGTTACTGTTTGTTTCATTTATTTATTTTTTATTTTTCTTCAAAAGGCCACTTCAAATAACAACAGTAAAGGCAGTGTTTTTTTTTTATTAGGGCACTAAACGGATGCTGTTTCTACGAAGATTGATCACAGAATGATAGCTGACAGAGAATGAACTGTACATCTATTTTATTCAAACCTTCGTTAAGACATGAAATCCACTGTGTTAACCATACATAAAAGTATTAATGAGATGATAAAGAAAATAGAAAAGAGAATCAATAACGCTCAATTCTGGTCTGTATATAACGCTCTGTTATAGTCCCATTTTGTGAAGAAAAAAACATCATTATACCTAGTTTCTAGTCTGGCCAACCTTGACGGCTTCCGAGGGAAACACCGAAACCGACAAACGTTAAGTCCCCTACATGAATTCTCCCACGACCAGCATATGATACCCAGAATGGAGCGGCTGTTAAACGAATGGCTATAGCCCACAAATCTAAGTAACCAGAAAGTCCAACCACTCTATTAGAAAGGAATAAATTGAAAGGGAAGTCGACCCGACCAGTTGTACATTGCTAGCAAGTCGCAACCAAATCGAAAACCATAAAGAGCAATCAGTAATTATACACTGATTTTGAGCAACCAGCTGGTAATACAAGAGAATTATAACCCACCAATTCACTACATTAGCAGCAAATATAAAGATGACATTCAACAACAGTTGCATGACAGCCAACAAAAACTCGACTTTTCACAAAACAAAATACCATTAAAGTTAATCATCCTGTGCATCCTACAACAAAAACACCAAATTCATTACAGCACAGCACCACCACTGGCCATTGAAAATAATTGTCCACACAACCAACTAGAATTAAAATTATAGCTAATGAGTTTAACAATGTCGATTACCTATATATTCCTTAACAAAGATAGACTAAAGAACACCACAGTTTACTAAAATCACATGTAAGCAAGATGATCAGGGGTCGTCTAAGCACGCTCGCCCCTAATCCGACGAGCTAGCTGGATGTCCTTGGGCATGATGGTCACACGCTTGGCATGGATGGCACACAAGTTGGTGTCCTCAAACAGACCCACAAGGTAAGCTTCAGCAGCCTCCTGTAGTGCCAAAACAGCATGGCTCTGGAAACGCAGATCAGTCTGCAACCACATTACAAGCAATCAATCAAGAAGTTCATATCACAAAACCAAAAAAAAAAAAAAAAAACACACATAAAAAAACAACAAACTAAACTTTATTCCCAGTAAACTTTTACATCATTCTATCTACTCTGTTATTGCTACATCTAGTGGTACAACCAATTATTTGAACATCGATCAAAAAACAAACACAAGGTTCTTCATCACAATATACCTTGAAATCCTGGGCAATTTCACGGACGAGCCTCTGGAATGGTAGCTTCCTGATCAAGAGCTCAGTACTCTTCTGGTACTTACGGATTTCACTAAATAATAAGGTTAATGATACAAAAAATCAGCACAATTGAAAGACAAACAAACATTATTCCACAGCGTGTCCAAAAAAGCTATTAGAAGTGTGAATACCAAAAAAGGAGTACTCACCGAAGAGCAACAGTACCCGGACGGTAGCGGTGAGGCTTCTTCACACCACCAGTTGTAGGGGCAGACTTACGGGCAGCCTGAGTCAAGCAACTCAAAATATTACTTCAGTGAAAGATGAACACTTCACAAAAATGTAATTACATGTATGAATCCATAAGCAGAACAAATCAATAAAAAAGGACCTTAGTAGCTAGTTGCTTCCTGGGAGCCTTTCCTCCAGTGGACTTGCGAGCAGTTTGCTTGGTACGAGCCATCTGCAGATTATCCCTTTAATTGCATTAGAATCATATTCTCAAATTTTCCCAAAGAACGGGCCTTAAACAGTTCAATGGAAATTCCTAAGTTAGGTTATATATTTTCAACATAACGCAATGAAATCCTATATCTAAGCCTACTCGCCAGCTCATATTATAAAGAAATCATCAAAGCATCCGAACCCTGACAAAGTGTTATCAAGCAATAAAGAAAGAATTTTAAGAAATCAACCTATTATAGCCCAATGAAACCCTAACATTAGGACATAACATCGTAATTCTAACACGATCGTGACAATCCACCAAGGAAACACGAACAGCCAAATCGAAAAGCCAGAACAAAAGCTAAAACCAAAATTCCAACCCCAAGCATGTATAATTATTAAAATAATAAAATCGACATCAAATTGAACGAACTTGACCCCATATTTTCCTCAAGAGTGTAAATTTAAAAATCAAGATTCATATAAACCCCAATCAACATCATACGCGTAAAAATATATTTAAGAGTGGCTCACCTCTCAGAATTACCTCTCGCTCTTTCTCTCTGTCTTCTTCCTTCGGAAGTTCAAAATCCCCAATTATTTGAGGGTGGTTTCAATATATAGGCGTTGAGGGCGCTTATCGTTTAGGGAATCGACGGTCGTGATTTCTTATCACGGTGTACATAAGTATGAAATCTGACGACTATAAATACGTAGGTTGAGTTTGATGGACGGCTTGGATTTGAAGTTAATGGAATGAGTAGAATCAAGAGTCACTAACATTTCATGTTGACCACGTAGTAATTTTCAATATGAGGGCTCCTTTTAGTACGGATTCTTCAAATTTTACAGTAAATCATTTCTCATTTTCAACCACACATTCTTCAATAAAATAATATTTTTCATCACATCAATTTTTTTTTTTCTTTTTCAACCACACATTTCTCATCATATCATTATTCAAAATCAATTTTTCCCCCAAAAAATATCTCTCAAACAAGCTCTGAATAACATTATTCTTTTCACGTTCTCCGAGCTTATTTGGCAATTTTTGTTAAACTTATTTTTTAGGCTCTAGTATATTTTACTCTTTTACTCTTTTATGTTTTGTAAGCACATTAAGAAATCGAGAACACTTTGCTTGTGTTGATTGATTTTATCTTCCATGAAAAAATATTATTTTTTCATCCAAATTTTTATTTTTGAGGTGTTTGATTTACATTTTTTTTCATGAAAACTATTTTTCAAAAATTGGTCACGTAACCATATTTTCTTACAAAAAATGAAAAGTAGAGGGGTGTATTTTTATTTTTTAGGCGGTTCACTCACTCTCTCCCATCTATTCCATCTCCTTCATCTACCCATCAATAAAATATGGACGAGTATAACATTTTTTTCGGTTGAAAATTAAATTAATCAAACACATTCAATTAATATTTTTCATGTAAATAAGTTCTAGGCAATTGAATTGCTTATAACTTATTTTCTTTTCATGTAAGTTCTATGCTTGCAATCAAACATACCTTTAGAATATGTTTGATAAGTGTCAACTCATTTTTATCTCCATATTTAAGATCCATAGATACTATTCACGTATTCACTACTCGTTTCAGTATGTTTATGAACACTTGTCAAACATATGCTTAGATTTATGAATCAAATATAAATTCTTGAGTGCATAGCTTTCTAATTTGAGTCATGCTTTGCTCTTTTGGCTAATCTTTAATGCAACTTTTTTTTTTCTTCTTCCCGACATGTTTGAATAACTTCTTATTTTTAATTTTTTTTTTTTTGTCTTACTATCAAAATAAATAAATTGCTTTGTTTAATTTTCACTTTGTTTAAATTTGTTTTCTTAGTACGGAAGCTTTATGTCAATGCACATAATATTGAAACAAATAAATACAAGCTTAAATTAGAGAAAAAAAATTGACAAATAATTAACATGTTTTCGAATGATATTTGGTCCGCTATTGAGGACGTATTTTCAAACTATAATTCGAACAACGAAGTCGTCCGATTTCAAGTTTGACTTTTTCTGGTTCGCTCGTCAGTTGATTGGCATAGGCACAAAACACGATGTGCTTGCAATGACTCTATGTCACAAGAGAGAAGGCTAAAAGTGAAGAAGGCCACTTAAGCTCGCAACAATGGTTAATCCTTGAGCTTTTATGTAGATTCAAGAATAAAATCCAACTGCACTATACTCTCGATAAGAAAACATTTACAAGTCAGGTCCAAATATAATTATAGAACTATTCAGGTTCGGTTCCGTTCGGTTCGGTTCGATTCAATTCCATAATATAATTAAATTTTTTAATATTTACAACAACATTACATAAATACGACTAATGACATCGTCATTCGTAACTTTTACAAATTAACGTAGTCCAATTTAAAAACTCATAAATAATAAGTCGTCCAATAAAATTAATTCAATTAACACAAATACCAAAAAATATATACTAATATTAAAATGTCGATGATCCATATCAATAATTCTTTTGCTTCAAGCATCCTACATAAAGAAAACGAAATATAAATTAAAAGTTATCAAAATAAAATATTTTTGAAGTATTGGTAATACTTATCAACTATTTGATTTAATCATCAATTGCTTGACTTGTCATTGTAAGAAACTCTACATGCATAATTGAAAAAACACAATTAACAAACACAAATAAACTAAAAATTGTTCAACTAAAAAGATTTAATAATAATGCCCAAATGTTAAGCTAAAAAAAGTTATAAAAAATTAATTTAGCTGGATTAATTTGTTAATTTGTTTAAAAAATTTCAAAAAACTTAATTAATTTAATATAAAAAATAAAAAAAGTTATTTAGATTCGGGTATTATTCGGTTCTTCAATTCTTGGTCTAGAACCGAAAATTGACCCAAACTCATCAGTTCTCAATTCGGGTACCCGTTCGAGTATTTAACTTATGAAGAACCATTCGATTATATTCGGTTTGGGACTTTTGTTCAGCCCTAGACCCAGCACCCGACAAGGATGGTGCGGCCGTGCGTGCTGGGCTCCGTTAGAACAGTGATCGACACAACATAAGGAAGAAGGAAATCGACGCGATGGTTTAGCTTCCTCATTTATTTTATTTTTAAATTGGGCATTTTGTCTTTTGGTTGGACTGAAATTATAATCCATTTTAGTTGGGCCTTTGTTTTTTAATTGTCCACGGCCAAATCCAATGTGTAATATTATATAGGGAAAAATTCATAAATAAGGTGTTTACTTTACACCAAATTAAAAATCAGGTTTATTGTTTGAAAATTCAAAAATCAGGTTTTTTATTTATTTATTTATAAAATAATAAATTATTAAATTAATTTATTATTAAATATTTAATTATAATATAATATAATTAACTCATACCATTTCGGGGACTATTCCGGCGACCATGTCAACCACCACTCTTCTCCGGTGACCGTTTCGACGACGCTCCGATTCCGACAATTATTCCGGTGACTATTTTCGGTTAGCATTCTGGTCACAGATTTACAATTTACGGTCACAGTTCAAAAATTTTATAGGTCACAATTAATTCGTTGGTCACATATTTCAAAATTAGTTGGTCACAGATCAAAATTTATAGGTCACACAATCATAGATTTTCAAGTTAATTGATCACAGATTTTTTTACAGCCACAAATAAAAAAATGGTTAATTTCATTGGTCACATATTTTCAAATTTGTTGGTTACGGATTATTTTTCAGTCACATATTGTCAAATTTTTAGGTCACAGTTAAATGCTAAGTCACAGATAACCAAATACTTGGTCACATATCACGACACTACTTCAGCCACCACCATCACACAAAACACCGCCACCATCCACAGCCACCAAACAAAGCACGACCACCACCCCAAATGCCAATCCACCACTAACATCTTCAGATCCACCTACACTAACATCTCCAGATCCACTTACACCATTGAAAACAAAAAAAAATCTCAAAAACCACATCCACCACCATTCCTCAAAACCGATCCACCCTAAAAAACCACACCTACACCATCTGCAGTGAAATCGTTGCTGGGAAAATGTCCCAGCAGCGAAATCACTGCCGCTGCTGGGTTTAATCGCTACTGGTCCTAGCAGCAACTGCTGGTTTCCCAGCAGCGGAAACCAGTAGCGAAATAATGTCCCGATAGCGAGGGGAGGGAGAGCGCCGATTTTGGATAGAGAGAGGGGAGGGAGAGAGAGCACCGAGAGAGAGAGAGAGAGAGGAGAGGAGAGAGAGAATATTGAAAATGGATTAGGGTTGGTTTAAATTATTAGTATTATAATATAATTTAAATATTCAATTGATACCTGATTTTTTAATATACAAACTTTGGACTTGATTTTTAAAAAGCTATCTTTAAACCTCTGATTTTTTGTAATTTCCCTATTATATATGGTCTAGGTCCGTTTCCAAAACCACAAGTCCCGCAAGTCTCGCAAGGTTAAAACTCGATTTTAAAACTCCCTGCTGTCGTGACCATGAGCCCGTGAATCTTTCTGACTTTCTCTCTCTTATTTTTTTATTTTAATTTTTTAATTTTTTATTTATGAGTTATGACTATTCTTACTTATGAATCATGACCTATGTTATATGAGTTAATTAGCAATTTGACATTGAAATGAGAATTGTGATTTGTGAATATGTGATTTGGGATAAATAATTTATGTTTCACTATCGTTGAATTATGAATTGTAATTTATCATTTATAACTTTTGATTTGTGATTTTGGAATTAGAATAAGCGAAAAAAAATCAATTGAGAAGATGTTAAGTTCAATTCAACAATGTGCACTCTGTTTTTTAATAAATTGTCCTTGAAAAATAAATTGGAGCATTTAGCAATTGTATATTATGGAACGATTTTTTCAACCGAAATAAAAGTCCATACCTATTTGTGTAAGTATGCATTGCAAAACATGAGAGACAATGGTTGAGATAATTTATTGAGTTGGATGATTGAGTTTTGTTCTAATAGACATATTTTAGTGTCCAATATGGAGGATATTGTAGTATTGAGAGGTCAACCTAGGCATATAGCACAGTGTGTGACTTATTATCATGGCTTTTATGTTGATTTGTATTGTCATACAATATACTCAATTTTGTAAGAATTGAATCATCGTTTTCCAAAGACAACCACTAAGCTCCTTACTTGCATTTCTTGTTTAAGTTCTAGAAATTGCTTTGCAGCTTTTGATACGGCTAAATTGTTACATCTTGCTCAGTTCTATCATTTGGACTTCAATACTGAATAACTTTTATTACGTCGACATCAACTTGACAAGTTTCTTATATTTGTAAGAATGGACGAAACTTGCTTTAACCTAAGTAAAATATCTTGTGTAGCTCAGAAGTTGGTTGAAAAATGAAGTTCTTGTTGTTTTCTATTGGTTTATAGGCTAATCACCTTGGTTTTGATATTACCTATGTCAACTGCAAGTGTTGAAAGAGTATTTTCTACTATAAATCTAATCAAGAGTGACTTGCATAACAAAATAAGAAATGACTAGTTGAATGACAATTTGATGGTTTACATAGAGAGATTTTTGAAAAAAAAAAATTAGAATGAGGAAATATAACAATGTTTTCAAAATATGAGACCTCATGGATTGCATTTGTCTAAATTTACAACTACTGAATAAAATTGTATCATATTGGTGATTTGTGATTTATATATATTGATGGGTGATTTATAGATTTAGTACTGTGATTTATGTAATAATTTGTTATATTATTCTTCTTGTAGTCATCTATGTCTCTCTCTCTCTCTCTCTCTCTCATATTTTGTAAACGATCTCGCTATTAGTTGAACAAAATTCTTGGATTTGCCACCGAATAGCCATGTTGATTTTGATGGAACTTGGGATGCTTTTGTAATGGAAAATGTACAGTGTAATGCTTTTCATGCACAGACATGGGCGGACTTAGGGGGTGGCTTAGGGGGGCAAGTGCCCCCATCCCAAATTGCTTCCAATTTTTTTTTTTTTTTTCACAATTAAATATCATATGTTTTTATTTCAATTTTCTAAGTCATTATGGGATGTAAAACGAAATCGAAATACTACATTCTTAATATCATTTTGAAGTGCTCACGGTCTAGTTTTCTACATCGTTAATGACGTACGAAACTATTAATCGTAGCAAATGTTACAACTTGTCAAAGTAGGCCGTTCAAAATTAGTATTTCGAAAATTTCGATAACATGCTAACTTTAAAAATCATCCAATGATTGTACCCTAATCGAATTTACAAATTACTTATGTCATTTCAAAACTTATTTCGAGAACTATATTATAGGCATACTAAATAGTTCAAACATATATAAAAAATAGCTAAAAATGCGTCAAACGCTAGCCTTAAAAAAGACGTCTAATTCGCATTTTTTTTAAAAAATTCAATTATTTTATTAACATTTGTTATTTCTGCAATACAAATTTTTCAATATAGTTTTCATCATTTTATTAAGAATTTTATATGGAATATGACATCAAAAATTTTCGAAATTTTACATCCGAAAAAGTCATATCCCATGTGAATTTTTGGATACAAAATTACATGGGGTATAATTTTTTTGGACGTAAATTTTTAATTGTAAAATTTCTCCCAACTTTTTTGTAAGTTCGGTTGTACCTCCCCTTTAACATCTGTGTCCACCCCTGTGCACAGACGATCTTTGGTTTCTAGCCTTCGATTATTGATTACCGACGACGGGATTCAGTGGGTATTCCAATTTGGGTGAAAGTTTTCTACTTTGGGCTTGGAGTCGCATTCAATTTGGGAAATAAGCCTTTATCTTTTTTTTTTTTTTTAAAGTCAAAAAGCCTTTTTATTTATGTAGAAACTTTCATAAATTTTCCACATCACTAACAACTTGCTTACTTGGCATAAACTACTTACACAAACGTGCCACTTCATGTATCTATCCGCCACATCATCAAGCCAGTCAAGTTTTTTAACAGAAGTTCGTTTGGCGATAGACGAGGTTGCTATTTCGAAAGTTCAATGATGAATGGTGTAGTTTTTGAAGTTTACCGATAGGGTAGAAACTTTAGGTAAAGTTAAGTGATGGATGGGATAATTAACTCCACATTCTCTTTAACAAATAATTTTACACGTTGACTCATAACTTTTTCTTACTCTTTAACTACACATTCTTCGAAAGCATCACTTTTTTCATAAAATCTATATCAAACATGCCATAAAGCTTCTTTCATAATCATAATCTTTGTATCCCTTCAATCCTCCATATTTTGATCCTTTGATGGAGACGCTTTTAGTAGAAGATTCCAAGTAAACTTCAAAAAGCTCTTGCACTTATTATAGGCCACAGGCTTCCGTTCTTGCTTTATTTTTAACACTTGATGGCTCTCACTTGAGGGCAGTGTGTACAAAGATTGCGGTCAACTTGGTTGTGTATACGAAAAGATAGGGCAGTGTACAAAGATTGCGGTCAACTTGGTTGAAGATAGGGCAGTGTACAAAGATTGCGGTCAACTTGGTTGTGTATACGAAAAGATAGGGCAGTGTACAAAGATTGCGGTCAACTTGGTTGAAGATAGGTCAGTGTACAAAGATTGCGGTCAACTTGGTTGTGTATACGAAAAGATAAAATAAATTAGTTTGCTTTAGTAATTTGAAAAATAATTAATAATGTGTCTTTTTTCTTAAGACACAATTACAAAGACTTGCATGAGATAATTGATTATGATTTACGATGAAGATACTCATTTTGGATTAAAGACTACATAAGATAATCGTATTATTTTATTTTGCAACATTCTTCTTTAGCTTATTCTAAACGTTTTTCTAAAAAAATCGACATCTAAGTTGTTTTTATAAAACAAAAAAATAATTTCTTTTCGGCCTCCAAACTAGTCGACATACGCCTTTCCAAACGCAAGCCTCGGTTACTCTCCCTATCCTAAGCTAATCAACATTTTTTTTTTTTGCATGATGTTATTTGCAGTCGCTAGTTGCGTAGATCGACTAGGTAGTGAGCGACTGCAAATAACACTATTCTTTTTTTTAAGCCTTAAAAACAGTAAACACGAATTGTTTTATAGAACAAATATCATAAAGTGTGTAATTGTCCGAAAGAGAAAGGAAGTCGTCGAGGGAAAAAAATCAAATCTAACAATGAATTTTTTGTATCATTGAAAGTCAATTTCAATTATTTCTTCAAAAAATGATCATCGAGATATTTTTTTTCTTTAATTCCGTGGAATATTATCCAAGGAACATAGTCTAGCAGAATAATTGTGTGCTGTGATTGGATTGTGAATTATAATAGTCAACCCTAAAAAACATGCTTAGAATAGAATGGCATCTCACATTAGTATGAAAAATACTGCTCAAAATACATGAAAGTAATAGAATCCTATGCTTTATTAATGAGATGGGTTGTTTTCAAGTCTTTGTCAACTGATAATGTTAGAATTGAAACTTTTTTAGCTATTTTTTTCATCGGAAAAATTCCGTAAATCAGTTGTTAAATCAAATTCATATTTTTCAAGATTCTTATGTGGGAGTAATTGAGTTTTACGCAGCTTTTTGAAGAGCCTATCGATTACAAAGTTAAAGACAAATGACCTGTGGATTTATAAGATTCATTTTATAGGATAGCCTTAGTTTTCCATGAAAAAGGAAAACATTTTCTCTTTCTACCCTTAAAAAACTGTTTGATAGGTATATTTTTTCCATGGAAAACGTTTTCCACCTTTTTCTAGATACAACTATTTGATGCAAACTTTCTTGATTTTGTTTTCCTATCATTAGGTGGGAAAGCAATTTCCACCTTTTTTTTTTCTTTTTTTTTTAGTAATAGCAACAAATTCTATCAACCATCATAAAAAAATTTCATTTTTGTTGACAATTTCCATGCAAAACAAAGCCAAACGAATGATATTCGGTATGGTTATTTTTTTCAAAATTTCAAATTTTTTATTTTTTTTATTTTTGACAATTGGAACAAATTCTAGACCCAATAGTAGAAAATATTATCATTTTAATGGACAATTTCCATAAAAAAGGAAGTCAAACGGACTCTAAACTTTCAGCATTTTCCATGAAAAATTATACCAATCAAACACACTTAATTACAATTCCCTGTAAAATATTTTCTAGGAAAATCTTTTCCTTGTAAAACATTTTCTTTCCACCCATTTTTCACCCTTGCAATCAAACGGACCCTTAGTCATTGTAATTTCATCATATTTTGTACAAGTCATTTATGTAGAATTATGCATTGTACATGTAAGAAAAGTTGATTTTTTAAAGAATTTGGTTGCTTTTCAGGTTGATTTTTGTTCAGGAAATTTGTCGACATTTTGTTAATTTTTTAAATCAAAGTTAGCCTTGATAGTGGTCCAACGCGTAAGAGAAGTTTGATGTGGATTAAAATCAGATTTTAAGTAGATTGTGATAGAAATTTTTTAAATGCGTGATTGAAAAGATGTGAGACCCATGAAAGATGTAACTAATATTAATTATTTTACTTTGACTTAAATTAAAATCAAATTTTAATCCGACCAAAACAAACTCGTAATATTTATAATGAATGGTACATCACATTTCAAGCCCACTAAAATAATTTGTGACGGGTGTTGGTGTCATATTTCAAGTTAGGACAACTTCCTCGACCAAAAATTGACCCGACACTTAACAAACACCGTGAACAGTTGATAACCCGTTACCTCAATTTAGTCAAAACCTACTCCCGCATATACATCCCATCACTTTAACCCACAAATTTTCAACCACCATCCCCCACCAAGGTGACGCAGTTGCTCTTATCTCTCTCTGCGAGGCATGCAGGGGCACGCATATACGCACCGGAATTGTTATTTGATTAGCAGCCACTCAAAAAAATGGTTATGAGTATGAAAAATCGAGTGGGTTGAATTTTGTTTGCCAAAATGTCGAATAACGAACATGTTCCGAGCACGTTCCGGGCTTTGGCGGAAAGCGCCGAGCGTAAATTCGCCCGGATACGAGACGTGCCGTTGCATCCGTACGGAAAAACTGGAGCCCACTTCGGCCGTTTCTTCCATAACGTCTTCAAAGCTTACATGCGGCTATGGAAGTACCAGCAGGAGAATAGGCTTAAGCTGGTGGAGTCTGGGCTCCAGCGCTGGGAAATTGGGGAAATTGCTTCCCGGATCGGCCAATTATATTTCAACCAATACTTGAGGACCAGTGAAGCTAGATTCTTATTCGAAGCGTATATATTTTACGAGGCAATTTTTAACCGAAACTATTTCGAAGGTTCGATCAAGGATCGTGGAGTCAGGTTCAAAGAGTTGAGGTATTATGCCAGATTTGTTATGGTTTCGTTGATTTTGAACCGCGGGGAATTGGTGAAGCTGCTAGTTTCAAAGCTCAAGGCTCTGGTTGAGGATAGTAAAACCAACTTTCGGGTACGAATTTGCTCTTCTACTACGACATCCATCTCACCTAAGCTTTTAGAGAGGTCAAATGTGTTCATTTAAATTTTGACTTCAACTATTACATTTTTATCTGGGACAATAATTTGGTTTTATTTTTGTTAGTTGATATTCAAAGTCAAGTAAATTTATCACAACATAAGTACAAATGTGCATGATGTAAACAATTGACAAGTATTTGTTTGGCGTAAAAAGTGTATAGATTTATTATTTGCATTATTTAATTCTGTAGATTTCTGGGTTAATCTTTTGCTAATTTAGTGCTTTTTTTTTTGCTTGAAAAAGTTGAATGCTTTGTGTTTATTGAATTCGAGTAACTCATTGAACCATTATTTCATAGAATTATTTATTTCATCTTTCTACGAGTTTAAAGATTTATATGTTCTTTGTATAGATTTAAACATTCCATCTTCTCTTTTTGATCTGATAGGACAGATACGATCATTTACTATCTCTTTGGATTTTTGGATAAATATCTATGCCCTTTTTTCGTTTTGAACGAGATTGGTAAACTCGAATGGACGGTTCTAAGCCCCTGTTTGGTTTAGATAAAAAGTAGATTTTTAGTAAATTTTGATAAAAGTTGATGAAACATGTGGTTGAAAAGTTGATAAAAGTGGTAATTAATATGAAGTGTATGGTTCAAACTTCAAAGTGAGTTTAAGGAAATATGAGTTATAGAATGGGAGCCAAACAGGGCTAAATGTGAGCAAACATAGTTGAATTTTAAAGCAGATGAGATAATTTGCAAGTGAAAGGGTCTCATAATAATTTGAAATACGAAGATAATCATGGGATTTGGTCTATCGGATTCTTGCTCTCCTTTCTATAATGAGTTCTTGTAAACTAGAAGATGACACATGGGCTAATGTTATTACATAAACTGATATCCCTATTGGGATTGTATTGAATTATGCATTGATTAATTTGTCATGAGTGACGTGGATTTTGTAGCTAGTTGTTATTTGTTCGACATGCTTTCATTTGTTAATTTGATAATGTCTCTTGAAATAGTTATGCATGCCAATTTCTGAAGTATGAATTTTAAAGAAATGTATGAGGACTTATCTGAAAAAACTTAAAACTGATTTTATTAAGTTGTTTTAAGTTTTCTTTTATCCAGATTAATTGAGCATTGGATGGTTTGTCTGTATCTTAACTCAAGAATGTATAATATGGTTGCACTATAAACAGTAATCCACTATGACAGATTACACATCAAATTTTCACCAGGATACGAGCTTCAGAGAATGGAAGCTGGTGGTGCAAGAAATTATGCGATTCTCGAAAGCTGAATCTGCCTTTATGAACCGTAGACCTTTGCGTTATCATGCCATATTTGACTCGTATCCAGCCTCATTACCATATGTGACCAGATTCAATGCTAAGAGACTTCTAAAGTTGCACGATGCTCTGCTGACAAGCTATCATAAAAATGAGGTACATGATTTTGTTGGGAGATTGATATAGGACAATCTTATTCTAAATAGGATTTCTTGTTGTGATAGGTTTTATTTCTTTTTCTTATTTCTTGTTTAGAAAAAGATTTATTCTTTCTTGATTAGAATAAGATTTTTCTTTCTTGTTAGGATCAAGATTTTCCATTTTCTCCTTTTAGGATTTAATTATGTAATTAGGATAGGGAATTATTTTGTCTATTTAAGCATAGCCTTGTACACTTTTTCAATAACCAATTCATTACAATAAAATTATTCTCTTACAAAATTTTATCTCGTTTCAAGAAACAATTCTGCTTTTGCACCACTTATGCTATTGAAGACAAATTAATTCACTCTGAAAATTGAGCTCCCTACATGTCATTTCAGGTCAAATTTGCGGAACTCACTTTAGACACTTTCAGAATGCTGCAATGTTTGGAATGGGCGCCTAATGGATCTTTTTACCAAACACATCCCATTGAATCAAGAGAGAATGGTCCTCTGTTAGCTGATCATTCTCTTACGTCAGGACTGATAGATATGAAGTTGGTGGCTGAGATGACAGATCCAACTTTGCCTCCAAATCCTAAGAAAGCTGTTCTCTATCGCCCATCGGTTACACAGTTATTGAATGTGAATACTGAAGTCTTATGTTGTTATTTACTACTTTATGTTATAATTTCTGCTTCAAAATTGGGCTTCGGAGAAAGTTTTTGCATATTGCACTAGTCTGAATATTAACCTACTTGCTTGCATTTCTTTCCCATTCCTTATAACTGCTTGCATTATTTGCAGGTGATTTCTACAATTTGTGAGGAACTTCCAATGGATAGTGTTATGCTTATATACTTTTCTGCCCAAGGTGACTTTTGACTTACAATTTATTTCTCAAAACAAGCTAGATATCTCCATTCTATCCTAAACAACAAAATATCATGTTATAATTGCAGGGACTTCTGGTCCTGGAAGTACTTCACAAATGGTGAGCTCGGGAAATTCAATAAAATGTTTGAAACCCAATCTTGAACAGAACACTTGTCCATGTGAAAATCATCTTACTTCTAAAGGAGATTCCAGACACTTTTTTGATAACTACTTGTGGTTAGGTCCAAGTCGAAATGGAGGTAGGAAGATATAAATGAACCATATGTAATTAATCTCCCATTTCGAGAAACTTTTACTCATGGTCTTCTCATCTTATTCTCCCTTATAAATATGATTGTGTTACAGGTTCAAATATCCTATTCCCTGGTGATATAATTCCTTTTACTAGAAGACCTCTCTTTTTGATAGTAGATAGTGATAACAGCTATGCATTCAAGGCAGGTTTGTCAAAACTTTGTACAGTAATTAATCCGACTCGTAGGCTTAATAATGCTCGTATATTTATTTTGTGATGCGCTGAGCATCTTCACATTTCTTTTTACCTTTTTAGAGGTGAAAACTGTGTCCATAATGTTTGATTACTATTTATGTGAACTAAATTTTTCACCAAATCTTTATTGTTTGGCACAATCATTTAGTAGTTCTTCGTGCCTTGTTTAGTTAATGTTTTACTTGTCAAAAACCAATAGTGGTGTAATCGCTGTTGATACATGAAGCATAAAAATGACTATAGCTCAGTAATGAGAAGATTGAAGATTTTGGTTTGACCATAAACCGTCATGGTCTAAATTCTTTCTGAATAGCCAAGAACTATTTAATATGTAGAGTTGTTTGCATTAAAGGAATATTTTCTTGATCCTCGAACCCTTGCGACTCAAAAATAATTGTGAGGAGGTTATATTCCTAGTTTTTAACTTAAAAATGCTTTTCTATTTTGTCCGACCCATTAAGTGGTGGGTGCTTACTTATCAGAGGGAATCGTACAATAATTTGGCATCCCAGGTGCTTGAATATGTTCCCCTTGTATGTTTTAGTTAGATGAATGTTTTGGATTTTTTTAATCATCTATGTAATTTTACATACTTTTTCATCTGAAGTAATCCCTCGCGTAATTTTAATTCAGAAATCATGCAATCTTATTAATGTTACCCAGCAGCAGTTTCTTTGTGTGCTCTAGAATTCTTTGTGAATTATCTCTCTGTAATCCTCATTTGTTTGGGTGTTTTTGTTCCTCCATCTATATCAAGGGATCTTTTGTGTAAATAAATCCGATAACATGTAGTTTCTAATCTTTCCTACTGACTCGCTGATATGTACACTGCTCTTCAGGTTCTTCATGGAGCAGAAAGGGGTGAACCTGCTGCTTTATTTCTTTCTCCTTTAAGAACCTCGTTCAATAAACGTAGTGGTGCCAACATGACACAAAATGGAAGTCAGTTCACCTTATTCTTGACTACTCCTTTACAAGCTTTCTGCCAGACGGTTGATTACAATTCATCTGATGATGATTCTGTAAATGAATTTTATTAACTTATTCAATTTTGCAGAAAATAGTTGCATCATCGTATGGTTTCATATGTTAATCAGTTTTCTTTCAGGATGTGTACAATGAGGCAGAGACCATTTTGTCCACTGCCTTCTCTGAGTGGGAGGTGATCCTCTGTACATCTACTGAACTTGATTTTGTTTGGGCTCAACTTCTGTCTGATCCATTTCTAAGGCGGCTTATTCTTAGGTAACTTGTATTCTGTCTATTCTCCCATGCCATCTTGTAATCTTTTGGAGAGGGGGACAGGGAAACCAGTAATTAAAATATTTCTTCCACAAGTTCGTAGGTGGTTTTTTATTGACATTTGGATCCGTAAAGTTGGGTAAAATTGATAGATATTCACTTCGAAATAATTTATAATCGAATTTTGTTCTTGCTCTAATAATTCTTTAGTCGTGCAAATTTTAATATATCCATGATTAAGCTAATAATTTTCTGTGTTCTTGATGTCATCACTCCAGATTTATTTTCTGCCGTGCTGTTCTGGCTCTATTTCAAGAAAGTGATCATCAATATTTACCCGTATGCTTGCCCGAACTCCCAAGTTCTTTATCACCCAACTCCAAAGCTGTGCAACCTTCTATCAAACGTCTTGCGAATCACCTTAAGGTAGCCGAGTGTTTTCTCTTTCGTGACTAGACAGTGGAAGGAACAGAAATTATCTTCAAGGTTCAAAGAATAATTTTCCACCTTCTAGAGAGAGTTATTATATTGCTTTGGTGAGATAAAGACTCCCAGTAACCCACAGACCAGCATTTCAGGGCTCAGAAAATTTATGCCGTGCAGTGGGAAAGTGTTCGTTTTTTGGGGACGGTTCAAACTGGACTTGGCCGGCGATAGAAGGGATATATTTTGTGAAAGCTGAAATGTCTTTTTCCGAATCTTGGGGCTCAACGCTGTCTACTTAACTTGTGTTCGAAATTCTGTTTCTTCATCGTTATTTCTTTCTGGTGGATTTCGGATTCCAAGGGGTGCTGGTGTCATTCTAGTTCTTATAGTTGGTATAAAATTTAGATATAATTTATTCATACTTTTTGTAAAAAGGAATTGTGTAGTTGAATGGCTGTTTTCTTTTTGTAGTTTGGCCACCTGCTTCCTTCTTTGCATCTATTGTGTAGTTGAATAGGTTAGACTGGTTAGTTATAAGAGAAATAATTAATAATGGTTTTATTAAAATAATTTCGAAAACATAAAAAAATAGAATGCCTGTCATGCTTAGGTATCGGTTAGGCTAAGGCTCGAGGTTTGACCTTTTCATCAGGGGTGTAAGCAATAGGGTTTGGTCGATTTTGGACAGATAAATCTTTCAAAGAATTTTTTAAAAATGATTTAAAGAAAAATTCAAATATAGATCAAATCATTTAAAACGGTTTGAGATTTCTCACAACTGAGCTAGTTTGGTTTGTGATTTCAAACCATAGTTTATAGAATGTTTTTTTCTTCTTGTTCATTTCATCGTTCACTATTTCATCGATTATAAAATATTTTATTATTTATGTTTTTTTTTTTTTTATATCAAATTATAAATTTAAATACTAAAAAATCATATAATGGTTACAATCAAGCAATGACAATGCTTGTCGCGTGAGGATGAAATACGAAAAGGGTTTCAACTTCACATATGTACTGATTTGTAAGAAAATTTATATCTGACACTTGTAGTGTTAGAATATCGGTTTAAGTAGAAGAGTATAATAAATCCAATTAAGCATATTCTAATATTTAATTAGATTAAATCGAACCTATCATGTTCTTCCACCTATAATGGTATTTACCTTTTTGTATTAAAAATTTAATAGTTATATTTTATTTTAAAAAATTAATAAGAGGATATAATAAAGAACACTTCAAAAATTGAAATTTTGGTGAAGTCCCATTTTTCCATGAAAAAAAAAATCAACCCAACCTATTTATGTGTCGGTCGGGTTGTGCCGGGTTGGTTTGAAAATAAATCAATGATTCAAAAATACAATTTCAGTCCATTTTCTATTACAATTTTTTCTATATCTTACTTGTCCCCCTCGTACTTTTTAGAATCTTAATTTGGACTTAGTTACTCCTTAAAAAGGTGGACGTGTGAGGTCATTAGCTAGTTGTCATTTTAGCAAAGAATGGATAAGAATTAGGGGGTAATCGTATCGCGATTTTACTGATTTTTGACAAATTTTCAAACTAAATCGTTTAAATTGTTTTTGAGAAAACTCAAATCTAAACCAAACCATTTTGAATGGTTTAAAAAAAACTCAACCTAAAACTAACGGTTTGGTTTGGTTTGGTCTGGTTTTAAACCGTTGGTTTCGCCGTATATTTTTTATCTGTTTACTTTTATGACATTAATTTAATTGATTCATATAATATTTATATCTTACTAGGAATAAATCTAAAACAACTAAATAATATTTCTACAAATTAATACAATTAAATCAAGTGAATCAAATAAACTAAAATATTAATTTTTTTGTTGCCATTTTTAAGTTAAGACTTTACGATAACGTTACAATACAAATACAAGTCTACTAACTAAATATAATGACCAAAAAAAAAATTATTTTCGTAACCTTTATGACTCGTGTAATTGAGTCTGCAAGGGTTTAAAACTACTGATTAGACATAGAGAATAATCGGCCATAATAATAAATGCAATTGTTTTATAATATCTAATCATAACAATTACATAAGCTTACCATTATGTATATTGTTTACGAATTCATTCCACATATACTCAACATCAATTGTGTTACCAATGATTCATAGTCTCCATTATCAAAAAATGCTTCGTTATATCATCATAGGATTGGATACTAGATAGATAAGAGAATCTTTAAAAATATGGTAATAGAAATAATAACCACCAGTCACAACTTTCATTTGAATCATCAAATATTTATACTTCATCTAAATATTGGCACGACACTATAGGTTCATTCTTATTTTGCAACCAATTCTTTTCGTATATACAAGCCTCAATCATCTTGGCACCTAATAAACCCCTACCATAAAATCAAGTATCTGATCTCCATTTTAGAATGCAGACTCAGAAGCAACTGTGAAATTTGAATTGAAGAGGAAAACTGATTTTTTGTAATTAGGTTTAGTCTTGAGATTATTAGGTATAAATTAGATTATTTTTGTAATAATATTATCCATAAATAGCCAAAATATAATAAAATTACACACAAATGACAAACTTATTGAATTTTTACATATTTGAATGGATTTTCAAAAAAAAAAATTCATTATTTTTTATATATTTTTAGCCGGTCCGGTTTGGTTTAAAACCGCAATTAAAATTTCTCAACCTAAACCACAAACCGTTTTTGCCGTTTGGTTTGGTTCGAAAACCATTTCATTGACGGGTCCACGTGGCACCAAACCGACGTTTTCTAAAATCAGTTTTGATTCGATTTTCCCGGTTTGTGGCGATTTTTGCTTACAGCCTTAATAAGAATCGTCTACAAGGACCATTACTATATCAAATTGAAACTTTAGGAATTTAATTGTCAAAGTTTAAATGTTTGGGATCAAATTGCCACTATAAGCAATATTTCCAAATTGATCCTATTACAAAATGCCAAGCCCCAAAACAATTTTCAATTACTAAATTGACCCCTTAAATAAAGGTTTAGCCCATGTTTGGTGAAAATTAAAATTCAGATTTTAATTTGAGTAAAAGTCAACAATTAATTTTATTAACCATTTCTAAACCTACAACTTTTCAATTACATATTAATCAACTTTTATCAAATTTATTAAATTCTGATTTTAAAATCCCCCTTAACGCTTAAATATTCATATCGTACATGCTATTAATTTTGATCACTTATAGAATAATATTATTTATAGTGAAAACTATTTATAGTCGTCCTACGTGGTATATATGTGACAGTTTGTTATTTTATAAATAAATATGATAGTTTTTTATTGTCTCATGTATCAAATAATAAACTGTCACATGTATGCCACGTAAAATAATTACTGACTGTTTTCATTGTGAATAGTGTTATTAGCGTGAAAATGAAACTATAATCCTATTTTCACAATTCTCCAATGACAAATGATCAATCCAATTTTCAAATATCCCAGAATAAGTGGTCAGGTTCACATTCTTAATTTCATAAGACATGGAAAACAACCTCTATTAGTGTCTACACTATCTACATAACATAAGTTGGTCCTCACACATGACAGGAAATTATATTTTATGACAAAACCATTATTCTTATCTAATCTGAAGTGCCCTCAATAAAAAAGTTGAGTGATTAAAATGAAACAAGGCTCAGAATTTGGTGACCTCTATGTAAATATGATTATATTCAATTGTATCTTTCCTAAAGACTAAATAGCACAATATCCCACCTATTGGTCAAACTGTTGAAAATTCCATACTTTTTAAAAAGGACCTTGCTATACTACTCGAATTTTTTACCGAATCGCCACATGGCGGCCGCCTATTGGGGGGCGCCTGTGGACCCAGGCACCCCCCCAATAGGGGGCCGCCATGTGGCGATTTGGTAAAAAATTCGGTAATCCATTCGGGTGAAGTAGAATAATCATTTTAAAAATAACACAAAACATTCCTGTTTCAAACGTTTGGTATGGAATACCTCTTATCGTACATTTTCTCAATAAAAAATTATAAAATAATGAATATGCCCTTGCATTTAAATAAAACAAAAACAAAAGAAGGAAAAAAAGATCAAAAAACTAATTGTAACCATGATCTCAATTTTTTTAAAAAAAAAATTATAAATGAGTCCCAAATAAATAAATCAAAACTAAAAAAAATTCACTTCACCCCTATGGAGCTACCGACTTCTTCAACTCATTCTACACCTTCCCGCTACCAAAGTCACCAGAAACCACCACCCACAGTGATGGTCTCATCCCACAAACACAATCCAATTAATCACCAAGCCAAAAAACATCATTAGAGGGAGAAATCTTGACCAAAACACTTAGGGTTGTGTAGCACTATCAATTCCACCACATACGGTAATGCCTACGGTATAGCACCACCACCATTGGCTAGCCTCGCCTCTCCAATGCGACCACTTTCATGGAGAAACATCCTAAAATTCCATCCTCGGTCAACAGATGCAGCTTCAGTGTCATAATCAGACGCAAGAAGAGAGCTCATGGGGAATGAAGAAGAAAAAGTCTCAACGGCATTACCAGAATTTCGAATCCGGAAACGACACCGTTTAGTTTTTCCTATTTAGTTGTTTTAGTACATCACATTTTATGAATTTCAAAACACATTTTTTGCACTACTTAAACCATATGAGCGAATAGGGGAAGTTTGTTGAATGCTAGAACTCGTTTTTCTTCTCTCTCTCTCTGAAATTCTCCATTCCTTCTTATTCCGTTCATATATATATATCATTACTGTTTGGGTATTGAGTTACAGCTGAATTCTGTAAATTGAATCTCGTTGTAACCTGTTGGAATTATTTGATTTTGATTGAAGAGTAAATCTATCATTACACGTGATATCAGAGAAGCTACGAATTTAGGTATGGATACTCGAGCTAAAGTGGTAGAGGAACATCTAAAAAAGTTGGACAGGGAAGTTGAAGGTCTGGGTGAAACTGTCCATCAAGTGGGTAACAAGGTGTAGACCTTAGACCAAACATTAAAGGCCTTATGTAACAAGCATGGCCGTATGGAGATGATGATAGGAAAGCTGAATGCTAAGCATGAATCATTGGTAGCAATGATGGCCCAAATGATGGGAAAAAAGGAGAATCTAAGGACAAGCACAGAGTGAGTTCACCAGTTCAGATTTACAATGGTGAGGGACTATTCACGCTACGCATGGGATCCGCGTCGGATAGTAATACCAATGGTGGTGAGATGAGAGGAGGAGTTAAACTACCTAAGATTGATTTTCCTTATTTTAGTGGAGAGGGGCCTAGAGAATGGTTGAGGAAGGCTCGAAAATACTTTCAGATACATCAAATTCCTGATGAAGTGAGAATCAATGTTGCCGAGATGTATTTAAAAGGAAAAGCATATATGTGGTTCCATGGCTTCATTAGTAGCAACCCCAATGCTGATTGGAATTTATTCTCTAAGGAAGTGTGCAGGCGATTTGCAGAGATTACATGGGAAGAAGCTATAGAAACCTTCAGTAAGATCATGCAAAGAGGGAAAATGGCTGAATATCAAGAACTCTTTGGGGATCTCAAATCCCAGGTGATGTTGTCCCTTCTTGAATTATATTATATCTCCATCTTTACTAGTGGATTGAAGGAGGAAATCAGATCTATGGTGAAAATTATGAAGCCAACATCAATCTCCCAAGCCCTTGAAATAGCCCTCATACAAGGAAACAATATACTAGCCTTAAACAAAAACACAAAAAACCCAACCAAACTCAGTTATTCCTCTAAATGGCCTAACCTGCTACAAAAAACTACCGAAATCAACCCAAAAATTCCTTCCACCAATGGCACTGAACAACCTCAAAGAACCCAAACCAATCACTTGAGATTCAAAACAATCACCCCATGGATATACAAACCAAGAGGAGCTTGGGATTATGTTTGAGATGTGATGAAAAACATACCCCTGGACATGTATATAAAAACAGAATGTTAAACTTCATGTTGGTGGATGATGAAGTAGAAAGGAAAAATGAAGAAGATGAGAAAACTGCTGAGCAAAGTGAAGGGGAATGGGATGAAGAAATTATGGAAATCTCCATTAATGCCCTTTCAGGCAGTCTGAAATAAAAACCCATCAGAATCCCAAGCCAGGTAAGGAGAAGGAAGGTGTCAATCCTCATTGACAGTGGCAGTACCCATAGCTTTATTGATGAGAAGTTAGTGAGGGTGTTGAAGTGTAAAATAGAACCAACTCAATTTGTAACAATTACTGTAGCCAATGGAGACAAGTTACATAGCATTGCCATTTGTAGTCACCTTACTTAGGTCATGCAGGGAATGGAATGTCGATTCCAGCTGAGGGTGTTGAGGTTAGGAGGAATTGATATGGTGTTTGGGGTAGACTGGTTTAGCCAATTCAATCCAGTGGTGTTTGATTTCCAACGAAGTAGCATCAAATTCTCTTACCAAGGGATGGAGGAGGAGTTGAAGAGTGCAATCATGAATGAAAAACTTTTGATGATGGAAGGAAGATAGATGGATCAGTGGAATTATAGCTCAACTTCAAGCAACCAAGGAAGGAGAAACACCCAAATCCCTACATCGGTGCAGACTATCCTTAAGCAGTATACAAACGTGTTTGTAGAACCAAAAGGAATTCCCCTCCCAGGTTTAATGATCACAGAATTCCTTTGAAGGAAAGAGCATAGCCTTTTAAAATAAGGCTATATAGGTGCCCTTATGTGCAGAGGGCTGAACTAGAGAGGATGGTGAAAGAGATGTTGGAGGTATGGATTATCCAACAAAGCAATAGTCCTTTTGCCTTGCATGTACTGTTGGTTAAGAATAAGGATGACACTTGGAGATTCTGTGTGGATTACAGGCAATTGAATAGCTTAACTATCAAGGACAAATATCCCATGTCATTAATTGATGAACTAATCGACAAACTTCATGGCTCTAAATGGTTTTCCAAAATCGATTTGAGGGCTGGATATCATCAAATTAGAATGGCAAAAACTGATATTCACAAAATGACATTCAAAACACACCAGGGACTATATGAATTTAAGGTAATGCCATTTGGCCTTACTAATGTCCCAACAACATTTCAAAGCTTGATGAATGAGATTTTCAAAGCTTATTTGAGGAAATTGTTCTGGTTTTCTTCAATGATATTCTAGTATACAGTTCTAATTTAAATTCCCATTTCAAACACCTGTCTATTGTGCTAGAAGTATTGAGGAAACGGAAGTTGTATGACAAGCAATCTAAATGTTCTTTTGGACAGCCCATGGTAGAACATCCGAGACATATTATATCAGCTGCAGAGGTGTGAGCTGACCTATAAAAGGTGAGTGCTATGCAACAATGGCCTAAGGTGAAATAGTTGAGAGGTTTCCTTGGTCTAACAGGCTACTACAGAAAAATTGTCAAAGGGTATGGAGTTCTGGCTAAATCCTTAACAGATCTCCTAAAAAAGGACAGCTTTAGTTGGAATGGTGATGCCGATATAGCCTTTCAAGCATTGAAAACAGCCATGTCCAATACCCCAGTTCTTGCATTACCAGTTACCAACTTTAACCGGCTATTCATTGTTGAGACGATGCTTGTACTAGAGGAATGAGAGCAATATTGATGCAAGGGAAGAGACCTATTGCATTTATGAGTAATGGCATAAGCAAGGAGAAGTTAGGGCCATCCATATATGAAAAAGAGTTGCTAGCATTGGTCACAGCAGTAGGGAAATGGAGGCATTATCTGGAAGGGCACCACTTCATAATTAAGACAGATCACGAGTCATTGAAATACCTCATTGAGCAGAGAATCACCACCCCTCTCCAACAGAATTGGCTGACCAAACTCGTTAGGCTAAACTATGAAATCCAATATAAAAAAGGGACTGAGAATATTGTAGCAGATGCTTTATCAAGAAGGGAAGAAGCAGAAGCAGAGGTTACCGCTATATCCCAAGTTATTCCTACTTAGGTGCAGGAAGTGATGAATAGTTACTAGGCAGATGAAGTGGCTATCCAGTTGATTGAAGAACAACTAATCAAGCCAGTAGAGGTGTTTAACTATTCTTATAAAAATGGGCTATTCCAGTACGAAGAAAGGTTGTGTGTAGGGTCAGGTGGACAGATTATAGCCAAGCTGATACAAAATATTCATTTTTCACAAAATGTGGGCCATTCAAGCATAAAGCCAGTGTCTATAGAGCCAATCAACATTTCTTTTGGCCTGACACGATCAAGGATATCAAAAGACAGGTGCTGCAGTGTGATGTTTGCCAAAGATGTAAAGGGGAACATGTTCCCTACCTTGGTTTATTGCAACCTCTACCTGAGCCACAATATTCTTGGAGTCATATCTCTATGGATTTTATTGAAGGACTGCCTCCTTCCAAGGCTAAGACAGTAACCTTGGTTGTAGTAGACAGGTTCATGAAGTTTACGCATTTCTTTACCTTAGCCCACCCCTGCTTAGCTTCTACTATAGCCAAACTATTCCTAGATAACATTTACAAGTTACATGGGATGCCTCAGAGTATGGTATTAGATAGAGACAAGATATTTACCAGTAGGCTTTGGCAAGGGCTATTCAAATTATTGGGGATTGAACTGCATCAAGTTCCGCATATCATCCCCAGACGAATGGTCATACAGAACGACTCAATCAGAGTTTAGAAATGTGCCTACGCTGCATGACCTTTCATCAACCTAAATGGTGGACTAACTGGTTGTCATTGGCCGAGTGGTGGTATAACACCATTTATCACACAGCCATCAAGATGTGCCCTTTTGAAGCCTTGTATGGTATCAAGCTACCACAGCTGGCCTTAGGGCCTTATCAGCTTACTAACATTGCAGCAGTAGATAAATTGGTGCAAGAGAGGCATCGTATGGACCAATTACTCAAAGAAAAATTGGCTGAAGCTAGGGCAAGGATGAGATTTTATGCCGATCAGCACAGAATTGAAAGAGAATTCCAAACGGGAGGCTGTGTGTATTTGAAACTCCAACCATATAAAAAGCATTCCATAGCTAAGCGGGTCAACTCCAAGTTGTTTGCCAAATACTATGAGCCTTGTCGAATTATCAGAAAGATAGGATAGGTGGCTTATGAATTAGAACTTCCCAATGGTTCTAAAATCCACCCAATTTTGTTTCACTGCTTAAGAAGAAGATAGGTGACGAAGAAGTATCTATTCTGCTTATTCCAGATGTTAATGAATTAGAACAACAACATCACATACCTCAGGTAATCTTAACTGTATCTTTAAACAGAATAACCAGGCTATCACTCAATGGTTAGTACAATGGGTGAATGCTTCCAGGGAGGATGCGATGTGGGAATATGCTGCAACGATTCAGATACAATTTCATGACTTCCAACCTTGGGGACAAGGTCGATTTGAGGGAAATGATTGTCATAATCAGACGTGGGAAGGGAGCTCATGGGGGAAAGAAGAAGAAAAGGTCTCAACGGCATTACTAGAATTTCAAATTCAGAAACGACACCATTTAGTTTTTCCCATTTAATTGTTTTAGCACATCACGTTTTATGAATTCCAAAACACATTTTCTGTGCTACTTAAGCCATATGAGCAAATGGGGGGAGTTTGTTGAATGTCAGAACTCATTTTTCTTCTCTCTCTCTCTCTCTTCCTTCTTATTATGTTCATCTGTATTTCATTTAACAAATTTCAATGGAATATCATTATTTGGTTTTGATTGAAGAGTTAGTCAATCATTACATTCAAGATCTATGCCCTAAACAACGACTACAAAAACTTTTGTCCCAAAATCTCTAAAATAAATAATACAATTATACAGATCCCGTGATTTGAGATGCAAATAGCAGTCTCGAAATTTTTATATAAATAATAAAACTATGGCTTCTTCAGATCTATATTCGCTATTAGCTAATTAAACAAAAAAAAGTATTATTTTTTGTCCAAATTGAAAGTAATAAAGAATTAAAGATCGCAGATTCCCCAACAAAAAGGAAAAGTTGCAAATCATTTAAAGCTCATAAATCAAAGAGAAGCAGGAGAAAAAAGAATGGCAGGAATTGACGAAGAATTTTAAATCCAATGCGTAAAAAAAAAAAAAAAATGGGGCGGTGGAGAAGAAGAGAAATAAGAGTGGAGAAGCGGGAAATGGGAATTGTGCACGATTGAGCTTGACTATGGCGAAGATGGTAGAGGTAGGAAAGATTAGTCATTTTAGAAAATGATTTGGATATTTAATTAGGATCTATTCTTGCATCATCTTGAGATGTCCTAATCGTTGTGAGTGTAATTATTAGATTTGGAATTGATTTCCCACCATCATCCTGTGATGATGGGCATGGGCGGATGTTGACCAGTCAACGTCGAAAATCGACGATCGTAAGGAATATGTCGTTTATTAATATTTAAAATTTAATATATATTATTATGTTAACAATAACATCAAACTTAGCAAGTGCGATTCCAATAATTTTTAAGGATAGTTACGGGTTCGATTCTCCCCTCCATATTGCTATTAATTTTGATAAAAATTGTAAAATGGTAAAAATTGGAGAACTAAAAATATATGAATTACATGCTAGAAAATCGAAATCTCGTCTCATAATAATTGCAAGCTCTAATCAACTCAACTAAAGAAAGCGTTTGAAAATGAAATTAAATAACAGTTATATAAGCTAAAAAATTTATCTATTATAAAAAAAAAAAATTCAATGGATTCAGGACGAGCGGTTGCGGGGGCTCGTCAGGTGCTGGGTCCGCCCCTGATGATGGGTGATGGCAACCATGATAATGGTGGTTGGGAGAAGAGAAATGGAAGAAGAAATTCACTATTTATTTGGGACTTATTTATAATTTTTGAAAATTTTGGGGTGATGGTTGTAACTAGTTTTTTTTTATTTAAAAAAAGTAAATAAATGGGAGGATGATGGTGGGTCACAACTGTGGTAGTGCCATAGTGGTAGGTGATGGTGGCGGTGGGGGAGGAAAAATGGCATAAATGAATTTTACTTTTTCTAGTTTTGATTTTTTAAATATTTATTTGGGATTTATTTATAGTTTTTTAAAATTTTGAAAAGATGGTTGTAACTAGCTACTTATTTATTTATTTTATTTAAATGAGAATGTATATTCGTTATTTAGCTCTTGTTTGACATCATTTTTTTAAACAAATATATTTTTAATAGTGTTTGACGCTATTTCAACCACATATTTTTTATTAAAATAATATTATACGTAGATTTAATTTTTAAATTTTTTTAACTATAAATTTTCTATCAATATAGGGTTTAAAAATGTATTTTTTTTTTTTTGAAAAAAATTGGATTCAAACGAAGAGGAAATGACTGGCCATTTCTCCACTTTGGCCTTTGACTACTTTAAAAAATAAAAGAAATTGAGAATTTAAGAGCAAAACTAAAAAATACCCTCATTTCTCCTTCACACATGACCGAAAGCAAAGAGAAAAAGAAAAAAAAATCTCAATCGGGATCCAGTCGACCAAACCACTGCTAACTATCGGCAACCTAACCACCAACAAGAAGTCGCCGACGAAGTGATCTTTAAGAAGATTGGTTTTTTGTTTGATTTTTCTAGTTTGAATTTAACATTTAAAATAGCATGTTTGTTGATAATTTGATAGATGTTGAGTTGTAGTACTGATTTTAGGGGGAAGAGGGATTGAGTTTTATGGCTGGAGATTGCCATATAGTTCGGTCTGTTAAATAGTTGACCCAACCGACTGTTTTTGTTGTCGGACAGTCGGCCCAAATTGTTTTTTAAAGTCGCCCAGCCCAGACTGCTGCGCCGACTGTTAAATGATCTGGGCCAACAGTCGACCCAGACTTTTTTTTAAACAGTCGGTTGAGATTAATTAAAAGCCGGCCCATGACTTTTTGACTTTTTTTATTTTTTCATTTAATTTTTACAATGTTAAATAATAATAAAATGTAATTTTTATTTTCATTTTGTTCTTCATTTTTTCCTTTTTGTTTTATTTTGTTTAAAAGTCGACCCTGTTTTTTTTACATTTTATTAATTATTTAATTTTTACAGTTTTAAATAATATTTTTATTATGTATATAATTTTTCTTTTTTATTATGTTCTTTAATTTTTTTTAATTAAATATTCTTTTTAAACAAATCTTTAATTTTTTCAATGTTACTCAGATAATATTTATATTCTTTATTTAATTTTTATAATTTGATTTTCTTTGATTTTTATTATTATTTTTTGTAATAATTTAAGAATACCTTAATTGTTTTCTTCTTATTATAATATTTTTGATCATTAATTTGTATTTAATTTAATTAATTATTTTTTAAAATTTGTACTGAATTTATTTTTTTGTGCTTCTCATTTAATTTATGAAATCATTTTTTTATTATCGTCGATGTCTTGCGTATGTCAGTTACAATTCGGTTCGAGATTTTGCGTTATTTTGTTATCTTTTGTTCAGTGTTCTAAAATTTGAATTTTTGCATGGTGGGATATCATTTAGATGCAGAGTTGAGACTGATGGCGGGGAAAGCTACTTAGAAAACTAGCTTTTAGAGTTTTACTTTTGTGTTGGAGCTGCTTGATGATTAGCATGGAGATATGCTGCGACAGTCCTTCTTGTTGCCCATGTATCAGTTGCGAGAGGTGCAGTACTCGGGATAGATCATCGATGCACTGCTATGTCTGCTCCTTAAGCCAGTCGACGGCGATGCCCTCCACTTCGACCTCAAGGGCAAGGTCGTTAGTTTCTCAATATTTGAGTTAGCCCTAATCACTAGATTGAGGATTACAGGCGACAAAGCAGCCATCGAGAAAAGCATTGGGCTGTACGAGATGTACTTCCAGGGACATGGACGATGCTTCTACCCTAGTGGATAGATGTGATCAGGAAGTGCGACCAGATGTTAGATATGTTTAAGTTTGGGCTGGTCTACATCCTTGAGACTGTGACGAGTTGTCATCACAAGAAGACCGATGTCCACATTTTCCATTTGCAAGTTGTGGATGACATAGATATGTTCAACAACTATCCGTAGGGTCAGAGATGTTTTGAGGACACCGTACACGTCTTCGTCAGATCACATTCGAAGCCAAAAAGGTCCATGCGTAAGCACGATACATATGAATTGCCCTTGACAGTGCAGGTAAATGTTTAATATAATCAACGTTAAAATTTTTTTTATACTAAATTTATATATAATAAGCGTATGTATTACATATTTGGGCATATGAGACGGCCCCCTTCCTGGGTACTCGATTTGTCAGGCGAGGGGAGACACGTTGCCTTTGGATGCATCATTGACTAGCATCCCGAGTAGACGGATGTCCGCCCGGCAAACAATTATCAGCCTTCCTCAACGACCCTCAGGTGAGTATTAGACATTGTAGATTTATATTCTATGTCATTTCAGAATTTCATCACATG
The DNA here is from genome assembly GCA_019097785.1 of Fraxinus excelsior. Taxonomy (NCBI): domain Eukaryota; kingdom Viridiplantae; phylum Streptophyta; class Magnoliopsida; order Lamiales; family Oleaceae; genus Fraxinus; species Fraxinus excelsior. The sequence goes on from CM032638.1 coordinate 23,234,290, forward strand.
ATCATTAACTAGTTGAAATGTCAATATATCTGTTTGAGGTCCTAATCGAGTTGACGACGTCGATGTATGAGGAGGGTCGTGGTCTTGTACGCGACCTAGCTGTTCTGTATACTCCACGAGACCAAATGTTCGAGTCTATCCAGGATCGAGATCAGATATGAGAATTGAATAATTTATTGATTATCGTTATGTATGAGTTAGTATATTCTAACTAAGTTAATAATTTTTAATGTTATTTGTATAGGAGCGCGGTTTAGTTGATCGACGATCACCTTCGCCGCCGATGAGATTGCCTCTTCCCTCAATAGGATCATCTCCGCTGCTGATAAGATCTCTTTCTCTTCCATCCATGCACATTCTCTATGGATCTCCTGCACATAGTGATCTGTATGTCCTTCTGGTTGGAGATATGGCAGATATGAGGGAGAAGATGAGCGTGCTACGAGGGGAGATAAGGGCACTGTGACTAGAGATAATGGAGGATGTGGGCATACTACGAGGGCATATAGGGGCCCTACGACGAGAGATGAGCGGCGATATTATACTTGCGAACTACAAAGAACTTATTCGTGTCCATTTTCGTTTCTCACAAGCGTCAATTGCAACTGTCGTCGACGCAGACAATCGTTAACAATAACTTGTGTGATTTCTTAACTTTGAACTCAAAGTTGTATTTCAGTGCAACTCGGTACACATTTTCCTGCAAATCTTTCTTTATTTTGAACAGTTGCTCGATGTACAAATCATCATCATCAAAAACCACACGCGAAGAATTAGATGACGGTCCACTCGTTCCAACCTCTACGCTTCCACCCAACTCATGTCTCCGATGAGATAAAGTAATTAAATCCTCATTTGTAAATTCATTGTCATTCTCGTTGTCGTGAACTAACGACGGGATTCTGTGCGTAACTGTGAAATTACAATAAGGAACAACTGGTTTGGAAATAACCACATCATCCTCACAAGTTATCTCCACCGTATCTCAATAATCATTGGCATTGTGATCCCCTCAAACCGAATCTTCGTGTCCACCTTCAACGACATCATTCCTCACTAAAGTCACCAAAAGAGGAGTCGTGTGCAATTTGTTCAATGCAAATAGATAATTCACTTCTTCATCCTAAGTAACATTCATAGATGGAATCGAAATAGATGAATCATCCTTAAATCAAAATCTCAGTTCCTTATCGTTTTGAGAAAGATCGATATTCAATTTTTTTTAAATCATGGTATATTCCCGCATAATATGTACTCTCCGTAATGGAAATTGGAATACCACCACGTTTATCACCCGTCCATCTCTATACCCATTGATCTTTCTCATCCAATTCGAAATCAACAAAGAAACAAACGGCATTACAACCATATCTGCAAGACGAAACATGATTTTTTTTAAGCAATACATAGTCATTCGGCTCGAATGGGGAAACATATATATATTTTTTTAAAAAGTTGAACAACCTAAAAACAATCAGTTGTTAACCGTCGAAACAGCCGGACAACTGGCTGTTTAACAGTTGGGGTACAACCGCATGTTTATCAATTAAAAAATTTAATCAATAAATTTTTCCGGCTATTAAACGTAAAAAAATTGCTGGCTATTTTTATCGATTAAAATGTTACGAAGTAAAACATACATAAATATACTTACCGATTCGAAGTGATTGATATTAAAAAATATTTCTTTCTTCAGCGTTCGATAAATTTCAGAGATTTTGAGGTTGAAACGGATGAAAGTCGAGAGAGTTTTTATTTGTATTGAAATAGACAGATAAGAAAAGTTAAGTGATTTTGAAATTGTAAGTGGGAAATATTTGATTTTCAATTGTTAACTAAAAGGTAGAATAGTCTTTTAAACAAAATAATATTTTGTAATTGTATAACTTATTTAAATATGTTTTTATCTTTTAATCTCTAATAGGTCAGTGCGAAAATATAATATAGTTGAAAAATCAAATGGAAAATTGAGCTTGTTGACTAGGCCAATCTTAACATACCCTTCAAACGAGCCCTAATAATTTTTTTTATTAGAAAATGGACGGTTCATGGAGATTGCTTTTTAGCCTTTCATGAATAAACAATTTACATAATCAAACGAAAAACTATACATTCCCGTAGTGGCAGACACATCACTCGGTCAGGGGGGCGACTGTGATTGTTGGACTCCGTCGGAAGAGTTTTTGAGAAGAAGATGATGATTGGGCGCGATGCTGGTTCATCTTCCTCCCGGTTTCTGCTCGTTCATCTTCCAACTTCCTCCCTGGTTTTTTTTTTAAATTTGGTTTTGTTATGAGATTGGGCTGTTGCTGCCCAGCCCAATCCAGCCTTTTTTTAGTTTTTTTTTTTTTTTTGTGTGTGTAATTGGGTTGGGACATTTGTTTTTCGGGTCGATACTTGTCCCAATTGAAATAAAAATGTTTGGTACCAATTTCATTTCCTTCCTTCACGCTGCAACCAACGTGACTCCGATTTCCACTGCTCCTGCCGAGTGCTCCAGTCTCCACCACCATCGACCGCCAGTGTGAAGTGAATGGCTGCAGCAGCGTAGCTTCGCCAGTCGCCACTGTACTTTGCGACTGGACGCCGTGAGTTTTCTCATTTCTGCCCATCGTTTTTTGTTTTGTTTTTGGTGTTATTGTCTATTTATGGGTTATGAAATCATGATTTATGATAGTTTTCAGTTTGTTTCAAGTATGATTTTTGAATTGGAATTGGGGGAATTGGATTTGGAATTGGAAAAAAATAACTCTAGTTTTCGGGTGTTTGAGGAATGTTATTTTGATGAGTATATGTTGCAGTGTTTTGGGAGTATGTTTGGCTAAGCTTAAAACTGAATCAAAATTACTTTGACTAAATTTTGTTCCCGAAAGTGTTTCTATTTCTGTTACTTTTTTCTTGGAAGTAAGGAAAATGTAATTATTTTGATAGTATAGCAGGGTTTAATTTCAAGTTCAGTAACTTATTTTTAAAGATGTTAGCTTGCTCAAAACTCAAAAGTAGTCTTTACTTGCTTTCTGAAGTACTTTTACTTTTCTTTAGGCTTAGCCAAACATGGTCTTTCAATTTCTCTGTTGTGATGAAGATAATATGTCAATGAGACATCTACATGAAGTGGATGCATATGTATTGAATAATTTTTAATATTATATAATTAAATATTAATAAACGACCTCGTTGTTACTATCGCTGATTGTCGACATTGACTTGTCAACGTTCACGCTGAAGTTTGATGCTATGTCCGCCATTGCATTCCTGGCCTCCGTTGCCCCTCAACCCCTATATATATATATATATATATATATATATGCACGGTTTTATTCCTAATACTAGTGGCCAACATTGATTTGGTCTCAGTTAAGCAGGATCTCAATATGGAAGGTCACTTGGTACAAAAAATGGGTGAAAAAACTGGTGAATGCAGCGGTTGAGATTAAGAGATTTCAGATAAATTGAAGAAGGAAGAGGGAAGAATTGGAGGCTGAGATCGATTTGATTTCAAAGAGGGTTGAGGAGTTCAAGAGTGGGTTGAGGTTTATTGTTGATTATTTGGAGAATGAGGAGAAAACGAAGGTGGTGGTGGTGGTGGTGGAGGTGTTTCATTTAGAGGGAGAAATTGACTGGGGAAAGATTTATAGCTTGTTAACGAAGGAATGTAGGCGGCTTGACGAAGGATTGCCAATTTATGCATATCGTCCAGCAGGTTAATTTAGTTTAATTTGACTTCATTTGGTTATATACTTTTGGTATTTACCTTTTCTTAGAATATGGATGTTAGTATAGAGTTTATGTTCTATCTCTTGTTATTCGGTGCAAAAGATTCAGGAATAGAGTTTGGTATCTGTTCTTTTGGACATTGATTAAAGTAACGATTAGATAATCGAGATACTACTGGAGTTAATACTGTCCAGATACATGCAAGAAAATGTTTGATGGACTGAATTTTCATAGTAAAATTTAGAAAATAAATAATCTTTGTGACACGAGGAGGATAGGAATTTGAAATGTTAAAAAGGCTTCAATTTTGTTAAGAACTACCTACATATGGAAAACAGAAGAAAGAGCTAAAACAGAAGTGGTTAGCTGTATTCTACCTTTCAGGCTTGGCACTGACTGTTGTATATGCACTATTCGCAGGATGTTCAATGATCATCCTAATATGAAACATCTTTTAGAATTATATAGTTCTTTCATCTTTGTATTTTCTCTGCCAGCTTAATCAATCATTTTCTTTCCTTCTATTGAAAAGAATAAGGATACAAAGAAAGTAAGAAGGGGTCATGGTTTGATTCAATTATCAATTAAATTTTCCCTTTTTTTATTATTCTGTACAATTAATATATTATTTTCATCGTTGCACTGTCTTTTCTACAAAGATTTTCTACTGAATTTTGCCAGACATTATCAGCATTACTTGGTGTCTATTTTTGTATTTTATTGTAAAATATATATGACAATTGAACTTTTTGTGAACCTGCACTTCTATATTTTCAATTGAACTATAATATCTAGATGGATAGAATCTTTTGTGTGATACCTAATGGTTCACATGGAAGAAAAACATGCAGTAGGGAGGCCTAAACAGTTACGTTATAAATATTGCATAATATATGTGCATGGGTGTTTGTGTGCACATATGCATAATGGTACTCCCAAGTAGAACATGTAACACAAATGTGGGCACACATTTTGGTCTTTATGTTTTTAATTGGTTTGAACTCATGTATTTTCAAGCGTTCTGTTTCCTGTTTAAATATTTGATATAAATTTCCACAGATAACAGTGCTGATAGGGGAGACCGGATCAGGAAAGAGCACACAATGGGTTCAGTTTCTTGCCGATTCAGGGATGTTTGGTCACCAGAGAGGAAAGTTGTGTTGTCCAAAGATACTTCAGTTAGTTTTTGTTCGTCATGTTCATCATCCCAGGAGTTTGGTTGTAAGGTTATATTCATGATTGACCACTGCCTCCTGCAGCACTACATGAGCAATAAGCAATTACCCCATATTTCATGCATTATTGTTGACGAGGCTCATGAAAGAAGCTTGAAACATAGATCTCCTTCTGGCGATGATTAAGAATCTACTTGGTCAGAGGCCTGATTTGAGGCTTATAATTATGTCTGCAACAGCTGATATTAAGCCTATGTTTATTGAGTGGAAAATTGTGGGACTTGGGGCAAACTATTTGCCTGTGGTTCATATTTAGTGGAGACAAGTACATGTGCCACATGGAGTAGCATCCGTATGTGTCATGCCAAAAGTATCAGAATTCAAAGACGGCCCTGATTCTTCTCTGCAAGAATGGTGGTGTAACGGGAGAGAGTGTGAAGAAGTGCTCATGCTATGGTTTCAAAATTGAGAAGGTGGATGGGTGCAATCATATCGAGTGTAGGTGCGGGAGGCATGTTTGCTGGGTCTGCTTGGAGTGCTTCAGGAGCATTGATGAATGCTATGGTCATCTGAGGTCTGTATACTTGGCCATCATTTGAATAACTTTAGTTCATTATCTTTCTTACACTCCCAGCTTATATATGTATATGACAGTGTTAATATATATAATAGCATACACGTAACTAAAAGAGTAAAACGAAGGAACGAACCCATCTAGTTGCTTCTGTACATATGTTTGGAGATGCAGTTAAAATATTTTTCTGAAGTCATCTCTCTCGATCAATCTCTGTGCCCATGTGCACTTGCACGCGTGTCTTCTAATGCGTGAAGACGTGCATGCAATGTATATCTTTGTTTGCTCATGTTAGTGGATGGATACATGCATTGTTGAGTACCTTTGCCTGAACTCTCCTATATGTGCTCAAGTCTCCTGTTAACAAAAAATTAGTTGTGGAGTTGAAGGAATCCACATCGCTAATTTTTTCTGTGATTTCTTGAATATTTGCAGTTGAACAATGAAATTTACTGTGCCTTACACAAGCCAATGATGAACTGATGGTTGCTACTAATATTGTTATTATCAATATATTGTGTCATGTCATCACTATCATCATCATCATCATCATCATTATCATCATTATCATCATGCTGTTGGAAGATGAAAAGAGCATCTGAATCTACAAGTTTTGGGGCTTTTAAGTGTGAATTTTGAATTAGCAGGATTCACCTCAGATAGAGCATCACTTGTTCTGTTCTGTATTCTGTATCTATTATTTAGCATAATATTTGAAGCGTGCAATCAATCTGTAGTATGTAAGAACTGAACAAGATTGCTGCAGGGAAAAAAATCAGAATATTTGACTGCAACCAATCGCCAAACCCATTCCAGCAATAGCCAAACAAAATGCTACAGCAGCATACTGTTTCATGCTGCTAGAGCCCTTACCACAATCTTCCCATCTCGGAACTCCATTAGAATCACTTTTCACACCCTCCGTTCTCCGTCCTCTTTCCAATTTGGAAACTTGAAACTCAATCAATCTAAGCCATTGCTTATAGGCGAACAGTCTCAATGATTCGTCAAGCAGTAAATTGGAGAGGGCGTCCCTCTCCTTCAACAGAACCGAACATTTCCTCTCTGCCTCCCGTGCTCGTGTTTGTGATAGTCTCAAGGCCTTTAGAATCTCCAACTTCCCATCTTCTGAATCTTTAGACATCACAACTTCATTCTCAACCACTTCCTGCCCCGCCATGTTGCAGATTTTGTTCACTGGGCCAGCAAAAAGATTTATTGGAGTTTTGCATAAGATCTAGGCCAGATTTGTAAGAAAATGTGAAACCCATATCTATATTGGTTCTTTTTGACTTTTGGTTTGCTGGTAGCCATCCAGCCATTTCTTCTCTGTATACAAGTTGACTTCTAAAATAGCTAATTTGTGTCAGTTTGTCAACATTTTAGGCTGGCCATTGTCTCATAGGGCATGAAATATACAGTCTGGTTATTGTTGGTTGGTGATAGATACTAGATAGCATTGAGTAAGAGAGTTGTCCAATTGGATTTTATTATTATATTATACGATCAAGAAGACATGGAGAGACCGTGCTGTAAGATATGAACGGGATTGGAGGGTTTGGGGTAGGGGGTGGGCTGAAATTGCACCATCAGTCCCTGACTTATTAGAGTTGGTTCTCAACCTATTTTTCTCAACGTTGTCGTTTCTAATCTAAAATTCTGTAGTAGTATCATTTGGCCTCAAGTGGATATTTGTAGGTTGTGGAGCAGCTGTGCAATTTTCTCTATTTGGGTGTGAAGTGGGGAAATTGGATTGATTTTTGTATTAAAGGAAAAGAAAATTCCTTCCCTTAATAGATTAGGGACCCAAAGTGAATTTTTCCCTATTTTGGTGTTAAGTGGTCAAGTTGGATTGATTTTTGTATTGAATAAAGAAAATCCTTTTCTTACGGGAATGAGCAAAACATATTTCGTTGCACAAGTTAAGGAGGTAGTTCGATTCTATTGAAAGGAAAGAAAGGCAAATACCTCCAGCTTTATCTTAAAGCAAAGTAAAAGAATTTTGAGAATAATACTAAAAGGGACTTGTTAAAATTTAGCCATCCATTAGTTGATTTAAAGTCCAAAAATGCTGATGTCAAATTTATAAGATTTGAATTGGTCATCAACCCGGTCGAAGTACTAGGTAGTTCAATTTATGTGTCATTGGGATCTTGGCAAATTTTGACTGGTTCTATTGTAAAATAGTCTTATTGCGGACTTGTAAAAATGTGACGATTACATGTATTTGGGGATTTGTATGAATTTCGAAGCCTAAAAAAGGTTATTTAACTAGTTGAATATTGCGGGAATAATGAATAATTTTTTAAATTACACTAAGATAAGCAAGGATCTGATGGAAAAGAAATTGTTTAAGAGGGATTTAATTGGAGAGACAAAATGAAAAAAAATCTAAAAGTAAACCATCTTTACCGCAACTATCTCTAGTGGACCATTTTGAAAAGTTTCATCATTTATCAAGGAATATTATGATGGGGGCAACGAATTTTGGTGGAACACAGTTAAAGTGAGTGGACCATCAGAGCAATAGAGTTCTGCACGAATAATTCATTATAAAAAAAAAAAAAACCCATAAACCCATTAACTATTATTTGACAGTTGGATCTTGGTCCTACGAGTTTGTCTTTTGGCCGTCCAGTATTTTTTCACCAGTGTTAGCTTTCATCAATGACCCCTCTATTGTCTCCTCGACCTCCTGAACCTGTGTATACGAGAAAAGACGTAGTAATAAATCGTACATAGTAACAAAGAAACTATAGCTGTGTTATGCATTTCAAGATGATACCAGGTTCTTTTGTGTGGTTCCGATTCCATGTTAATTGTTTTATCTAAAAACTTAAGTTACGAGAGATGAGAGTTGTATTCATTCTAAATATTGTCTTCAATAATTATCTATGAAGTCATTGAATATGTACATATAATCATATCATTTAAGAGCATGACACATGGGTTATTGACTTGAGATTACTCATCCCCAGGAGATTCTCACTTGGCATGCCTAGGCAGCTAGACTACCATTAATTTCTAGATGAGGCTACCAACTACCCCTTGTTCATTTCTTTCACAAATTTTCTGCTTGTACAGTAATTTTTTTGTCAGAAATTGTGCAGGCCCATGTGAATCATATATTGTCAAAAAAAAAAATATATGGCCCGCCCTCATGTGCAAAAAAAAAAAAAGTGAAAAAGTGAGTCTCTTTCTGTGCCAGGCATGTCTAGAAATGGTTCCCCCTCCCCCTCCAATGGGGGGTTCATTTGTCCTTTATGTCATCCATGTAGTAAAAGAGGAATTAACCTCTAGCATGGTCCAAACAATACATATAGGGGACCAATTCTTTAAGTTATCCCAGAACTGCTCTCTTCCCCGGGAAGAGAGCAGTTTTCCCGAATTTGGCCTTTGGCTTTGTTTTCTACGAAAATTACCACTTAAATGGACAAATTTTTTTATAATCGGGTACAGTATTTTATGGGATTGTCAAAAAAAAGAAATAAAAAATAATAATTTGGCCAAAGGCCAAATTCGGGGAAAACTGCTCTCTTCCCGATTCGGGGAAGAGAGCAGCTCTGTTCTACATAATTAGACTTCGTCAATGTAGTCACTATTGTTGACTCTTTTGTCTTTGACAGTTGCCCTAGTTGGCCACTTTTTACATAATTGGTGTTTTTTTTTTTTTTTTTTTTAACGTAATTGGCAAGTTTGTAAACAAAATGAACTAAAATTAATACATGTTGTAAAAGTCAAGAAGTTAGTTGCAGTTAAATTTGAACTCCAACCCAACCGAATGGCCTAGTTGGATTTACTTCTGGTGTAGTTCATGTGGTTCTAAACTCACTCTAGATACATATAATAGGAAGATGCAAATGGGTGAATTATATATATATATAGAGTTTCTTGAGGTGGTTCATCAGTGGAGTTTTATATCGTAATCCGTGATCTGCATGTAGGTTAATTAATTATATATGTACCTCATCTTTTCAAAAGAAAACCAAAAGTCTTTAATGTGGAAAATCAGAATTTTTTGGCGCACTTAATTATTTTCTAACAATTATCAAAGTCTATCTTCCCCATATTTTGTCCTTGATCTGGTGAGACTAATGAACCATTGTTAGAATCCCATTTTTCAAAAAAATTATTTTTCTTCAAACTCATTTTCAACCGCACATTTTTCAATAAAATAATTTTTCACGTAAATCTAAATTTTTTTCTTATTCTTTAATCACACATTATCCAAAAAATCACTATTACAAAATTTATTTTCTCAAAAAATAAAATAAAAATAATAATAAATAAATAAATAATATATATATATATATATATATATATATATATATATATATATATATATATATATATATATATACACATAGTAAACTCAACTTGGTCTATTATTATGACGGAAAATAATAGGAGAAAAAAGAATTCACACACAATTGCAAAAACACCTAAAACCATCTCCAATGGAGATACCATTGCATCAAAATGCACTAAATTTTGGTGCAAAAGTGCTCCAATGGAACACCATATTTTGCACCATTTTGGAAAAAAATTGTGCAAAATTGAATAGTGTTGCACCATGTGTCACGCAGTGAGAATGCTTATCCCTTCATTTGGCACGGTATTCTCCCTAATATCCTATTCATAGCATGCGTATATGCCAGTTGTTCGAGCTTGCTAACCTAAGAATGAGGAGAGGGTGGCCTTGAAGCATTGAACATTGGGAGTCAAACCTGCGATTCGTGAAAGTTGGTACCAGAGCGGGATCGCTCGAACATGCGGTGTTGTTATGGGAATCAGTGGCGGAGCCACGTTGGCTCTAGGTGGGGCACAGGCCCATGCTGACTTTGGGGATTATTTTTTTTTTTTTTTTTTTTTTTTTTTTTTTTTTTTTTTTTTGAGGAGAAGAAAAACTTTCCATTTCTAAAATTGAAGAAGAAGAGATGGTTTTCAATTGTCCTTAATCAACTCCAATTTGATTTATTCTTAGTTATATCACCAATCGAAATGGACACAAAACTATGTAGTAATTTGTTTATCTCCTTTACCTAAAGTGAATTTTGCTAAAATGCATTGATAATAAAACATTTCCGTGGAGAATGTCGTAAATACGTTCCTAGGTTGGAAATGACGTATACAAAGAATGAATTAATAACGTATTCAAAAAAAAAATTTCGGGGGCGCTGCCCCCGAACCCCCGTAGCCTCCCACCCCTTCACCTTTAGGCCCCCCCTGGTTCGACGGGCTGGCTCCGCCCCTGATGGGAATGGCATGTATTCTTGCGGAGAAAAGATTTTGGACCACGGAGAAAATGATGAATAATTTTTTAAATTACACTAAGATAAGCAAGGATCTGATGAAAAAGAAATTGTTTAAGAGGGATTTAATTGGAGAGACAAAATGAAAAAAAAAAAAAAAAAAAAAGATTCAAATTTTAATTTTTATGTCCAAATATTCTCTTGCCATCTTCTTTCTCTCCCACCGGTTCCTCTGTGCTCTAGAGCTCGGAGGACTCCTATGCCCCTTGTCGATGTTCAATACTTAAAAGAGACTCCCGAGCATTGGTGATAGGTGGGAGGGGCTGCTGGGGAAATCAGGGAAGATGAAGAGGTAGCCTGAGGAGGTCAGGGTTGAAGCAATGAGAGGATCGGAGTGAGAGGAAATAGGAAGAAATACGATGTCAATATCATTGTGAATCATATTTATTATAAAGGTCTTTTATACAAATTTTTTTTAAAAGTAAACCATCTTTACCTCAACTATCTCTACCATTTTGAAAAGTTTCATCATTTATTAAGGATTATTAGGATGGGGGCAACGAATTTTGGTGGAACACAGTTAAAGTGAGTGGACCATCAGAGCAATAGAGTTCTGCACGAATAATTCATTATATATATAAAAAAAAAAAAAACCCATAAACCCATTAACTATTATTTGACAGTTGGATCTTGGTCCTACGAGTTTGTCTTTTGGCCGTCCAGTATTTTTTCACCAGTGTTAGCTTTCATCAATGACCCCTCTATTGTCTCCTCGACCTCCTGAACCCGTGTATACGAGAAAAGACGTAGTAATAAATCGTACATAGTAACAAAGAAACTATAGCTATGCTATGCATGCCAAGAAGATACCAGGTTCTTTTGTGTGGTTCCGATTCCATGTTAATTGTTTTATCTAAAAACTTAAGTTATGAGAGATGAGAGTTGTATTCATTCTAAATCTTGTCCCCAATAATTATCTATGAAGCCATTGAGTGTATACATATATCATTTAAGAGCATGACACATGGGTTTGTGAATGCATGTCCATATAGAGTGATGTCGTTGTTATTCTTGCAATTAGACGGACGCGTGTTGATGCGAAACTCACTTCTTGCTACGAGGACGTAAGCGAATTCGAATGGGGGAGAATGTCATGCAGTGAGAATGTTTATCCCCCATTCGGCACGATATTCTCTCTAATATCATACTCATAACATGCGTGTATGCCAATTGTTCGGGTTTGCCGGCTTAAGAATGAGAGGAGAGCGGCCTTGGGGTGTTGAACCTCGAAACCAAACCTGCGATCCGTGTAACCATGTGTTGCACCAAATACTATTCGCTTTGCACCACCATTTTGCCAAAAGTATTTTTGGAGGGTATTTGTGTCATTATTATTATTATTATCATCATCACCATCATCATCATCATCATCATCATCATTATTATTATTTGTATTTAAATTAAATTTGAAATGTTAAAAATACTGAATTAATTAAAATAAGAATAAAAAAATTTAAAATATAGCAACACGATTATTTATCGTTAACATGAAATATATTACAATAACCACATACCTACGTTAATCGACCATTTGTGGAAAGAACATACGAATTTCGAGAATTAAATTGCAATGATATTTCGACTTTATATTTAGTAATTTAATATATTTAAATTGTACTATGTTTTAATAATATATTTATTAATGAATTTCGTATTTTCCTTAATTTAACGTAATTATTTATTTAATAATTTATATATTTCCAAAATAAATAAATAAATAATATTTCAAATAAATAAATTACTAAGAATAAAAAAAAAAGAGAAGAAAATGATTAAACACATGATCTTTGTTTTGAAATGATATTTGTCCCATACAGAATTTTTTAGAGCGCTTAAAATGATTCACCAATAAATGGTTTGTAAGATTGAAAAAGTCTTTAAGAAGAAACTACTTAAACACCTATAATTTATTTCAAAAACTTGATGAACACTTGGTCATTTTAGGATTCGTATTTTTAAAATAAGCAAGATACCCCAACAATTTGAAATATTCAATGTTTGGTTTTCTTCACTTTCAAGATGAACTTTTGTGAATTTTGAAAAATCCTGTTTAAGATTCTACGTGCACTTGAGGAAGTAGGGAAATATTATCAAGAAATTTAAAATCAAAATATTTTGATATTAAAAACTTATTTGTACCTTCCTCCTCGACTTTATATATTCTTCAATGCAATCCAAATCTCCCTTGCGGATGTGGTGGTCGTACAAAGATCATATAACTGATCTGAAAGTGCATTGAGAATATAACCCCTATAAATTAATTCATCTTCTCGTCGTCGTTTTTGACTTTCCCATACTGCATCCGGCATAATTGTTAAACAAAATGTAACATATACCACCAAGGGCGGAGCCAGCCCGTCGGATTAGGGGGGGCCTAGAGGTGAAGGGGTGGGAGGCCACGGGGTTCGGGGGCAGCGCCCCCGAAATTATTTTTTTTAATACGTTATTAATTCATTCTTTGTATACGTCATTTCCAACCTAAGAACGTATTTATGACATTCTCCACGGAAATGTTTTATTATCAATGCATTTTAGCAAAATCCACTTTAGGTAAAGGAGATAAACAAATTACTACATAGTTTTATGTCCATTTCGAGTGGTGATATAACTAAGAATAAATCAAATGGAGTTGATTAAGGACAATTGAAAATCATCTCTTCTTCTTCAATTTTAGAAATGGAAAGTCTTTCTTCTCCTTTAACTTTATAAAAAAAAAAAAAAATTAGCCCAAAGTTCAGTGTGGGCCTGTGCCCACACTGGGCTGGACGTGGCTCCGCCACTGTATACCACTGATTCTGAACCACGTGAACTACATGCATGTGAATAATATACCCAACAAACATGATTTTCTGGAACTAAAGGATAAGAAATTGGACCACACATATCTTTTCAGTTCAGATGTGGCTGCATCAGCCTCTATAAAAGGAAACAGAAGGTCATTGATAAGCAGAAACAAATTATAAAAGAATAGAGAGAGAGAGAGAGAGAGAGAGAGAGAGTAAAGATGGGTGCAGATCAATTCTATGCCATGAATGGAGGAAATGGATACCATAGCTATGCAAATAATTCATCTTTCCAAGTATGTCGATCTTTAACTTTAAGATTAATGGGATGCTAAAACATGAACCAGCTATTGAAATGAATAGTATTTGTTTGATAAAATTATTTATGATTTTTATGTAGGGAGGAGCAACAGAGGCTGCAAATGAAATCATCAAAGAAGAAATTAGCAACAAACTTGATTCAACTTCTACAGATATTATCCGCATTGCAGATTTTGGGTGCTCTACAGGACCTAATACATTCCATGCAATGCAAACTATCGTTGAAACAATGAAGAAAAAAATTGAAACACAATTTGCAGTTTTTGATAAGATGCCTGAGTTTCAGGTTTACTTTAATGATAGGACGTCCAATGATTTCAATACTCTTTTTGTTTCACTTCGGTCCGAAAAACAGTACTTTGCAGCCGGAGTTCCTGGTTCTTTTCACGGCCGTCTCTTCCCTAAGGCCTCCCTTCACTTTGCTTATTCATCTTGTACTCTCAACTGGCTTTCTGAGGTGCCCAAAGAGGTGGTGGATCCCTTGTCTCCTGCATGGAATGAAGGGAAAATCTTGTATTATGGAGATAAAAACGAAGTGTTAAATGCTTATGCAGCGCAATATGCAAAGGATTTCAACTCATTCTTGAAAGCAAGGGCAGAAGAGTTGGTTTCTGGAGGGCTAATGGCACTTCTTATTGGTGTTGAGCCCAATCCTACTAAGAAAGTCTCTAGTATCAGTTTGCCCTCATTCGAACTTTTGGGATCTTGTCTCTTGGACTTGGCTAAGAAGGTAAACATCGATCTTCATTTATTGTAGAATAAACATTGTTAGGCATAGAACCTATATCATTGTTTCATTTTGGTTATCAAACATTTTTATCGTTCTATATACGTCACTTTATTTTTATTTAAGTAATCACTTCTATACTTCCATTTTTCAAAGCAACGGAATTAGTGACTTGTATGATAGAAATGACGATATGGTTTAAAAAGTATGTCATAATGCATTGATTGTGTCATCCAAATGGGCAAAAGTGCTACAAGTTTGACGATTAACAATGTTTTTAACTCATTTTTAAATCCTAAGCACGTAAACATGTCGTTGATAGACAATATTTTTGTTCTTTAATCGATCATGTCATTAACATTATTTTTGTTGCAGGGACTATTTGATATAGCCAAAGTAGACTCATTCAACTTGCCTTCATATTTCCCATATCTTGATGAATTGAAAGCCTTAATAGAAAGAAATCAAGATTTTAGTATTGAAAGAATGGAGATACTTAGTAATCCACCAAAGCGTCTCTCTACTCCTGACTCCAAATCATTTGCCATGTTCATGAGAGCATTGATTGAGGGACTTCTTCAGAATCATTTTGGAAGTGAAATCATGGATGAATTGTTCAAGAGATATGAAGAAAAAGTTGAAAAGTTTGAACTTCTGTTGAATCCTAACGAGAATTCTATGATAACATTTGTCCTCCTCAAGTGCAATCGGATGACTTGATAACTCAATCTCGTAATTCGTACGAGATAGAGACGATGGAGTGCTCTTTCGATTTTATTTCTTTTTCTTTCTAATGCATTTGTCTCAGACTTCTTCGTTATATCATCTTCTATCGCACAGTCCTATTATCAAAGAAAAAAATATTAGCCATAAGATATGTGCGCTTTGTTTAAAGATGTAATAAATGTTTGTTTGAATATTTCAATCATTTCTTGGAAGGTAAAATCCCACATTTACACAAATATTAACCCAATATATAACAATGTACGTACACATAATACCATAAAGTAGTGGATCTCAAATGGTTTAATGTAACGACCCATAGATTTTTCCAAGCACAACTCAATTTTGTCCTTTAACTTTTAGGTTCATCTACTAGTCCTCCATCTTTTAATTATGTCCAAATTAGTCCCTAAACTTTCAAGCATTTCCACATAAGTCCTTCACTTCTAAAAATGTTCAAGTTGATCTCCAAGAATCTGATTTCATCCAGTTTGGTCCCAAAACTCTTTAAGTGTTAATTCAGTCCCCAAAACTTGAGAAATAATCCAATTAACTATTCAAATCTTTCAATCTAGTCCTCATACTTCTCGATAGTTATCTAATTCCATCCTTTTACGCAAATTATGCTTCAAATCTCCTCATTTTGCTTTGTTTATCTTCAAATTGAAGTTTTGACTTAAAAAAGGACAAATAAGACATAAAAGCGAGTAAAAATTCGAACAATCAATCAACTTTTAAGATAATTTAAGAATCTAGATGAGTAGATAAGACACTTATCACGATCCTCTATCTAAAATATCTAGGGATGGTAAGAAAATTCAACAAATCCGATATTTACGGGGCAAGGATAACCTGCTTAATCGGGTATTTGGTTCGGGGCGGGGACAGGTAACGCCCCGCCCAGTTTAATTTTTTTTTAGATTACAATACTTTAAATAGAAAATTTTACGAAATTTCATTAGTTCTAATACAAATGACAACTAAAATTATTTGTCTAAATCCAATGAATGTGATAAATAAAAATAAATTATCAAAAAATTAAGAAAAAATTAAACGAGGTAGTTAACGGGACAAGGACCTCGCCTCACCCCGCCTTAAAGGGGTAACAGGGTGGGGAATTGCTTGGCGGGGTGGGGAAGGTTTGCTTGCCCCGTCTCGCTGCCATCTGTAAAAATATTTTACTACCAATATAATATCAAATAGTAAATTATTGAATAAAACTACTTTTAAGTTACTTTTGTTAAACATGTAGAAAAGTTATTTTTCTCTTATAACAAAATTTAGTTGTTCAAATGCAAGTCTTAACTAGAAACGCCCCCGCAAATTAGCAGCAAGAAATGGACCTTACAAGAAACTTGCTTAGACGTCATACAAAAAATCCCTAAACCCTTTTTAATATCTTATCACTTATTCTCTTCTTTGGTCAAGATAGTCTCTTCGGCGAATCATTTCAGCAGGAAATTTATATTTTTATCGAGAAGCTTCATTTCTGATCGGTTGTTAAGTTCAAATCTTTAATTCGGCCTACGTAGATCTACATAGTTGGGCAACAGATTTTTGACGCTATAGATTCGAGGATTCGAAGAGATTGATTTCTCAAATTTACAGGTTGATTTCGTGGGGGTGTGTGTGGGTGGGTGGAGAAGAAAAATGTGGAATGACTTTTTAATTTTGGTTATTTTATTATTAAAAAATATAAAATTATCATTTTAACCTTTTAAAATCAATTAATATTATTGTCAAAGTCAATTATTTGGTCAACTAACGGTCAAACTAACAAAAACCATCCATCGGACTTCAGCTGCGGACATTTTGAAAGGTTTGGTACCGTTGATGGCAAAAATAAAAGGTTTGGTACCGTGTTTGACATAAATTAAAGATTCGGACAAAATTTGTTACTAAATGAAAATTTTGGTACAATTATCCTATTTTTTTATTAGAAAATGGGCGATTAAAAAACTCGGTACATGCGATTGCTCTTTAGCCTGTCATGAATAAACGAATAAACGATTTGCATAATTTAACGGAAAACTATCCATTCCCGGTCTCCGTTTCCCCTCAACCCTTTCACCTTCCTTATGCACGCTTTTACTCCTACAACTAGTGCCCAACATTGATTTGGTCTCAGATAAGCAGGAGCTCAATATGGAAGGTCACTGGTACAAAAAATGGGTGAAAAAACTGGTGAATGCAGTGGTTGAGATTAATAGATTTCAGATAAATTGAACAAGGAAGAGGGAAGATTTGGAGGCTGAGATCGATTTGATTTCAAAGAGGGTTGAGGAGTTCAAGAGTGGGTTGAGGTTTATTGTTGATTATTTGGAGAATGAGGAGACAACGAAGGTGGTGGTGGAGGTGTTTCATTTAGGGGGATAAATTGACTGGGAAAAGATTTACAGCTTGTTAACGAGGGAATATAGGCGGCTTGATGAAGGATTGCCAATTTATGCATATCGTCCAGCAGGTTAATTTAGTTTAATTTGACTTCATTTGGTTATATACTTTTGGTATTTACCATTTCTTAGAATATGGATGTTAGTATAGAGTCTATGTTCTATCTCTTGTTATTCGGTGCAAAAGATTCAGGAATAGAGTTTGGTATCTGTTCTTTTAGGCATTGATGAAAGTAACGATTAGATAATCGAGATACTACTGTAGTTAGTACTGTCTAGATATATGCAAGAAAAAATGTTTGATGGACATAGTATAATTTAGAAAATAAATAATCCTTGTGACACCAGGAGCTCATATTTCCTGGAGAGGAATTTGAAATGTTAAAAAGGCTTCAATTTTGTTAAGAACTACCTATAATGCATATGGAAAACAGAAGTGGTTAACTGTATTCTACCTTTCAGGGTTGGCACTGTTGCATATGTGCCATTCGCAGGATGTTCAGTGATCATCCTAATATGAAACATATTTTAAAATTATATAGTTATTTCATCTTTGTATTTTCTCTGCCAGCTTAATCAATCATTTTCTTTCCTTCTATTGAAAAGAATAAAGATACAAAGAAAGTAAGAAGGGGTCATGGTTTGATTCAATTATCAATATTTCCATTTTATTATTATTATGTACAATTAATATATTATTTTCATCGTTGCACTGTCTTTTCTGACAAGAACTCTTCTCCAAAGGTTTTCAACTGAATTTTGCCAGACATTATCCAGCATTACTTGGTGTCTATTTTTGTATTTTATTGTAAAATATATGTGAAATTTGAACTTTTTGTGAACCTGCAGTTCCATATTTTCAATTGAACTATAATATCTAGAGGGATAGAATCTTTTGTGTGATACCTAATGGTTCACTTGGAAGAAAAACATGCAGTAGGGAGGCCTAAACAGTTATGTTATAAATATTGCATAATATATGCGCATAATGGTACTCCCAAGTAGAACTTGTAACACAAATGTGGGCACACCTTTTGGTCTTTATGTTTTTAATTGGTTTGAACTCATATAGTTTCAAGCGTTCTGTTTCCTATTTAAATATTTGATATAAATCTCCACAGATAACAGTGCTGATAGGGGAGACCGGCTCAGGAAAGAACACACAATGGGATCAGTTTCTTGCCAATTCAGGGATGTTTGGTCACGAGTCTATTGTTTGCACTCAGCCGCTTAAACTTTCTGCCATCTCGTTGGCAGAAAGGGTTAAAGAGGAAAGTTGTGTTGTTCCAAAGATACTTCAGTTATTTTTTGTTCGACATGTTCATCGTCCCAGGAGTTTGGTTGTAAGGTTATATTCATGATTGACCACTGCCTCCTGCAGCACTACATGAGCAATAAGCAATTACCCCAGATCTCATGCATTATTGTTGACGAGGCTCATGAAAGAAGCTTGAAACATAGATCTCCTTCTGGCGATGATTAAGAATCTACTTGGTCAGAGGCCTGATTTGAGGCTTATAAATATGTCTGCAACAGCTGATATTAAGACTATATTTATTGAGTGGAAAATTGTGGGACTTCGGGCAAACTATTTGCCTGTGGTTCATATTTTGCAGAGACACGTACACGTGCCACATGGAGTAGCATCCGTATGTGTCATGCCAAAAGTATCAGAATTCAAAGACGGCCCTGATTCTTCTCTGCAAGAATGGTGGTGTAACGGGAGAGAGTGTGAAGAAGTGCTCATGCTGTGGTTTCAAAATTGAGAAGGTGGATGGGTGCAATCATATCGAGTGTAGGTGCGGGAGGCATGTTTGCTGGGTCTGCTTGGAGTGCTTCAAGAGCATTGATGAATGCTATGGTCATCTGAGGTCTGTATACTTGGCCATCATTTGAATAACTTTAGTTCATTATCTTTCTTACACTCCCAGCTTATATATGTATATGACAGTGTTAATATATATAATAGCATACACGTAACTAAAAGAGTAAAACGAAGGAACGAACCCATCTAGTTGCTTCTGTACATATGTTTGGAGATGCAGTTAAAATATTTTTCTGAAGTCATCTCTCTCGATCAATCTCTGTGCCCATGTGCACTTGCACGCGTGTCTTCTAATGCGTGAAGACGTGCATGCAATGTATATCGTTGTTTGCTCATGTTAGTGGATGGATAATTGCATTGTTGAGTACCTTTGCCTGAACTCTCCTATATGCGCTCAAGTCTCCTGAACAAAAAATTAGTTGTGGAGTTGAAGGAATCCACATCGCTAATTTTTTCTGTGATTTCTTGAATATTTGCATTTGAACAATGAAATTTACTGTGCCTTACACAAGCCAATGATGAACTGATGGTTGCTACTAATATTGTTATTATCAATATACTGTGTCATGTCATCACTATCATCATCATCATCATCATCATGCTGTTGGAAGATGAAAAGAGCATCTGAATCTACAAGTTTTGGGGCTTTTAAGTGTGAATTTTGAATTAGCAGAATTCACCTCAGATAGAGCATCACTTGTTCTGTTCTGTATTCTGTATCTATTATTTAGCATAATATTTGAAGAGTGCAATCAATCTGTAGTATGTAAAAACTGAACAAGATTGCTGCAGGGAAAAAAATCAGAATATTTGACTGCAACCAATCGCCAAACCCATTCCAGCAATAGCCAAACAAAATGCTACAGCAGCATACTGTTTCATGCTGCTAGAGCCCTTACCACAATCTTCCCATCTCGGAACTCCATTAGAATCACTTTTCACACCCTCCGTTCTCCGTTCTCTTTCCAATTTGGAAACTTGAAACTCAAGCAATCTAAGCCATTGCTTATAGGCGAACAGTCTCAATGATTCGTCAAGCAGTAAATTGGAGAGGGCGTCCCTCTCCTTCAACAGAACCGAACATTTCCTCTCTGCCTCCCGTGCTCGTGTTTGTGATAGTCTCAAGGCTTTTAGAATCTCAACTTTCCCATCTTCTGAATCTTTAGACATCACAACTTCATTCTCAACCACTTCCTGCCCCGCCATGTTGCAGATTTTGTTCACTGGGCCAGCAAAAAGCTTTATTGGAGGAGGTAAATCGCAGTTTTGCATAAGGCCAGATTTGTAAGAAAATGTGAAACCCATATCTATATTGGTCCTCTTTGACTTTTGGTTTGCTGGTAGCCATCCAGCCATTTCTTCTCTGTATACAAAGTTGACTTCTAAAATAGCTAATTTGTGTCAGTTTGTCTACAATTTAGGCTGGCGCCATTGTCTCATAGGGCATGAAATATAGACAGTCTGGTTATTGTTGGTTGGTGATAGATACTAGATAGCATTGAGTAAGAGAGTTGTCCAATTGGGTTTTATTATTATATTATTCGATCAAGAAGACAGGGAGAGACCGTGCTGTAAGATATGAACGGGATTGGAGGGTTTGGGGTGGGGGGTGGGCTGGAATTGCACCATCAGTCCCTGACTTATTAGAGTTGGTTCTCAACCTAATTTTCTTAGCGTTGTCGTTTCTAATCTAAAATTCTGTAGTAGTATCAGTTGGCCTCAAGTGGATATTTGTAGATTGCGGAGCAGCAGTGCAATTTTCTCTATTTGGGTGTTAAGTGGGGAAATTGGATTGATTTTTGTATTAAAGGAAAAGAAAATTCTTCCCTTGCGAGAATAAGCAATAGATTGGGGACCCAAAGTGAATTTTTCCCTATTTTGGTGTTATGGTCAAGTTGGATATTGAATAAGGAAAATCCTTTTCTTACGGGAATAAGCAAAACATATTTCGTTGCACAAGTTAGTTGGATGGATTCTATTGAAAGGAAAGAAAGGCAGATACCTCCGGCTTTATCTTAAAGCAAAGTAAAAAAAATATTGAGTTTAATATTTTGAGAATAATACCTAAAAGGGACTTGTTAAAATTTAGCCATCCATTAGTTGATTTAAAGTCCAAAATGCTGATATCAAAGTTATAAGATTTGAATTGATCATCAACCTGGTCGCAGTACTAGGTAGTTCAATTTATGTGTCATTGGGATCTTGGCGAGTTTTGACTGGTTCTATTGTAAAATAGTCTTATTGCGGACTTGTAAAAATGTGACGATTACATGTATTTGGGGATTTGTATGAATTTCGAAGCCTAAAAAAGGTTATTTAACTAGTTGAATATTGCGGGAATAATGAATAATTTTTTAAATTACACTAAGATAAGCAAGGATCTGATGAAAAAGAAATTGTTTAAGAGGGATTTAATTGGAGAGACAAAATGAAAAAAAAAAAAAAAAAAAAAGATTCAAATTTTAATTTTTATGTCCAAATATTCTCTTGCCATCTTCTTTCTCTCCCACCGGTTCCTCTGTGCTCTAGAGCTCGGAGGACTCCTATGCCCCTTGTCGATGTTCAATACTTAAAAGAGACTCCCGAGCATTGGTGATAGGTGGGAGGGGCTGCTGGGGAAATCAGGGAAGATGAAGAGGTAGCCTGAGGAGGTCAGGGTTGAAGCAATGAGAGGATCGGAGTGAGAGGAAATAGGAAGAAATACGATGTCAATATCATTGTGAATCATATTTATTATAAAGGTCTTTTATACAAATTTTTTTTAAAAGTAAACCATCTTTACCGCAACTATTTCCAGTGGACCATTTTGAGAAGTTTCATCATTTATTAAGGAATATTAGGATGGGGGCAACGAATTTTGGTGGAACACAGTTAAAGTGAGTGGACCATCAGAGCAATAGAGTTCTGCACGAATAATTCATTATATATATAAAAAAAAAAAAAACCCATAAACCCATTAACTATTATTTGACAGTTGGATCTTGGTCCTACGAGTTTGTCTTTTGGCCGTCCAGTATTTTTTCACCAGTGTTAGCTTTCATCAATGACCCCTCTATTGTCTCCTCGACCTCCTGAACCCGTGTATACGAGAAAAGACGTAGTAATAAATCGTACATAGTAACAAAGAAACTATAGCTGTGTTATGCATTTCAAGATGATACCAGGTTCTTTTGTGTGGTTCCGATTCCATGTTAATTGTTTTATCTAAAAACTTAAGTTACGAGAGATGAGAGGTGTATTCATTCTAAATGTTGTCTTCAATAATTATCTATGAAGTCATTGAATATATACATATAATCATATCATTTAAGAGCATGACACATGGGTTATTGACTTGAGATTACTCGTCCCCATGAGATTCTCACTTGGCATGCCTAGGCAGCTAGACTACCATTAATTTCTAGATCAGGCTACCAACTACTCCTTGTTCATTTCTTTCACTAATTTTCTGCTTGTACAGAAATTTTTTTGCCAAAAATTGTGCATATACTCACATGGGGGTGGGCCCATGTGAATCATATATTGTCAAAAGAATATATGGCCCACCTCATGTGTGTATTCTGTAATTTTTTTTTCCTTTTGTTCTAGAATTGTTCTTCAAAAAAAAAAAAAAAAAAAGAAAAAGTTAAGAGTCTATTTCTGTGCAAGGCATGTCTGAATTATATAAATAATGCTATCCGGTACAAGTGACGTATGAATACTAATCTATGTGATATTATATGATAGGTTCAATTAAAGTTGAAATTCATTTAATTGAACCTATAATTTAACACTATTAGTGTTGCCGTTTAGACTGGTGTAAACACTAATTGTGCGAAATAACATTACTCGAATTATATATAAGTCGTCTTTTCTTTGATTTATTTTTACGTGGTGTGACCGAAGCTGTCAAATTAAATTTTTAGAATATTTGAGATGTAACTAGCTTTGTGGATTTTTGGTAGCTAGATGAGAGAAATCTTAGTTGTGAGTTCATCATTCCTCTCCTTCTATGCCGATAGCTAATCTCTGTGGTGCAAGAAACTGTTTGACAATCCTGTGTAGAGGAGTATAAATGGAAGTAAAAGCCAAGAGAGAAGTCACAGAAGTTAAGACTAGAAGGAGAGATTCAAATGAGTTGCCAAAATATGTTAATCGTCCTCGACATGGAAGTATTGACCATTGATATCCTTCTTAGCTCGTCCAATTTGACTCACGATCTAGATCGAACCAATGACTCAAAAGTGTTTATAATTGCAAGCTCATAAGTTTCTCTCTATCTATAAATACGAACAAATAAGATCGAATCACGAGTCCTATGAAGATTGACGTGTCGTATATCAACTTTTCGATCAGTGAAGAGATTGGTTACCTTATGAACAAGTTCATCGGCTTGTTTAGCCTCCTTGACAGCTTTCTTGGCCAGATTCTCGACTGATTCTAGAGCTTCCTTGAGTTTTGATTCCTGTGGAAGCTTCTTCTCCACCTCTTCCGCCACCTTCTCCACCTCCTCTGCCACCTCCTCCACCATCTCCACCACTGTGTCCACCGTCTTCACAGCTGCGTCGATCTTACCTAAAATAGTAAAAACCCGGAGGTTAGTCCCATTAAAAATATAAGCTGCTGTCACAAAAGCTAATAACAAAACTTTAATATATGCTAACTTTTAAGGACTACAAAAAGTCCCCCTTTATGTCCCAATGCAGGAAGAATCACTGTTAGCAGAAGCCCCATCAACCACTTTTTCCTACATCAGAGACAGCAAGGAAGAATCAAAGTTAGCAATACGCCCAAACCACTTCTCTAATTTAAAAATATCAAACTCCGTTAAATTCGATGGTCGTAGCTTGTTCTGATATCACATTGAATTATTGATCTGTCTAGTTTAAAAGCTCAAATCTATTAAAGAGTGGACATATATATTCGTTTTCAACAAAAAGATTACCATGAAGAGGAAGGAGAACCAGCTCCCTTAGCTGAGGCTTTTAGTTGAAATTTGCTCCTTCTGCACCACCTTCTGTAACTTCAATAATTTTTTTCACTTTAAAACAACAAAGGTACAAACAAACAGCAACCTAAAGAGGGTTTGTATATAAGAAAACTTACTTATAAAATTCATATTCAGCTCCAAATCGGTAGACATAATTAGGGTTCTTGATCTTACATTGGCCCTTGATCAGAGGGAGATTGAATGAATAACAATCTGGAAAATTCAAATATTGGCAATTTCTGCCATGGCTGCTGAAGTAGCAGATTGATGGTGAACCAGATATTTTGGTAGCCATTATTAGAGATCAGTTGAGTCCACTGGAAGAAATAAAGGGAAGAATTTATGAAAAAATGTTGAGATAAAAAGAATATATATTGCCATGGCCCTATGTAATTATTGATCTAATCATGATATATGATAATATTTTTATATAACCAGGTCGTCTATAAGTTTAAACGAAGATAAAAGCTTTTTTTATTTAAATTTACTCTTTAATAATGTACCTGTGTGAGCAGTCGAATTCATTTTTTAAATTTTTAATAGAGACTTGACATGTGCAAAGTCTTTTTCTTACATATTTTACAGCAAAATTAGAACTCAAATCTCCTTTTTAACTATAATCCAGGTTGAATCACTCTTATGGAAAAGCTCAAACAATTAAAAATAAATAAAAATCCTCATTTACTCATTTTTTAATTTAGTTTCTTCAGCGCACTCCCACAAATCGTGTCGAACTCATTTTCTATGAAGCCATCAGCCTGCACAACTTTTGTCATGTGCACATTTCTTAATTGAATTCTGTACTGGAAAAAACCAATCAATTAATTGTTTCTTTATTTATAATCACATTTTGTCGTGTATACTTGAATAAACAATATATATATAGGGGACCAATTCTTTAAGTTATCCAGTGTAGGGTCAATGCAATGTGACATGATTAGGTACAAGGAAAAAAGAAAACATTTATGGCTAAGTTTACTTATAATTAGTAAATAAGTTTATTTTGAAATTTACAGATTTTACTATTTTGTTAAGGATTAATCTACACGTACATAATATTCTACATAATCATTTACCTAAAAGTCAAGTGGTGGCCCCTTATTGGAGCCAGCCGCCCCTCCAATAGGGGGCTGCCACTTGGCCTTTAGGTAAAACTTTCTGTAAATGATTATATACGTATAGCATGATCCTTTTATTAAATTCTTTTATTATTTTATTTTTTTTATAAAGTAATTAATTTGTGTTTTAAACATGCATAGGCAATCTTCATGATGGTTTGCCCTACTATTCTTCCAAGCGATATTTCTTGCAATGGAGTTAATAATTCTCCACCTACCACGCCTGCTCTGAATCAAAGAAGTGGGTCAATGAGGTACATCATCTAAAGCACGTGGTACTCAATGCTTATTTTTGATTCGACACTACTTTGCTTTAACGGGTAAAAATAACATGTTTCCACGAATATTTTACTCTTGAAAATTAGAAGGAATTGAAAACAAAGAAATATCTGTGGTGCATTTTTTAACCAAAATGACATTACATTCCATTCATATTGTCCTAAAGGACTAAGGGTACTAAATGCAGTTAGTGGTTTACTTTCCTCTGTATGTACGATTTGCCAAAAACCTGACTTATAATCAAATTTTGAAAATATTTTCTTATTATGTACTTGTTTAATAAGAGTGTCCTTATTAGGCAAGTAATATCCATCAAACTTAGTAACTTCATTTAGTTTCTTAAAATTAATCACCATTCTGACTTTTCCTCTTTTTATTTTACTATATTTTCTAACCATAAATGCTGGGCTTCTATGTGGGTTTTTACTAGGCCTGATTAGTTTAGCTTCTAGTAATTCTTTTATCTAGACCTTAAATTCATTTTGGTCTTCTATACTATATCTCATTGGTTTAACCCTTACTATAGTGTCTGAATTAATTAGTTCTATCTTTGCTTTTACCTTATTTGTGTTCCATTTTTTTAATAGATTTTCAGAATAGGTTTCAAAAATTTCTTTTTTTCAATTTTTCTAACTTATTTTCTATTGTCATTTTCAAAACTGTAATTGGTTTGAATTTTTCTGTACTCCAACATCCACCACGCTGGGTTGAAGGGCTCTAATGTTTAATTTCTTTGTATGCTATGCTAAAAGTTTTAGTGATTTTTGGTGTAAATATCTTATGTGCACAAGGAGTTGTGAACATATATCTATCAATAAGTTGTGTAAATGGTGCATATTTTAGTAGGAAGTTTTGTCCTAATAAAATATCACATCCAATTGTGGTTGAAATATATATTGTATCAACAAATACTTCTCTAAAGGATATTAAAAATGTACTTGTGTAGCATATTTGCTATATATTACCTTGTTTCCACTTGTTGTAGCGGTGACAACCTTTTTTGAATCATATTTCCAATACTCAGATGGTATTACATTTGATAAGCATAAGCTTATTGTACTTCCAGTATCTAGATAAGTATGAAATTTAATTCTACAATAATTTCTTATATTGAGCGTAATTTCAATATATGGACTCATGAAATTGGTACTTATTACTCTTTCCATGATAACAATGATTTCATATTTTTATCTATTCTTGATATGATGATTGGATTATCATCAATTGTTATTTTTAAGTATCTTTGACAAATTTTGTAAGGACTAAATTTCTCAAGGAAGTTCATTCCTAACATTATAGGTGAACGATTGACTCCATATAATTCATCTTTATATAAAATTATTTCTTTAACAAATTCTTTTTGATCCTCTCCTATAAATATAAGAGGAAATTTCACATATTTTCTTATTTTAAGATTATTTCCTAAATAATCTTTAAACATATATGGTTCTGATAATTTAAAGTCTATTAAATGGCTAACAAATTTAGCATTTACGTGACTTTTATCTGCTCCAGACAAGAAGATTCTTCTTGTATCCTTCTTGATTAACATATCTAGTTTTGATATAGTATTGTGAACTTATTGATTCAACAATACTTAATTTTCTATGATGCCTTATTCTAGAGCTTTGTCTGGAGGGGAATCTTGCAATAAGATTATCTCTTTCTAGACTGATATTATTTCTTCTTATCAATTTTTCTTCAGAATTGATTTATCTTGCTTGTTTGTGAAAATCAAGCTTTATCTGTTTTGGTATGGTTACTTCATGTTCTTGATATTTTCTAGGAGGTACTAATTCTCTAAAATTTTTATGTATGATAATGTTATCAGTTATTTTCCTTAAATTGTTATGATGGCTAGTACTAAAAGCAAAAATTGATTTTATGCTAATACTAATAGCATTACTTTTTTGTGGCATTTTTAAGTTTTCAATTCTATAGTATAGATTGAAACTTTGATCTATATTCTCATCAATTATTAAAATAGCATAGTTTGATTTTACTGTGAACATTATCTTTTGATAAACTAGATTTCCTACAATAGTTCATAATAGAGCATCTATAGAATCTTACAATATATTTCTATTGGTATATTCATACCTTCTCTAAAGTATCATTTTACCATTACTTGTATTCCTCCTATCTCAATACATTTTAGTTTGCTTCTTACATTTTCTGGTATTTTGGATAACTTTTGTTTTACCCATTTTTTTGTGATTATAAGAATTCTTGTTTTTTCCATTATATCTTCTATATAAATCGGTATTTTTCTATAATTCATACTTATAATTGTTTTATTTACTCTTGATAGTATTCCTAAGAATTCTTGATGGAATACTTCTTTTTCTTGTAAATCTAGTATTTTTTTGGTTATTCTTTTATATTTTTTTAATATCAAAGGTAATTTCTTGGTTTACACCTTCTATTGAGTCTTCAACTTCCTCAATTGTTTCTACTTCTATTTCTTGTATTTCTTGATTCATATATACAATCTCTTCATAATCTTTTTCTGATGATGATGTATCTAATTCATAAATGCTATTGCATTCACTACTTAAATCTCCAAAATATTCAATTGGTTCTATATCGCTATCATCTTTGAATTCTTCATAAATTCTAAGAGTTTTTACATTCTGTTTATCTTTCTTTTTAGGACATTGAGGGGCAATGTGTCCTTTTTCATTACAGATGAAACATCTACATTTTTTTATATATTTTGGCTTAGGCTTTGCAGTCCAATTTCTTTTCTTAAAATATTTCTTATTTGGTTTAAAACTTCTTTTTTTAAACCTTTTATAATTTTTATATGGCTTATATTTCTTTTTGTTACAACCAAATTGTTCAGTTTGACCTAAATCTTTGTAACAACATAAAGAATTTTTTCTTATCTTGTATGCTTTCTTATTTTCTAAAATTTCTCTACACCAAGTACTTATCATTCGCTTTGTAAATTCAATCCTAGTTCCAAGACTATCTAATTTTATACCTTCTTCTTCTCCAGTTGGTAATATTTTTTCATATTCTTTTAATAACTTATTCCCCAGGGAAATGGCAACTTTGTAAAATAAGATCTTAACATTGGTTTATTTTTTTGGTAATCTCCTTGGTTTAATACGTAATATATTTCTTCAAATCTACACGTATATCTATCTAATTCACACATATCACATATTTTAAAATTTTTCATTACTATTGTTCCTGCATTATATTCTTCTTGTTTTCTAAATTCTTCATCAGAACTGAATCTATGTCCTAATAATTCTGTTCTTAAGATTCTTTCAAGTCTTTTTAATATTTTTTTGTATATTTTGTTCATTTAAGGCATTTCTATTATCTATTGCTTTAGTTGTATCTTCTCCATACTTTATTTTTCTTTTAATATTTTCTGGTAGTTTTCTCCATCATTTAGATGCAATTCCTTTAAATGTGTGTTCTATAAATCCAAAGGCTGTATATGTTTCCCATTTATTAAATTGTATAGCCAAGTCTGTACTTTTTATCCATATGTCTATAGCTTTATCTTTATCTACACAATCAAGATCTAACCATATTTCTGTTGTGTGGATTGGTTCATTATAAGATTTCATATGACTTATTTTTTTTACAGATTGTTTTCTTATATTTCTAATATATCTTTTTTGTGTCTTCCTGTATTGATTAAGACCATCCTTATTAAGTATTGGGTGATGAGGAAGTCATTTTTCATATTTTTCATCACTACTAAAGTCATCTGGTTTATATTATAACTAGATGCTGAATTAGTATTCATATTTATATTTTTCATTTTTTCAGTTAATTCTTCTAGCTATCTTTTATATTCATTATATTCTTCGCCAGCAGATTCTAAGAATTTTTGTTCTAATTCTTCAACTTTTGTAATCATATATTGATTTATCTCGTGATTTTTCCTTTATTTTCATCTTTTTGTGTTATCCTAAAATCTAAAGGTGGATTAATTATAATCATATCTTTTCCTTTAAGATTATTATTTAAAAGAACATTTTCTATTTGTAGATTATATTCTAAATTTTCTAATCTTTTGTGTACATCTTCAAAACTTTCATTTGTACTATTTTTAGGTAAATAAGGATAACTTGTTTTTTTTGTGTTTTTCTATTTTATCCAAAAATTCTTCAATTATATTTTCTTCATCCATTATGTTCATCATTATTTTAGGTTCGTAACATGTCTCTGATACCATTTTTACCAGTGTGCGCAGAGGCGGCAGAATTTTAATTTTTTGTAGACTCTATGTAATTTCTTAATTCAAAAAGATTTAATCTATTATTAGTTATAGTTATATAAAATCTCAAAGTTAATTTATATCTTAATTCTTTATAAATTTTACTAATTTTATGGGTTTTAGGACTTCTCATATGATACTATATTTTCTTGGGTTTAAATCTTATGTTTACAAAATCTTGGGGGCCTATTATTATTTTCTTATCTTCTTATAATGACTTTGGTTGCAATTTTTTGTAGAAGGGTATTTTGGGGAGTTTTTCTTTCTGGAACTATTCTGTAAGTGAATAGTTCTGGTAGAATGGAATTCCCCTATTTATTGAGAGATGGACTCTTAATTATTTCCTTAACTGATTTTGTTAGGTTTTAGTTGATTTTGTAATTGGTCAATTCTGTAAACAAAATGACTTAAATTGATAGAGTGTGATAGTTCAAGGAGTAATGTGCAAATTGCTTAAAAGTTGGTTATTAAGTTTAGAGTTTCGAGTTTGGAACAAGGAGGAAAACATCGCGGATTTTCGTTGGACCGTCGCCAATTATTGGCTAGAGCTACAAAAGCAGAAATATCATCGTTAGACTGTCGTCTCTCCTTTACTCGAGGACACCATGTCGCTTGACTGTCGCTGTACTTTCGCTCGAACGACGCTTTATACGGGAATATTTTATTTCGCATTTTAAAGGTTTTTTCCCGGCCCATCTGTTTTCTACCATACCTATAATATCATAAAACTACATGACGAGAATTTTAAAGTTGATCAATAAGCAAACATTGTGCTGTCAATTTTCTTTCATCCTTGAAACTTTTAACTTTCATGTTTTTTTTAGATTCGTTCTTGGTAGTCAGAAAAATATTAGTTTCAATATCCAAATATCAAAAATCAAATTTCCTACATATCTGTCAGAGGTGCTAAAGATCAATGAAGGCGACTGAAGTTCCAGTCTATGAAGAACGGGTTGTTCTTCGTGATCCACGGCAGATAGGTGATTCTACCAAGGTAGGGGTTGCTGCAGGATAGTGGAGTTCCAGGAGAGCGTTGTTTATTGTAGTTGGAATTGGTGTAGGGAAGCACATAATTCAGAAGAGCTGTCAGAATTGCAGTCAGAAAATCAAATAGTTCGTGTCGTCGTCTAGTCTAATTGACTGTAAGTACATAATCGTTTATAGTGAATTGTCTGGTAAAGTGTCCGAAATTTTTCCCAGTTATGTTTCTCCGTTAACACTTCTTGCGTTTCTACTACTTTATTATTCATTGTTTATGATATGCAAACTGCGGTAATTCTAATAAGATAAGTTGACTTACATGATTAACCATCTAGATAAGAATTAAAAGTGACTTGTTGCTGTTTAATTTGTGATTGCTTTTAATTTCGCATTAAATACCTATCCATTCCCCTCTAGATATTGTTAGGGTCGAACTTGCGTTTTTCAGACACTTATTTTTCCGAGAATTATGGGAGCTAAAATGGCAAAAGAAGTTTGGGATACGTTGAATGAAGAGTTCTATGGTATTGACAAAATACGTACTTGCCATCTTCAAACTTTAATAAGGAATTCTGAAAATCTAAAAATGAAATATTATGAAATTGTAAAAGATTATTATTCAAGAATAGATGAAATAGTAAATCAATTAGGATCTTATGGAGTGATGTTCCTAAAAAGAAAGTTGTTGAAAAAAATTTAATTACTTGCACAGAAAAATATGATCCAATTATTACAATTATTGAGGAGTCTAAAAATATAGATAAATTAATTAATAAGTTCACTGGAAGTTCATGAAAAAAGATTAGAAAGAAGTTATTAAATTAACACAGAAACACTTTTCAATCTAAAGTTAATATGCAGTTTTAGAAATCTAAAGAAGGTGGGAGAAAATTTAAAGGAAATTCTAAAAATAAAGAAACTTAGGAAAAGTAATTGATAATAACGATAAGTATCCTCCATATAATGTTTGTAAAAGAAAAAGTCGTTTGGAAAATGATTGTTGGTTTAAATGAAAACCACGGTGTCATAGTTGTAAACAAATTGAACATGAAGATAAATTTTTTCGTTTTAAACAAAATTATCAAGCTTGTTTTTTCAAAAAAAAAAAAAAAATGATATAGAAGAAAGTCTATTTTATACATTCAATAAGGATGCATCTGAAGAAAAACTAGATACACGGTATCTAGACAATGGATGTAGTAATTAGGGCTAGACATATGTCGGTTCGATTCGATTCTGAAGAGAACCGAACCGATCCAAAATTTTCGGGTATTTAATAAATGGAACCGTCGGGTCCAAATATAATTATGGAACCGTTCGGGTTCGGGTTCTGTTCCATTCGGTTTGGTTCGGTTATGTTCATTTCCGTACCATAATTAAATTTTTTAAACATTTACAATAACACTACATAAATACAATTAATGACGTCTTCATTCATAACTTTTACAAATTAACGTAGCCCAGTTTAAAAACACATAAATAAGAAGTTGTCCAATAAGATTAATTCAATTAACACAAATACCAAAAAGTAGATATTAATATTAAAACATCTATGATCTATATCAATAATTCATTTGCTTCAAGCAGCCGACATAAAGAAAACGAAATATAAATTAAAAGTTATCAAAATAATTTTTTTTAAGTATTAGTAATACTTGCCAACTATTTGATTTAATAATCAATTGCTTGACTTGTCATAGTAAGAAACTCTACAAGTATAATTGAAAAAAACACAATTAACAAACACAAATAGACTAAAAATTGTTCAACTAAAAAGAATTAATAATAAGGTACAAATGTTGGGCTAACAAAGTTACAAAAAATTAATTTGGCTGGATTAATTTGTTAATTTATTTTTAAAAAATTAATTAATTTAATATATGAAAAATTATTTAAATTCGAGTCTTATTCGGTTCTTGGTCTAGAATCGACTCAAACCCATCGGTTCTCAATTCGAGTACCTGTTCGAGTATTTAACTTATGAAAAATCGTTCAATTCGGTTCGAGACTTTTGTCCAGCCCTAATAGTAATCACATGACGAAAGATGAAAGTATTTTCTACAGTCTTGATAAAATAAACACACACAAAAAAGTTGACAATGAAAATTTCATAGAGGCAACAGCCGTTGACATAAAAATGGTAAGAGATACATCAATGAAATTCTCTTGGTTCCTACAATAGATTAAAAGATCTACTAAGTGTAGGTCAAATGACGAAAAATAGATTTACTTTACATTTTGAAGGAGATTATTGCACAATCTATGACATGAAATATAAATCATTTGTAATTACAAAAGTAAAAAAACGGGAGAACATATGCTTCCCAATCCAATGGAGATACGCAAACAATGTAGCAATGACAACGCAAGTGGACGAGTCACAGCTGTGGCACAAAAGATTTTGACACTTCCACTTTCACGAGTTGAAAATCCTTCAGCAAAAGAATATGATGAGAAGTTACCAGTCATGAAGGAGGTTAAAGAAGTTTGCGAAGAATGTTTGCTTGGGAAACAAAACCGTCAATCATTTTAGTCCGAAAAATCTTGGAGACCTAGAGAGTCGTTGGAGATGATACATACGGATGTATGTGGTCCGACGCGTACTCTATCACATGAGCAAAACACGTTCTTAATTCTCTTTATAGATTACATTAAAATGATATGGTATATTTTTTGCGCAAGAAATCCCAAGTTTTTAAGATTTTCAAAAAGAACAAAAGTTATGTCGAAAAGCAAAGTAGTCGCAATATCAAGACAATCATAAGTGATAGAGGTTAAAAATACACATCCAATGAATTCAACAAGTTTTGTGAAGATGGAGGAATGAAATATCAACTCATTGTTGGATGGGCACCTGAACAAAACGGCATGTCAGAAAGAAAGAATAGAACAGTAATGAAGATAGCTAGATCCATGTTAATGGAGAAAGGCCTTCCAAAAACCTTTTGGGTAGAAGTAGTAAGCACTGTAGTCTACTTATTAAATTGATGTCCGACCATCAACAAATCATATTAGAGTTTTCGGCTGCATCTAATACACACATATTCCACAGGAGAAAAAAGGTAAGCTTGACGAAAAGATCGAAAAATGAATCTTCCTAGGTTATAGCACTCAATCTAAAGGCTATGAGTTTATAACTTGAGAAAAAAAGAAGCTAATTATAAGTTGGGACGTTAAGTTTGATGAAGATGCCACTTACAACTGGGAGTTTGGTCAAGTGGAAAGAAAAACTATCAGTATCTTAACATAACCACAAAAATAGGAGGGTGACATTGAGGAGAACAATCAACCAGAGTTCTTGCATCAAGCAACGATAGAAGAATCATTTGACTATCCAGAATTATCCCCAAGAAAAACATGAAGATTATCAGAAATATACTAAAGCTGCAATTTGATGATCGTTGAGTCTAAAAGCTATTAAACAACTTCAAAACAACCAGAATGAAGAAAAGTTATAGACAAATAAATAAAAATGATCGAAAAAAAAGACACTTGGAAGCTTGTAGATCTTCGTCAAGATGAAGAAGCCATATAGGTTAAGTGGGTCTACAAGACAAAACGTAACACTGATGGCTCAATCCAAAAACAGAAAGCAAGACTAGTCGCCAAAGGATACTCACAACAGCTTAGCATCGCTACACTGAGATATTTGCTCTAGTTGCACGTCTTGACACTATAAGGGCGCTGATTGCAGTAGCCGCACAAAAGAAGTGGAAGATTTACCATCTAGACGTTAAATCAACATTTCCTAATGGCTATCTTAAAGAAGAAATTTATGTTGAGCAATCTCTAGGGTACGTGATACAAGGTAAAGAAGATAAAGTTCTCAAACTAAAAAATGAGCTATATGGATTAAAGCAAGCTCCACGAGCGTGGTACAACAGAATATGCAACTACTTCACTGAGCAATACTTCACGAGAAGCCAAA
Organism: Fraxinus excelsior; assembly: GCA_019097785.1. Taxonomy (NCBI): domain Eukaryota; kingdom Viridiplantae; phylum Streptophyta; class Magnoliopsida; order Lamiales; family Oleaceae; genus Fraxinus; species Fraxinus excelsior. Next base: position 23,269,358 of record CM032638.1, read on the forward strand.
ATGAACCAACTCTACACATAAAAAATCAAGATACAAATAGTACACTTATGATCTCTCTATGCGTTGACGATCTCATCTATACAAGGATCAATGAAAGGATGATCGAGAAATCTAAGAAAGACATGATGAAAACGTTCAAGATGACTGATTTGGGATTGATGTACTACTTTCTTGGAATCGAGATAACTCAATCTGAAGATGGGACCTTCATTTCTCATAAGAAGTTTACTAGTAATCTTATAAAGAAATTCAAGATGGAAGGTTGCAAGATTATAGCAACACCTCTAGATAGCAATAAATCACTCAAAAAGGAAGATGGTACTCCAAAAACAGATAGTTCATAATGTCAAAGTCTAATTGGAAGTTTACTCTATCTCGTGGCTACAAGACCAGACATTATGTATACAACCATCCTACTTTCAAGATTCATGTAGAATCTAAGTCAACTTCACTATGGAGCTGCAAAGCGGATACTAAGATACCCCCAAGGACCAAGTAAGATAAAATGATGAAAAAATAATAATTTTATAGAGGCAAGCTACTGACTTTTGTATGCTATAAATAGGGGTTGCCACTTCAATTGTTGCATGTAGAAATCTATAAGCATTGCCATCGTAAAATTCTATTTTTCAATAAATTAAAATTTCCTCCAATTATCTTGTTCAATTTAAGATTACTCCCTCTTATTTTTATGCTACAAAATATACTTCACATAAACCACCAACTCTTTCCAATCTAATTTACTTATTTCTCCTGCAACTATAAAATATCATCAAATGGTTTATTGTTTACAAAAAGGATGTTATTGTAAGAAAATTGTTTCAACTTTGATACCGGATTTAAACACTGGATATCGTATATGCAGAATTGATATCAGATTTACATATAAATACCGAATTTACAACTTGATACCAATTTTTGATGAATAGCTTAAACACTGTATTTACAAATACAGTTTGCGCATATTATAACAGATTATAAAATATGTAAATTGCAGTAAACAATCAAAAGATAATTGCAGAACAACAATATGCAAAATCGAGCAACCAGAATCTATTAAAACTGTATAAAACTTTTAACCCGAGGCCTGTGTCAAACACAGTTTCCTTAAAACAGATTCGCCCCCTCACCGTACGTGCTTGATGATTGATATGAACGTCTGCTTCCCAGGATACAACGGTAGAACCAGTAGTTTCTGAGCACCACAGAGACTAGTCCGACGAACTGACTATGTGCCTGAATTATATCACTACCGGACTCGAACAAAATCGAAAAAATGCAAAACAACGGAGACTGTATGTAGAGAAAAGAAACTGCAGGCAGATGAATATGCAGATGAATTCATGTACTGCAGACTGAAAAACGAGATGATTATATAGACTAACTGTAGGATAATTGTTCAATAACTTCATAGCAATTAACATTGGAGTTTTAGGAGTTTCAACAGTTTTGGAAAACCAAAAGTCTATTAAAAAAATTAAAAAAAATGTAGCAAAACGTGGACATTTCTAAGGGGCCAATTTTGCTCATTTCGGTCCGACATTCGTGTACGCAGGTCGCACTTGCACATAAGTTCAATGTCTGAAGCCAATTTCGGTCTAAGATTTGCACCCCCCTGCGCGCGCACGTGGAGAGAGCCTCTATGCTACACATGATTACACCATTTTAAAGTGCAATCCTTTATAAAGTGGTTTTAACTTTCATCCACTTGTTATGTGGGACAAAGCTTAAATTTTTTCTTTCCCACCAACATAAACTCCCACCAACTAAACTCCTTTCACATGGTATACTTTGAGCTTCAATTTCTCGTTCACCCGAGTATCATTTTTGACAAGTAAGTATATGATTTCGATGTACTCACGGAGGAGAACACAAATCAACTTTTATATTTCAAAATAGCCAAACGGGTCCCGCTCAAAACATGATTTCGATTTACTCACGGAGGAGAACACAAATCAACTTTCATCTTTTCCAAGCGGGTCCCGCTCAAAGCTAGTGCCAAAGTCAGCCCAAAATTGCCCAAAACTCAGTTTTCTTTTCAGTTTTCCAACTGTTATTACAGAGTTAGTGACGAGGCGAGTTAGTTGACTGCATCTGGGGTTGGACAAGGTGGGCTGGATCATGTGGTAGTTTAGGGATAAAGGAACGCCGTGGAGTCAGGCAGTGTGGCTTCGGTATTGGCAGATGCGATGGCTAACTTGGGGTTTGAGATGGCTCGGTGAGTTCGGCTGATGGAAGGAGGTAGAAAGTACCAGAGGATGTGTTACTGAAGTTAAATACCAGTGCAACAGTTTGGCTGGGGACGGGATGGATTGGGGTTGGCACGATCATATGGGATGAACGAGATTGTCGTTGTCAGCCCAAGCTAATAGAGCGGTGCGTACCTATTTGGTGAAGATGGCTGAGCTGATTTCGTTTTTGGAGGGACTCTTGTTAGCCCATCAAAATGTTCCTCCGGAGTCCCGACTGTTGAGAAAAGATCTCACCAAATGTGCAGCGAAAACTAAAAACCAAAAACAAGCTGAAAAGATAACACACAAATTAAACTTGGTTCGAATGACCACCAGAGAAGTAACTTTATTACCTCATAGAATTTCATAATATCACTACTTGAAACTGCACCAGCCTTTTTTTTTTTTTTTATATTATAAATATTGTACGCTAAATCCACTTTCTAATTGTATTTCAAGTCACTTTCCTTTCATTTCCTTTCCTTAATGAAAATTAATTCTTGTACCTTATTGCAATAATTCATTTTTATTGTCAAACATAAATTATTTTTTCCATTTTCACACCAGGACTCCTGACTGGAATGTGATTCTCTCCATGTGGTTCAAGAATGTGGATGGCCTTGCACCTAATGCAGATGTTCTTGCTAAGGATCCTGATTTACTTGTTGACATGGATCGTGGCTCCCAAAAATGGGAATATAACCGCCCACCAAACAGATTCTCAAGATACAAAATCAAGGCAATTGGTATTAAAGTGAGATAAATAACCTTGTTTAACACTTCTTTCTAGGTTCGCTGGGAAGAAGATACGTATTCATAAATATCAATTACTCACTAAAAAAATTGATTAGTGATGAATTTAAATGACTGAGTCAAAGATGGCTACTGGAAAATAGGATTCAAAAAAATGTATTTTATTTTTGCTAATTCCGAGGAGTCATAAAATTCTATATTACATCAACTAGGTCCCTTCTTAAGTGAATAAATAAAAATAATAAAAAGAAAATTCTATGGGTCGTTACATTACACCATTTGAGATCCACTACTTTTTGGTATTATGTGTACGATGTATATGTTAGGACGGAAAAGTTATGATATAAAGGGCTACTGTTATGTGTAACGGCATAGGATGAAGTCATCTGAGATAAGAGTTAATGTTATCAAAATATCAACCTTGTAAAAAGTTTAACCCAAACCTCTATATGTCGGTTAATATTTGTGTGAAGGTGGGATTTTACCTTAACCGCTCCAAGAAATGATTGAAATATTCAAACAAACATTTATTACATCTTTAAACAAAGCGCACATATCTTATGGCTAATATTTTTTTCTTTGATGATAGGACTGTGCGATAGAAGATGATATAGCAAAGAAGTATGAGACAAATGCATTAGAAAGAAAAAGAAATAAAATCGAAAGAGCACTCCATCGTCTCTATCTCGTACGAATTACGAGATCGAGTTATCAAGTCATCCGATTGCACTTGAGGAGGACAAATGTTATCATAGAATTCTCGTTAGGATTCAACAGAAGTTCAAACTCTTCAACTTTTTCTTCATATCTCTTGAACAATTCATCCATGATTTCGCTTCCAAAATGATTCTGAAGAAGTCCCTCAATCAATGCTCTCATGAACATGGCAAATGATTTGGAGTCAGGAGTAGAGAGACGCTTTGGTGGATTACTAAGTATCTCCATCCTTTCAATACTAAAATCTTGATTTCTTTCTATTAAGGCTTTCAATTCATTAAGATATGGGAAATATGAAGGCAAGTTGAATGAGTCTACTTTGGCTATATCAAATAGTCCCTGCAACAAAAATAATGTTAATGACATGATTGATTAAAGAACAAAATCAATTGTCTATCAACGACATGTTTACGTGCTTAGGATTTAAAAATGAATTAAAAACATTGTTAATCGTCAAACTTGTAGCATTATTCACTTTGGTCATTTAACTGTTTTTATTCTGGAAACTCCATTTTAATTTGTTTCAATTTAAGCACTGTGTCTACTTCAATCGAAGTTTTATAAGTAATATAATTGCTGACTTGTGTGACGAAACTTGTGATGCAACTTTAAAGGCCGGATAATACTTTCAAAAATGTTCATTCGGTTGAAGTCATGCTTTGTATATGTAATCATGTTGAAAAGAAGCGCCTTCGCCCATTTGGATGACACAATCAATGCATTACAACAAACTTTTAAACCATATCGTCATTTTTATCATACAAGTCATTAATTCCGTTACTTTGAAAATGGAGGTATAGGAGTGATTACTAAAAAAAATAATTTAGTGACATATAGAACGATAAAAAAGTTTGATAATCAAAATGAAACAACGCTATAGGTTCTATGACTAACAATGTTTATATTCTATAATAAATGAAGATCAATGTTTACCTTCTTAGCCAAGTCCATGAGACAAGACCCCAAAAGTTCGAATGAGGGCAAACTGATACTAGAGACGTTCTTAGTAGGATTGGGCTCAACACCAATAAGAAGTGCCATTAGCCCTCCAGAAACCAACTCTTCTGCCCTTGCTTTCAAGAATGAGTTGAAATCCTTTGCATATTGAGCTGCATAAGCATTTAACACTTCGTTTTTATCTCCATAATACAAGATTTTCCCTTCATTCCATGCAGGAGACAAGGGATCCACCACCTCTTTAGGCACCTCAGAAAGCCAGTTGAGAGTACAAGATGAATAAGCAAAGTGAAGGGAGGCCTTAGGGAAGAGACGGCCGTGAAAAGAACCAGGAACTCCGGCTGCATAGTACTGTTTTTCGGACCGAAGTGAAACAAAAAGAGTATTGAAATCGTTGGACGTCCTATCATTAAAGTAAACCTGAAACTCAGGCATCTTATCAAAAACTGCAAATTGTGTTTCAATTTTTTTCTTCATTGTTTCCACGATAATTTGCATTGCATGGAATGTATTAGGTCCTGTAGAGCACCCAAAATCTGCAATGCGGATAATATTTGTAGAAGTTGAATCAAGTTTCTTGCTAATTTCTTCTTTGATGATTTCATTTGCAGCCTCTGTTGCTCCTCCCTACACCAAAAATCAGAAATAATTTTATCAAACAAATACTATTCATTACAATAGCTTGTTCATATTCAAGCACCCCATCAATCTTAAAGTTAAAGATCGACATACTTGGAAAGATGAATTCTTTGCATAGCTTTGGTATCCATCTCCTCCATTCATGGCATACAATTGATCAGCACCCATCTTTACTCTCTCTCTCTCTCTCTCTCTTCTTTTATAATTTGTTTCTGCATATCAATAACCTTATGTTTCCTTTTATAGAGGCTGATGCAGCCACATCTGGAAAGATATGTGTGGTGTAATTTTTTATTTTCAGAAAGTCAATTATTAACATGCATGTAGTACACGTGGTACCATAGGAATCTCCAACGATGAACCACTGTGTAACCTTTTCATCTTCCACGTAGTTCACATGGTTCAGCGGTATCATGTAGTTCACGTGGTTCAGTGGTATATGTTATATTTTGTTTTAACAATTATGCTGGATACGGGCTGAAAGAAAGGGAAGATGAATTAATTTATAGGGGTTAAATTCTCAATGCACTTTCAGATCAGTTATATGATCTTTGTACCACCACCACATCCGCAAGAGAGATTTGGATTGCATTGGAGAATAAATATTCACTACACCAAAAAACACCATTTACAATACATAAAAGGCAACATTTGGTAATTAAATATTATTAAAGGGATCTATCACAACATTCTAATACGTGAATGTTGTCATTGCTTAACAAAATTGAGTTTTGGAAACATTTTTAGAGTAAATGTTGCTAATAGTCTTTTCACAACGTTTTTTAAGCGTTGCAAATTTTTTTATTTTTCACAGCGTTTTTTAAGTGTTGCGGAAGACAAAGTTTTTAACGTTGCGAAAAGCGTCTCACAATTATATTAATTTTTTTTTTTATCTTTTCGGTTGCAAAAAATTCAGGTTGAAATCAAACCAAGCCATAACTTTCCTCCTCCTCTTGTCTCGTCTCGCCTCTCCTCTCTTCTTTTCTCCCTCCAACTCTTTGTAAAAACCTTGTGATACCTAGAAGATCAAGAAATATTCATCATATGCCTTCAAATATGACTTCTCATTCCTCTTCCATTAATCTGAAAATGCTTTCCCTCTCAAAACTCTCTCTCTCCAATTCGAATCTTCTCGTTTGAGAATTTTTAGTGTGTAGATATGGCGGTTGAAGAACACCAGAATAATGATCCACTCCCTCCAAATCACGCTCAATCGTCGGTGCCATCTGTAGTTACAAGGGCACCTCCTGCCACTTTGCCTTAGTACTCGGAGGTACATCGATATTCTTTTTAATTCTGTTCAACCTTGGTTCATTAATTTTTATTTACTTTAATTTTGAAGATTTTGGTGAATTTAACTAAGTAATTGTTGGAATTTTTTACTTTTCATTGTGGATTTATTTTTGGGTTTGAAACCAACATTTTCACCTGAAATTCGTTAATTTCTACAGTTTCGTATATTTTTCTCGTCGCTGTTTGAAATTGTGCTGAAATTCGATGTATAAAATTCAGCATAATTAATCTTTAAGTTTTGTGCTGAAACTGAGACACTTGTGTTTATAGTTGATTATGAATTGCGTTGAGATTAATGTTCATTTGGCATATTTATGCGAAAAGAGAAACCGCTATTTTAAAAATTCAACTTGATTTGTTTTGGGATTTTGATACTATAAGATAATTCAGTATTTTGGTCATCTCAACATTGCAATAAGCATTGTGTTTTGACTTTTTAAGGCTTTGAGAACTGGTAGATAGATAAGGGTAGATATGCAAATCATGGTAATGGAAGTTTACTGCCTCCATTGGAAAGATACTTTGTTTTTACACCACCTGTTAGTAGTTATAATGGGAACTAGAGCCAACTGGATCACCAAATTTGCCTCCCTTAGGAGCTAGTAGTTTAGCAGAGTTAGGTCATCTTAGTCATGGGATGTCGTCAGGATTCAAGCCGATTTAGTCGGGATGTTAACATAATGCCTGACAACCCACCTCAGAATTTCGGCCACCGACGTGCTTACGTAGAGATATTTTTCCTTTCTTGATGATATTAGCTTTTATAGAGATCTAGGTGTTTTGAATGGATTAAATGGGCCTTTGCACTGTATTTAATATGCTGGAATCTATTTCTTCTTCCTTTTTCTTATATATTCCTCATTTTAAAAATTGAAATTTGGAATGTTAGGTGGTAGATAATTGCTACATTATGTGGGACAAACCTTTTATAAAGGGTTCAGAGGCACGAAAGTTCCTTCCAAGTAACCTTAATATTAAAAGTGAAGATGACAATAATTCCAATAGGAATAACTCTAGATTAGTTTTAAATCTTAAATAGGTATTCCTGTCCTAGAATATCAACATACTCATATGGGTGTGACGCGTGGGGGAGAGAGTAAAAATAAGATTTACTATTTGGTATTTGATATTCATGACTATCGTAGCAGTAGCACCTCTATGGAAACAATTTACAATGCGAGTTTTGTGATTTGGCATGTTATAATGATTTCACCTTTCCAATTATCATAACACTTGGTGAGAAAATATATGGTTAATTGATTATCTCTATAATGTAGTTGATGATTGCTAGAAAATGAGTTTTGTTCAGAGTTTAAATGAAATAAAAGAGCAAATACTTCCATTAGTTACTGGTGTGTTGGGTATTCTGCATATTGTTGGCAACTTGAATTTTTGTTGTCGATGCACTTAAATGGTTGCTACATTTTGAAAATTTATAAAAACATGTGAATCTTTTGATACTAAAAAATTGACAGGTGCAATACCAAGTGGTGGAGAGGCAGTTCCCTTGGAAGAGCCTCGCTTCCAAAACAACCTGCCAGAAGATGGTACAGAATGGGTGGACTTGTTTGTGAGGAAGATGATGAGTGCCACTAGCATAGATGATGCTAGATCCCGCACAAGAAGAGTATTAGAAAGTTTGGAGAAATCCATTGGTGCTCAGGCTGAGGCAATTCAAAGCTTTTACAAGGTCATTCTTACATCACATATGTAGTTTGATAGTACATGTTAAAAGGCTAAAGGGTGGAAATAGTGTTGATGATAAATAAAAAAAAAAAATCATTACCAATCCCTTTATAAGGAACAATGTCTTTCTGAATGTTCCAGATAAAGTTTGATTGTACCCTTTGGCTAGTTGTTTTGAATTATTGTGCTCAGAGTATAACTGGTCAGAAGAAGCCATGGGTTGGCTCTTGCTTTTGCTGGGATACTTTTTAGTTCTTCTCTAAATGCAAATTTTTGTTTCTTATGATATGAAGACTCGCATGCTCTATTATTTAGGTTTCAAATAGTTTTTTGTGTATTCAGGAAAATTTGATGCTGAAGGAACAAATCAAGATGCTTCTCCGCAACAATTCCATCCTCAAATGAGCTGTAGCGAGAGGAGCCAAGAGGTCCAGCAATTGAAGCAGATGGTGGTTCAGTATCAGGACAGGTTGAGAACTCTAGAGGTTAGTGCCACAACATGTAGCACATCATATAAAAGAAGAATGCGAGAAAAATTTTTGAGGAAAAAAGTTTCTAATTAGGATATGAAAAACGTTGTTTGACTTAAAGTTATACCTACTAAAAGATGCCTAATGGATGTCCTTGTCTACCTGAAGAGAGGCTCATCGTGATGCATGCTTTAGCTATAAAGTTTGTTGTCCTCGCCATATCAAGTGCTAGAAAATGCTGGTCACTTGGGGATGAAAGACGGATTGTTAAAGACATCATTGAGAGTTGGATTGTGAAACAAAATCTTGAAAAGTTGTCTCTTTTTGCATTGGGTGCCTCCTCGTGCAGATATTTTGTCTCAGTACTTGCCACGTATATGAGATTCAGAGGTATTATTCTAAGGATTGCTGAAGAGGTGTTGGGTCACATGGAAATTACAAAGGATTACCCACCTATACTTTTTGTCCACATGCCCAAAGATGAAAATACGAGGCGGAGGATAGAAAAGTACTTAATAATTTTGAAGGAGATAAAATATATTGTATAAAACAATAAGAACTTTAGATAGGTTGCGTTATAACTAGTTAATTATAGTTTCGCTCTTTAATCATTACTCATTTTTAGATAGGTTGTGTTGTAACACATTCTAATGTTGTATTAATTCAAAATTTTATAATGAAATTATCAATTTTTATGCAATTTCAAAATTTGTTCACAAAGTGTTATTTTCAATTTTGACGGTCAATTACCATATATAATTGTTAAAAAAATGTTTACGATAACGTTGAAAAAACGCTGCAAAAGGGTATACCGCAAAGCTGCAAAATGGGGTCTATCGTAACGTTTGAAAAATTCTGCAAAAAGAGGTCTACGTCTAAAAAACGCTGCAAAAGGGTTTTTCGTAACAGTGAATAAACGTTGCAAAAAGTCTTCCCTCAACGGTAACACCGACCTTCTCAACATACGCTAAAACGTTGCAAAATGTATACCGCTGCGTTTTTTTGCCGCTGCAAAAGATCTTTTTTAGTATAGTGATTGAAAAATACATAGTTCGACCCTAACAATACATAGAGGAGGGTGAATAGATATTATATGCGGAATTAAAATAATTAACAAATTAAATAGTAACAAGTCACTTTTTAATTCTTTTCTAGATGATTAAACATGCACGTCAGTTTTATCCTATATTTGAATACCGTAATTTATATAATCTAAACAGTAAATAAAGCAGTAAATCAACACACAGTATGATCACGGAGAAATCCAACTGGGAAAAACTCTGGACACTTTCCAGACAATCCACTATAAACGATTCAAACAACTTATAGTCTATCAGACTAGACGACACGGACTATCGGATCTCCTGACTGCAATTCCTATAGTTCTCCGCAAATTTCGTGCTCCCTTATACCAATCCTTTTCTACAATTCGTCAAAGCTCTCCGTGGAATCTGCTACCTTGCAGCACTCCTAACCTTGCGGAATCATCTATCTCCCATGGATCAATGAAGAACACCTTCCCTCGATCTTCAAAACTGTGACGATGTGGAGGAAAGGCATGTTTGGTATTTAGATTATGTGGACAATGTTTTTCTCACCAAAACAATCTCACAGATGAAACTTTCTCAATGTTCAACCTTGATCAAAACCATTCCGGGATGTTTTGGTATATATAGATAGGTTAAGAAACGAATGGGCCAGGGAAAAAGCATTTAAATCGCGAAATAAAAATTTCTCGGACAACATTGTCGCTCGAACGATGGCTCAGCGACAGTCGAGCGATAGACTGTTGCTCAAGCGAAGGAGGGGCGACGTTGAGCGACGAGGTTCTATTTTTGACGCTCGAGCCAATCCATGGCCACAGTCTAGCGAAAATCCGCATTGTATTTTCCTTCTTTTGCCATTCTCGAACCCTAGACCTAAAAACCTTAACTTTATCTATTTGACATTACTCCTTGACTTTTTATACAAATTACAAATAAGTCCATTTTGTTTACAGAATTGTCAATTACAACATTAAAATCTAACAAGCTCCCCCTTTAGCATTTTGTAACAAAACTATTAACTAAACTCAAGGTAGTAATGAAGAGTAAATTACAGACTCAAAAACTTATCACGAAGCTAATTGACTTGAACAAATTCTGCATTTTAATCAGTATCTGTTTCTTGAAATAGATAACTCAACCCCAGTGTAAAATGTGTGAAAACATTATAAATAAAGCAGTTCATAGAATATAGGCAATTTATGAATCATATAGTATTCTTTAGTTACACATGCTTGCTAAATTAAGACATAGTACCAATACAACCCAACATGTCAAGAAAACACATCGATACTACTAAAACATCAAACTTAATTTAGCAGAAATGAAATAAAAATATAAAATGCCTTTGAGTCAAAAATCATTTTTATATATATAAAAATCTTGATCAGTGATCATGATGTTGAAATCAAACAAGTTAATGTAATATGCATCGCAGAATGCAATATACAGTTCAGGCAATAAGCTTTATTTCTGTTTGATAAACACTTTTATTTGATTTTCTACTTCCCATTTTTTGTACAAAATGACAAAGGATAAAGAATAACATACAACATCTTAATAATGTAGGTGTAAGCAATCATAAGTATATGTAATAAACAATAAACTTTCCAATAAATCTAATTCAAATTACCCATGGAGTAAGTGATATAAGTGACTCATATGTGTTAAGTATCACTAATCATCCGATAGTAGGACTCCAAACTTTAATTTTGTGAGAAATGACTTACTAAACATCACTGCCAATAAGTATATTCCTCTACTTATGAAAGTTAAACCAGTAAAGCACATTAAAACCTACATATGAAAGCTCATTTTTATGGAGAATGTCTTTTCTCCCCCTTACTTTTAATACAAAGCATTATCTTATATCACAACAGTAAACAAGAATGCTCATATATATTGTTTTCATCTTAAGTGCATGCTTTTTTTGATTAAAAGACTAACATGACCCCTATAACGAGCTTTAAGTCAATTAATCCAAGTCAGTTGATCATAGGCACCAGGTTATGATAACCCTCGCAAGCTTAATTACTCAAATCAAGTAGGCTTCGAAAAGTAGCATAAGATATTGAGCTCCTTTAATTTTTTTTTTCATATTTTTATTTATTATTGTAGGGATAATCTCGATCTTAGGTCTAAATAAGTTAGTCATTTCATGTTTAAAGTCACATTATTAACATGTGACTACCATCCCAAATCTCACACACGCGGTAGAGTCTCACTATCAAGTTCATAGTGTGTGCAGTGCAGATGGTATATGAAGAGACCTATATTAAATACTCCAAAAGTATCATAAGCCAACAATGATAATTATATTACAACTCACTAAATAAACTCATACTTGATTACGACCAACAAAACCAAGTGTATTGTATATCAGGTTGTAAAATAATTTCCTGCATAAAAACTTCTTATTCTCCCCTTTTCAAATCAATACATTAAACAAATAAATGCATAAAAATAGAAACAACAAAAAATATAGAAAAAATAATGGGATGCATGCAGGAATGAATGGACTACACATGCATGCACCCAAACATCTAATCATGGCAAAATTTGTATGCCCTTACCGTTAAGAGCACAACCATTTTCACGACCTTCCAGGTCGCTCTTTTTAACCCAACCCTTCTTAAAAGTAGAAGTTAATTTGGTTAACCGAGTCATCATTTCAGTTAAATGGCTAACTTGATTGGCAAGAAAGTTAATCTTGCTAGTGAAGTCTTAACTTTTAATTCTACTCAAAAACTTACAACACATTGGTCTAATGTGTCCCAATGCACCATAATGGTGGCGAGTGGGAATGAACATAGGTTCAAACCTACTCGGTGGTGTTGCCGATATGTAGGACAATTGACCTTACGCTGTCGGGTAGGTCTCGATCCTAGGCATGCTTTCCTTTGGGTTTAGGATAAGCAATCTCACGAGCTTTGTTTGTGACAGGAACGAACGTGGTCTTGGATGTACTAGAGTAGCATCACGATTATGAACATAACACAGACCATGCATATTACCAGCATGTTTGTTTATCCACAACAGATTGTC